>OX637407.1:19915980-20515980 GCA_951799425.1 Ilex aquifolium | reverse complement strand
AGAATATCAAATATTTTAAATTTTACAGCCGAAATTCATGTTCTATTGCATCATTTATTGAAATAAAATCAAAAATAAAAAGTCAATTTTAAAAAAAAAAATTATAATTAGTATACAATTATACTATCTATTGGAATAAAACTAAAATATAAACAAGGTATCTAAGTTATTCATAATAGAACATGAATTTTACAACCAAAATTCATGTTCTATTATGTTATTTATTGAAATAAAATCAAAAATAAAAATCTAATTTTTTCTTAAAAAAATCATAATTAGTATATAATTATACTATCTATTAAAATAAAACTAAAAAAATCAAATAAGGGGTCAAACTGTATTAGACAAGAGTTCGAAGATGAGGAACTCTAGTAGCCAGCATGGTACCAAGAAACATAATGTGTTTAGTCAAAGAAGATCAAATGTTTTTGTTTTCAATCGTTTCACTTTGTATTTTGCCACTGTTTAGGTATATTGTATCTTGACATTGTTTCGGTAATGTTATCATTGTATAGTAACGTGGCTTAAATTTCTGATTTCTTACATACACAAAAGGACAACAATATGGTCCAGAATTTCTATAGGGAGTTTTATAGATGTTGAAGATGTATTGAATCTGATGGTAGGACATTAAGTCTAGAACAACGTACATATTGTACTTGATTTAATGTGCTACATAACTGATTATATATACGCCCAAAAATGAAAAAAAAAAAAAAAGTAACTTGTTTAGGATTTGAGTGTAATTTTGTATGAATAGTTCAGGAAAATTGCATTTTGCACTCTGAAAAATACCAAAATTCTCAATTTGCACACTAAAAGTTAATTTATTTCAAATTACACCACGAATAATACAAATCAGTTGTAATCCAGTCCAATAGCTAAACCAAAACCAACCCATCAGCTTTGCTCCTATTTAAGCCCTGAACGCTGGAAGAAGAAAAAAGAAGATGGAGAAGGAGAAGGAGAAGAAAAGAAGGTGGAGACCACATGGACGGCTTCTGCTTTCCTACCTTCTGCACATGTAGGGAGGTTGTCTATGTGGATATTTTGTTTGAGTTGACCCACCAATGTGTAACCGAGTAAATTTATTTCTTAGTTTTGTAGCTCGATTTAACTAACTTTAAATGAGAAGTGCTGAAAAAAACATTCATGATGTTGCAGAAATTCGAATATGTGTACATAACTCCTCCAGTAAAGACCCAGTCGGATGGCAACGCCTACTTTAAGCTAAGCAACAAGCAAAATTTGATTCTACATCCATTTGTTTGATTCTACATCCAATGGATTGCATTGGAGCTGGTGCAATGGTGTCAATACAAAGTTGATTATGATTGTAATAGTTTTGGTGATTGTAGGAGTTTTGTGTAGCAAATGATAGAGAAAGTTGTATTTTTTTTATTTTTAGTGATAATGAAAAAATTGTATTATTATTATTTTTTTGCTATAATGAGAAAGTTGTATTTGGTGATGATGAGTTACTGAATCCTTGTATTTGTCTTTTTGGCCACAGGGCTGACCCAGCAGTGTAACCAAAAAAGCAGGGGGCTTTAGGCCCGAATTACAAAAAAGGTCTCATATTTTTTAATGTACAATATAATTCAGTCCTAATTTTTAAATACATGACAATATAAATTCCACAAAAAACTCTAATAAAGTGTACACCTAACAACTAAATTTTAGATTCAATAGTTGGGCCCAAAAATACAGCCACACATTTTATTACAACGATTAAAACTCAGAATTCAGTGCAGTAAAACAAAAATAGTAAAAGTAAAACTCTCCTCTCTCTCTCTCTCACACACACACACACACATTCTCTCTTATATCTCTAATTAAACACAAATAAATCTCCATCTCCCTCACACACATGCAACTTTTCATCTTAAATCATACACCAAATCAAACCCACATAATATAACCCACTTAATTTTGCAAATTTTGATCAAGAAAGAACTAAAATATCAAATTTTAATGTTGCAAATAACTATGACAAATCAAACTGTATCGTTTTTATATTTTTGTAATTTTAAGCTCATGTTATATTCTGTAATTATAGAGACCATATGATTTTTTAGAACTAATTTGTTGATTATGTATTATAAATATGGTAACTAGAAAATAATCATTTGAATATGAAAAATCTTTCTAAAAAATGAGAAAATTTTAAAATAATTGAATTTCAAAATGATCTCTTTATTCCTACTGCCAAACAAAACGTCATAAACAAATAGGTTAAAGTCCTACAAATAAACAATTAATAGATTCCAAAGAATAAGAAATAATAAAATAATAAAACAAAATAATAATAAAAAATATTCACGATGAGATTTAAATATGCAAAACAACTATCCTAGATGCAAAATATACAAAAAAAAAAAAAAAAATATTAATAACAAAAATTTTAAAATTAACAAAGTCTTACTTAAGATCGATCATATCACAAGAAAGAATGAGGGATGTTAGAGTTTGATTCAAACTCTCATAATATTTTATTCTTTATTTATTTGGTATTAGATTGTAATTAAAGTTTTAATGGATTTAGAATTATTGACCCATAAAGTATTTTAATTAGTTTTGAGTAGTTTAATTAAAGTTAATTTAGGATTAGTTTATTAATTAAAGTTTTTAAGTCTTCTTGAAGTTTGTAACCAAAAATCTATGGCAGAAGGTTTTTTTTTGGGTTTGACGTTAAAGTCAAGTTCCTCTGTTTTTTTTTTTTTTTTTGTTGTCTTACCCGCAAGCTTCGACTTGCTTTGCCTTCTTTCTTCAGTTTTTCTTGATTAATTATTTTTTGTGTGTGAGAGATTTTTTAGTTTAATATTTTTCGATCCTATATCTGGTATCAGAGCCAATTTCAGAGATAACAAATAGGAACAAGTTTGTTCAATGTCCCGTTGAAAAATTTGACAAGAGGTCAAATTTTCAACATTGGAAAACAAAGATTGAGTTATTTTTTAAGGTCATGGATTTTTCAAATATTATGACAAACGGGTTCACAGATCCCGGAGATCTACCAATTCACAGAAAAGTTCAAAATGATGAATTGGTAATTAATCGGAAGAAAGACAACAAAGCAATGATGTATATTTATGGAACAATTGATTCGTCAATTTATAACAAGATTGTTCATGTTTTGACGGCAAATGCGGCATGAGATGTCTTGATCAATTGTTATATTGGACAAGACAATGTGAAAAAGGTTCGGTTGCAGACCCTTCGCAGACAGTTTGAGCTTCTTCAAATGGAAAAATCAGAGAGTATATCTGATTATTTTTCGGTGACGTTGGTTGTCGTCAATTAGGTGAGAGCCAACGACGAGGATGTGAAAGATCTCCAGGTAATGGAGAAAATTCTTCGGACCTTAGCAATGAGGTTCAAGTATATTGTTACAGCTATCATGGAGTTAAAGAATTTTAATTACCTTATAGTTGATGAGTTGATGGGGTTCCCTATAAGCCCATGAACAAAGATTAAATGAAAAGACTGAGATTTTAGAAGAAAAAATCTTGCAGACTCAAACGAGTTTCAAGAAGGAGAATGATGAATCTCATAACAAATCTCAATCAAATCAGAGGTATCAACATTCAAATAATCAAGGTACGTGACAAAAATACAAAGGTAATAATTTGGGTGAACAACGTGATAAATCCAAAATTAAGTGTCACAATTGTGAAAAATTAGGGCACTATAAAGGGAGTGTTTCAGATTAAGGAGACCCGATAATAAAAATTATCATGCGAAAATTGTAGAGGGCAATAATGATAATTTAGAGGTTTTGTTTTTGACTGATAGTGTAGTAGATGATGTTTGAAAGAACAAGTGATATTTGAATTTAGGTTGTAGTAATCACATGTGTGGTTACAGAGAGATGTTTACCGTTTTGGATGATCAGTCTGTTCAGTCAGACATTAAATTTGGGAATGCTTCAACCATTCTCATAAAGGAAAATGTAGCATTTCTATCAAGTTAAAAGATGGGTTTTTGAATAATATTTCAGATGTTTATTATGTTCATAGTCTTGCCACAATTTACTTAGTATAGAGCAGTTGTCAGAAAAGATGTATGATATGAGAATTTTTAATGGTGTTTGTACAATCAATGACATCCGCAAGGGACTAATAACAAAGGTAAATATGACTCCTAATCGTTTGTTCCCTTTACTAATTAATTGTCAGAATTTACTTTGTTTTAGTTCTGAAATTTCTGGGGATAATTGGTTATGCATATGCGGTTTGGGCATGTAAATTTTCATAGTTTAAATTTTCTTATCCGGAAAAAATTGGTTTTTGGTTTGCCTACTATTAATATTCCTAGTCAAGTTTGTGGGACTTATGTTTTGGAAAAAAAAACACAGGGACCCTTTTCCTGATAAACAAGCTTGGTATGCAAAAAGACCACTTGATTTGATTCACTCTGATTTATGTTCTGTTGAAATTCCTTCCAATGGTGGGAGTATGTATTTTATTACCTTTATTGATGATTTTAGCAAAAAGATCAGGGTGTATATTTTGAAAACTAAATTTGATGTCTGTGATACATTTAAATATTTTAAGGCTTATGTTGAAAGGCAGAGTGGGAGAAAAATTAAAGTTTTGAGGACTGACAGAGGTCAAGAATATATGGTTTGTGATGATTTTTTGAGAAATCATGGTATTAAGAATCAGTTGACAATCATGTATACTCCCCAACAGAATGGTATGACAGAGATGAAAAATAGAACTATTATGGATATGGTTAGATGAATGTTGAAATCTAAAAATATGCCTAAAAGTTTTTGGGCAACAGCTGTTGTTTGTGCTGTTTATGTTTTGAACAGGTCCCCTACCAAAAGTTTTAAGGGAAAAACTCCCTATGAGATTTGGAGTGGTCAGAAGCCAGGTATTAAGCATTTGAGAGTGTTTGGTTGTATTGTCTATGCCCATGTTCCTGATCCACTTAGGAAAAAGTTTGAGGACAATGCTGAAAAGTGTATTTTTATTGGGTATAATTCAGTTACAAAGGGGTACAAGCTTTATAATCATATCACAGGAAAAATGATTATTAGCAGGGATGTCTCTTTTGATAAGGAGATTGTTTGGGATTGGATCCAAAAGGAAGACAAGTCAGCCACACTTGTTCCTTTTGATATTGATGATTCAGTTGGTGATCAGCCAGTTGAATAGTCCCCAACTGTTCAATCCCCACAGCCAGAGTCATCTAGGTGTTCACAGCGTGAATGACACATGCCAGCTAGATTAGAAGATTATGTGATTAACACTGACAATGATCCTTCAAATAAGTATTTCGTAAATTTTGCTTTATATGTAGATTGTGATCTTGTTTCTTTTACTGATGCCTGTAGGGAGCAACATTGGGTGAAAGTAATGGATGAAGAAATTCATGTGATTAAGAAAAATAATAAATGAAAGTTTATTTCTCTTGCCAAGGGAAAAAAATCTGCTGGAGTTAAAATGGGTGTACAAGACCAAATACAAGCCAAACAGAGAGTTGGATTGCTTCAAAGCAAGGTTAGTAGCCAAGGGTTACAAACAAAAACCAGGTATTGTTTTATATGTAGATTGTGATCCTGTTTCTTTTACTGATGCCTGTAGGGAGAAACATTGGGTGAAAGTAATGGATGAAGAAATTCATGTGATTAAGAAAAATAATAAATGAAAGCTTATTTCTCTTCCCAAGGGAAAAAAAGCTACAGGAGTTAAAATGGGTGTACAAGACCAAATACAAGCCAAACAGAGAGTTGTATCACTTCAAAGCAAGGTTAGTAGCCAAGGGTTACAAACAAAAACCAGGTATTGTTTTATATGTAGATTGTGATCCTGTTTCTTTTACTGATTCCTGTAGGGAGAAACATTGGGTAAAAGCAATGGATGAAGAAATTCATGTTATTAAGAAAAATAATAAATGAAAGCTTATTTCTCTTCCCAAGGGAAAGAAAGCTATTGTAGTTAAAATGGGTGTACAAGACCAAATACAAGCCAAAGGGAGAGGTGGATCGCTTCAAAGCGAGGTTAGTAGCCAAGGGTTACAAACAAAAACCAAGTATTGATTATCTTGAGGTTTTTGCTCCTGTTGCTAGACTTTATACTGTTCGTATGATTATTTCTCTTACTGCTAATAATTATTAAAAGATTTTTCAAGTGGATGTGAAATCTGCTTTTTTGAATGGTGTCCTTAGGGAGGAAGTTTATGTTGAGCAGCCTGTTTGTTATGTGAATAAAGGGGAGGAAAACAAAGTTTATAAGTTGAAAAAAGCTTTGTATGGGCTTAAACAAGCCCCTAGAGCTTGGTACACTCGGATTGATTTTTATGTTATGGAGAATGGTTTTTAGAGATGTCCCTATGAACACACTTTATATATCAAAATTAATTCTCAGGGAGATATTATTATTGTGTATTTGTATGTGGATTATCTTATATTCACATGGAATAATCTGAAGATAATTGACAAATTTAGGGAGGTAATGATTTCTCAATTTGAAATGACTGATATGGGTTTAATGTCCTATTTTCTTGAGATTGAGGTCAATCAGATAGACAGTGAAATTTTTATTTCCCAACAGAAATATGCTAGAGATATCCTTAAACGGTTCAGAATGGATTCTTGCAATCCTATTTTGACTCCAGTTGAAGAAAGATTGAAATTGAGTAAAGATGGGAATGGTGAGTTGGTGAATCCCACATATTTCAAACTGTTGGTGGGAAATTTACGTTATTTGACTTCTACTAGACCTGATATTGTTTTTGGAGTTAGTTTCATTAGCAGATACATGGAGTTTCCACGTTAATCCCACTTGCAAGCAACAAAAAAGGATTTTGAGGTATGTTAAAGATACCCAAAGTGATGGTATTTTTTATTCACCTACTGGTTCTTGTGAACTTGTCGGGTATACAGACAGTGATTGAGGAGGTGATGTGGAAAAAGCCAAAAGTACTTCAGAGTATTGTTTTCAAATTGGTTCAAGATTTTTTTCCTGGTTTTTAAAGAAAAAACAAGTTATTGCTCTTTCTACCACTGAAGCAGAGTATAATGCAGCCACTAGTTGAGCAACCCAAGCAGTGTGGTTGCGTCGTATGCTTGGATTTTTGCAGCATGCGCAGAAAATTCATTCAAAGATTTTCCGTAACAATAAGTCAGCTATTGCTTTGTCAAAGAATCCAATTTTTCATGGGAGGACTAAGCATATTTTTACCAAGCCACTTAAATCCAATGCATTCTTGAAGTTTAAGCGGATGATAGGGATGATCAAGATTGAAGAGTTTGGTTCAAGGGAGGTTGTTGGAGTTTGACCCAAACTCTTCTAGTATTTTATTCCTTATTTATTTGGTATTAGTTTGTAATTGAAAAAATACGATATTTACAAATATCGTTTTAGGCTTCAAATTTTCTTAATTAAGTCGCCCCTAGGCCCTTTTTTTAATTTTTGGTCTTTGTAAATTTTTTTGGCCTTTCTGATATGAAAATTGAAATTCAGAAATTCAACTAAATTTTTTTTTGTACACATGATAATACTTGCACAACTTTTAATTTTCATGAAAAGAAAAGACAGTTGACGTGGGTCAATCCACGTGATTTGCATGACTCATACAAAAATTTCTCCAGGAAAAAGAAAAGAATTATCGAATCACTGTGCGTGTTGGTTTCACCTGAAGAATAAAGTAACGTTAATTATACTTTGTCCCCTTAAACTATGAGCTTTATGTCATTTTATCCCCTCAACTATCATATTTTGCAATGGTACCTTTAATTATAGTTATTAGTTTCACTTTACCCCAATGATTAATCTATATTAGAATTTTGATGGATAGTTGTTTTATTTTGCTCCCTGAACTATGTTATTTTGTTTCACTTTGCTTGACACATTGATATTTTTCATCAAAAAGATAACGGGTATTTGCAATTTGGGGGTAATATGAACAATTTAACAGCTAAGGGGATAAAATGACACAAACTTTATAGTTTGTGGGGGCAAAGTGTAAATAAGGTATAAAGTAAAGGTTTACTGTGAGAGAAAAGCATATCTCACTCACTTATATATTCATCTTCGCAACTTGTTGTGGGAAAGTAAATTGCAATGCTAACCAAAATGGAAACGATCAGTCGGTGGCTCTCACGCCTATATTGTGCATTGATCACCAGGACTCTCTATTACTATTTCTGCTGTACTATATCTACAGTAATCGTCTCGGGTAATTTTGCTATCCTTGGTCTGTTTCTAATGGAGTGTTCATGGAGTTGGCTTGTCTCCTGCTTAAACTTTTTGTTTTTTTCATTTTGTTTTTTTTGGGAATTATAATTTTTAGGTCTGGTTTTTAGCTACGGCTTCGTAGAGACTGCAGTGGTGCAAGTTCTGGTGGATTACATTTCCTATCAGTTGGGGGATACAGATCTTCGCATATATGCGGCAATTGTGAACCTAATGGACGGACTGTGCTCGGTTTTGATCATTGTTGTTGCTTACCTGGCAGATACCTGCATAGGTCGTTTCAGAATGGTCTTGCTTTGCACTGCTGCCTATGTCGTTGTGGGTGCCGATTTATACATTTCGTCCTATACTATTATTTTAACCATAATGCTCTCTCTCTCTCTCTCGCTCCCCCCCCCCCCCCCCCCCCCCCTCCCGCACACACAAATTTATGGGTATTTTTACTACTTTTTGATAATTGTTTAACCACTTTTCTTTGGTATAATAAAAATTACCACTACTTTGGGTGGTTTATTACATTTATGAGTATTTTTATTACCGTTATGAGTGTTTTTTTTTTATCACTGTTGTGGTAATTATTTTTATCACTTTTTTTGGTACTACAACAGTGATAAAAATATCAACAAATATAATAGATTTTGTTATCATACCAATTTTTTTTAGGATACGATAGTCAACTCCGTTGATTAAATAGAAGAGGCAGTTGGACTATTATCATTTTGTTGTGAAATAACTAAATTAATAGAACACAAAACTGAATTAGAAAAATTTTAGAGAATGCTTCATGATTCTCTTACTTTCAATTCTTTTGGCTTTTTCATTGAATCTGAAGAGTGCCGTTTATAGGCGGAGAGGCAAACGACGAAAGACAGAAAATTCAGCTTCATAATTGCCCTATTAAATTTTAGAGTAAATTATATTTTATACCCTGAACTATTATATTTATTTTACTTTGCACCCTTAACTATAAAATTTTTTACATTGTACTTTGAAGTATCAATTTTGTTTCTTATCACTCCAATAAATAATGACAAATTTAAAAATCTGGCAAAATATAGAAGGAAACCCAAAGAATTTCTCACCAAGTGTCTCGTACCACTTTATTTTATCTCTTTTTCAATCAAATGGTTGCTATGAGAAAAAAGAAGGTCAATCAAAGGAATAAAATTTGGAGTTTAGAAAGGGTATAGCCATGGATGAGTATTTTCCTTAATTTTTTACCTGTGCATTTACAATATGCAGTTACTTATGGGTAGTACAAACTACTCACATGAATATTTATTGTCAAAAAATTAACAATTTTTTTCTATTAGAGTAATATGATATAAAATTAATATTTTACGGTACAATGTGAGAAATTTTATAATTGAGGGTAAAAAGTGAAATAAAGGTAATAATTTAAAGGAGTAAAATGTAATTTATCCTAAATTCTATTTCTATTTATACATAGTAATATGTCATTTGACATTATGTTTTACTATTTGTATGACAGTGACAGTATTTATAACACATTTTAAATACATGCCCCATGCGCTTCTCACAAAAAAGAATTGTTACGTGGTCCGCAAACCCTTCTTGTAGCCAACCTATAAAATCGGATCACGTATTTTTTTAATATGTCATTGATGTATGTGTATTCTTGAACATTGACAAAACCTTGAACGCCAGCTGGTTCATTTTTTCAGCTTGTTGAGTCATTGTTGCAGGGGTTGGTGCTATTATTCTTTCCTCCAAATCCTTCATTTGAGAGGCTGTGTGTAGCCGTGATGCTAATAGGAATTGGGCAAGCAGGACGGAAACCATCTTTAAAAGCATTCCTTGCTGATCAATTGAAGAAGAGGGTCCACTGTCTGAGCCAAGCTGAGCAACAAGTGGAGGACTTTATAAGACATTGGTGGCGGTTTTTTCGCTTTTGGGGTGCTGCTGCTGCATTTCTGGTAGCCGGAATTAGCGATTCTTGGCCGATTAGCTATTCTTGGTCGATTAGGCTCAAAGTTTCAGCGAGCGTGATGGGAGTTACTTTTATATTGCTTTTGTTGGGTATCCGCCACTACCATTATGAACCACCAACGGGTAGCCCGCTTTCGCTTCGGCTTATCAATATATTTCGCAGAGTGAAGGTTGTTATATTTAACAAGCATCTCCCCCACCCACCAACTCATGACTCTGAGATTGCTGAGAATGATCGTGAAGAAATAACACTGGCCCGAGAAATTCCATTGAACAGGTCCATCTTCCCATCCCTTTTTCTGTGATTTTATTGTTGTTATTTATTGAGTAAACTAGGGGTAACTCATGAATAAAGACAAGGTAAATAATTGATTTGGGAGAGGAGAGGGAAATTCAATATGAATAGTTTTGAGAGGGATGTTGGTGACCGTTGGATGAGTTTATTTAAGACCGTTGAATGGACTTATTGAAGTATGTCCTGTTTATATTATAAAATTAGGGTTAATTGCACTAAAGGTCCCCAAAAAATGGGGTTTGTCTCATTTTGTTCTCCAATGTTTCAATTACATTATTTTATTCCCTGAAATATTAAATATATTTCTATATGCTTCCTCAAGCAGATAACGTCTAAACTGCTAACGATTTTTTATCATAATTTTGTCACGTAATACCTAAATATGGATAAAAAATAATTTTGATAGCTCTTAAACAAAACTTGAGTAGCTCTTGACAATTGGTAACTTTTGACTGAAATTTAGATAGCTCATGATCAAAACTGTGTAATTTGGTTAGCTATTTAACCAAAATTTGAGTAAAAATTTGGTCGAGAGTTATCAAATTTTTTTTTTTTTTATATTCAAGTATTACATGACAAGTTTATGATAAAAAAATTGTTAGCAATCTGGACGCTGTCTGCTTGAGGGATCATATAAAAATATATTCAATATTTCAAGGACTAAAATGATGTAATTGAAATATTGGGGATCAAAATGAGACAAACTCCATATTTTGGGGACCTCCAGTACAATTAACTCTCATAATTATATTAAATTGAGTAAATTTCGAAAAAACCTCTAATATTTGATTTCATCAGACGCATACCCATCACATGTGAGAAGTACAACTAAGAACCACTATGGGAAAAGCTCTTAACACAAAGAGCTCTGGTGAAAGAGTTGAAGACCTCCACTGTTAAAGGGAAGGCGATATACCTAGCTTAGTAATCAGCTCCACACCTTCTAGATGAGCTACGATGAAGGATAAGGTAGGAACACTATAAGTGATGGTGCTCGAAATTACTAAGTATAAGTGCAGAACAGCGACTGTGTAAGGCCAATGGGGGCAATGTGAATATTTGGGTTAATAAGGAAGTAAGGGATGACGTCGGATTAAAAACAAGAAATAAATGGTTCACCTTAGCCGAAAGACCAAGGCTGCATCCACTACAGACTCTTGCTCATTTGTCTATATTACTTGAAGAAGAAGATTACAGTGAGTTTATTGGCTTAGACCCTTTGTACACCGTATATTGTGACTATAATATATTTTTTGGAACTCCCTTATGTGGTGCATCCATATTCTATTTATACATGTAGACATCTAGGGTTTTCTGAGATTCCTTTCTTTCCTTGGCTGATTCTATGGTCCCATCTTCCTTTGTTTTGTAGTGGTGTCTGCCATCCTAACGCAAGTTGTGCCCACGATCCTTAAAACGGCATATGTACAAATATTCCCTTTATCAAAGAGTGATGTTCACTAAGGACTCCACAAGTTGTCCCCCTGTCCCCTGGACACATGGCGCAACGGGAGATGCTCGAGATTTAGCGAGAACCGAGCTCTTTGTTCTCGGGCTGGTCTCCACCGAGCTTGATGTGACCGAACAGGCATATACTGATCTGAGTGTCAATAGACTCCCTTTCTTGGGTTGTGGCCCACCCCTATGGCGGGATGGGCAGGCTGCAAATGGGCCGTTTTGGTTGCCATGTAACCAGGGGGTCCATTGGGTGTTCTGCGCTTTAGATGTGTGACCCAAGCCAAAACCTATCATTATCAATAAGTAATTCAAAATAAAAAACGATAAAGATGAATCCCTTCGTAAGAAAGGATAGCTATCATCATCATATAAAAAGATAAGGGAGTCACCCCTCACTGAGGAGAAGCCTAATGCTCCCAACTAACGGATGAGGGAGTCAAAGATTCCTCCCCCAGAAAGAGTCCTCTCCTCCTAACTAGCTAATAAGGGAGTCTAAATTTCACTCCCAAGAAGAATTGTATCCTCTTAAATGGAAAATAAGGGAGATTATAGTACACTCCAGCAGAGATGTTAATCCCCATGCCAATAAAAAGAGCTCGGTGGGGAATAAGGGAGATTATAGTCCAGAATATTGACTTCAGTATCGGATGATTGACCCCAAGAACTCCTCCTCCAGTCTCCGACTTCTTTTTTAGGTAATCAGAGCCAAGCAAGTTGACTTGAGGTTGCTAAAAAATTATATCAATAGTTTGGTGTCATCTGTGGAAAACGACAAAAAATTCTTTTCATTCTCACAACCTCTTGAAGTTGGAAATTATAAATGGTGACCACTAGACCAATGGAGGTTACTAGAAATTACATTCCCAGATAATCATGACAGAGATCCCTTTAGGTTCAACGAGTGGCAGGAGGCGTACAAAATGCTTATTCTTGAAAGAAATTATGATAGAATGAATCAAACCATAAATGGTTTGTACCAGAAAACCCAGCAGATTATCTTGCTGCTTACTAGCTAACCTCTAGAGCATGTGTCCCATTCTAGGGAAACCCAACGTAATTAGGGGAGAGATACCAAAGATGAGTTGAAAGGTTTGGGAAGTAAATGGTCGCATTGGAGATGTACTCAATACAGTGAAAGTTAGCGCATGGAGTCCCCTTTTTTGCATGATGTAACACATTTCCCTTTGCCCCTCAAATTCAAACTACCTGATGGGCCAAGCCCAAAGGCCCAACTCATATTACAAGTCCAATGGCCCGACTCCAAAAGATCCAACAAATCCAGCCCAATATGGTCAACCCGGTCAAGCTCAACAAGCTTAAGGAGCTACATTAGCAGGGAGCACACAAGGTCATCCAAGGACCCTCTGGCGCCCAAGCTGGGCGCCCAGACCATCCCTGGCGTCCAAGCAATCATGCCAGGTGCCCAGGCCTGGCGCCAAGACACTCTCAGGCGCCCAGGTCTCCTCTTCAGGCGCCCTGCCCTCCTCCTCAGGCACCCAGGTCTCCTCTTCAGGCGCCCAGCCCTCCTCCTCGCCACCATGGAGTAAAGGTTATCCCAAGAGCCTCACCTCCACAACCTTGAAAATAGTCAACCTTCACCTCATCATTTGACCGAGTCTCATGGAGAGCATCGCAATTGTCTCGCCCGTTGAGAAGAATCCGCAAGCTCCACCTGAATAGCTGGGTAGCTGCTGCTTAGTAGCTCCATTCTGTTGAGGACGACTATAAAATGTAAGCCCCACCAACACTTGGGGGGCAGATCAGATCAGAGCAGAAAAGATGAGATTAGAGGGCATCACACCCTAAAGAGCACAAAATTCCTCTTCCTCTCCAATCTGTAACTCTTCGTTCTCATTACTCACCGAAATCAATAAAATACCGGCAACCCATTTCCATTCCAGAGTGGACGTAGGTCATATTGGCCGAACCGCTATAAATTCTCTCTCTCTCTCTCTCTACTTTAATTACTACATTAATTTCTAAATTACTTGACTAGTGGCGTGCAAAGTCGATTTTGTGCATCATCAGTTTGGCGCCGTCTGTGGGAATCGACAAAATTCTTATTTTTAAACACTGTGAATCAATGGCGATCACTACTCAATCGATGAACCAACATGAAGACAATCCACCACGAGAGGAGGAGGTTGCTCCTCCACCGGCCAACCCTGTCCCAAGTGCACAACAGATGTTGGAGACCATGCAGGAGCTTGTGGCCCAGAACCAACAGATCCTCCAATTAATGCTTGCTGCGCAGGGAGGAGCACAACCTGGACCTCAAGTGAGAGGAGCTCCACGCCTTGGGCGTCAAGAGGCTCCCTACATGGAGGCACCCCATCATGGCGCCACTTTTGGAGCTCATTTGGGCGGCCAGCCTATGGGAGCTCCTTTGGGCGCCCAGCATGGGGGACCTCCCCATGAGGGACTCCAACCTCCTCCTCCTCCAGCTCCTGCTCCTTATGGTGGAGACCCTCCTCTCCATGAGGATGAGGGTGAAAATCAAAGCATGGGATATGGGAGCCATTTTTACGACAATTCAAGAGGAGCTCCCAATCACTGAGACGAGAAAGTTAAAGGGGTACAAAATCAACTAGGTGACATCTTCAACGCCATGAAAGCACAAGGACCTGAGACTGTGGACTACCTTGTTAGGCGAACTGACACACCTTTCAAACTTGACGTGGCGAACTACCCCCTCCCTCAAAAATTTAAAATGTCATCCGTAAAGACCTTTGATGGTACGAAGGATCCACTGGATCATCCGGAAACTTACAAGACCTTGATACAGCTGCACAACGTCCCTGACAAAATCATGTGCGGAGCATTCCCGACCATCTTGAAGGGATCAGCGCGACAATGGTTCGCCAAACTCACCCCGGCCTCCATAGGCTCCTTCGCTGAATTGAGCAGATCTTTTGTGACACAGTTCATTGGTGGACACCGCCAGCAGAAGCCTGTCACCCATCTGCTTAACATAAAACAGGACCAAGATGAGAGCCTGAGAAGCTAACTCACTCGTTTTAACGAGGGGGTCCTTCAGGTCGAAGAACCCGATGAAAAAGTCAGCATGACCGTCTTCCTGGGAGGTCTCCGATCATCGAGCTTCCTTTTCTCCGTGATGAAGCGACCACCAAAGAGCATGCGAGAACTATTGGTAAAAACTCAAAAATATATGAATGCTGAGGAAATCAACAAGTCTAGGCGAGGTGAATCATCTCGCGGATAGTCAAAAGATTGATCTGTTTCTGCACTGTTCTCAAACAGGCAGCCTAACTCCAGCTTAGCGGCTCTCCCGGGTCGCCAAAAAGCTTGGCCTCTGCACTGTTCTCAAACAGGCAGTCTAACTCCAACTTAGCGGCTCTCTCGCGGGTCGCCAAAAAGCTTGGCCTCTACACTGTTCTCAAACAGGCAGCCTATCCAGCTTAGCGGCTCTCTCGCAGGTCTCCAAAAAGCTTGGCCTCTGCACTGTTCTCAAACAGGCAGTCTATCTCCAGCTTAGCGGCTCTCTCGAGGGTCGCCAAAAAGCTTGGCCTCTGCACTGTTCTCAAATAGGCAGCCTATTTCCAGCTTAGTGGCTCTCTCGAGGGTCACCAAAAGCCTGGCAAGCAGACAACCTATCTCTGCACTGCTTTTAAGCAGGCAGCCTACCTCTGTACTGCTCTCAAGTAGGTAGTCCACCTATCTCTACACTACTCTTAAGCAGACAGCCTACCTCTGCACTGCTCTCAAGCAGGCAGCCTACCTCTCTCTCCAGGTAGTTGTGTTAAATATTTTAATGTTTAGAATAACATTGTCTTTTCAACACCTCTCAGGCGCCCAGACCTCTCAGGCGCCAAGCACCTGCGCCGAACACCTCTTAGGCGCCTAACACAGACACTTAGCACCTCAGGCGCCTAGCACAGGCCCCCAACACCTCTTAGGTGCCCAGCATAGGCGCCCAGACCTCCCAGGCGCCCAGCATAGGCGCCCAGTACCTCTCGGGCGTCCAGACCCCCCAGGCTCGCCCAAGGTAACTCCGGCTCGCCCAAGACAGCTCCGGCTCGCCTAAGGTGCTCAAAATGGGGCTTATAATATATCAAATCGAAGCTCTCGACGAGCTCTACAAGACCCATAGCCTTTGGCTGTGATTGATGCTGTAAAAAGTCTAAAAAAGGCTCAGAAACAGCTGTTTTGGCCTCCCAAAGTTTTTTTTTTTAAAAAAAAATCTGCTCGCCTAGGACACTTCCAACTCGCCCAGGACACCTCCATCTCGCCCAAAAGTTGTCTGGTCGCCCAAAACCGTGCACCCAGCTCTCTACTCGAAATTTTGACCTCAACTTTTGCCCTGTTGCTCGAAATGAGGCTTATAATATTTTTTGATGCTGTTAAAAGCTCAAAAAATGCCTAAAAGAACAGGTTTTGTCCTCCCAAAGTTTTTTCAGTTATGCCAGTCAGCCGAAAATTCAACCGAATGCCCTACTCTCCAAGTTCCATTAGACACAGGGCATTGGGGGGCAAATGATGGGCCAAGCCCAAAGGCCTGACTCGAAGAAATCCAGCAAATCCAGCCTAATATGGTCAATCCGGTCAAGCTCAAGGAGCTACATTAGCAGGGAGCACACAAGGTCATCTAAGGACCCTCTAGCGCCCAAGTTGGGCGCCCAGACCATCCCTGGCGTCCAAGCCATCACGCCAGGTGCCCAGGCCTGGCGCCAAGACACTCTCAAGCGCCCAGGTCTCCTCTTCAGGCGCCCAGCCCTCCTCTTCGCCACCATGGAGTAAAGGTCATCCCAGGAGCCTCACCTCCACAACCTTGGAAATAGTCAACCTTCACCTCATCATTTGACCGAGTCTCATGGAGAGCACCGCAATTGTCTCGCCCGTTGAGAAGAATCTGCAAGCTCCACCTGAATAGCTGGGTAGCTGCTGCTTAGTAGCTCCATTCTGTTGAGGACGACTATAAAATGTAAGCCCTACCAACACTTGGGGGGCAGATCAGATCAGAGTAGAAAAGATGAGATCAGAGGGCATCACACCCTAAAAAGCATAAAATTCCTCTTCCTCTCCAATTTGTAACTCTCCGTTCTCATTACTCATCGGAATCAATAAAATACTGGCAACCCATTGCCATTCCAGAGTGGACGTAGGTCTTATTGGCCGAACCACTATAAATTCTCTCTCTCTACTTTAATTACTACATTAATTTCCAAATTACTTGACTAGTGGTGTGCAAAGTCGATTTTATGCATCATCACTACCCATAATAAACAACTTTGATGGAAAGAAACACCCGTTGGATCACCTACAGACTTATATGACTTTTTGGTTCTCCATGACATGCCAGATTATATCATGTGTCGAGCATTTCTCACTACATTGAAGGGAGTAGTTCGCCTATGATTCAACAAGCTCCCCTCTTTAGGTTCCATTGACTCATTCGGCCGATTGAGTAAATCTTTCCAATCTCACTTTCATGGGAGGATGAACTCATAGAATGGCAAAAACTTACATACTAAACTTGAAGGAAGGGATGGGAAAGTCACTTCGTGATTACGTGGCATGTTTCACTAAAGAATCTCTGCAAATCAACAACATGAATGACAAGGTAACCGTAACTGCCTTCATGGAAGGACTTCATGCCTCTAGGCTCTTGTTTTCATTTTTTAGGTAAATTAGGCTCTTGTTTTCATTAACCAAAGCTCCTACTATAAGTATTGCAGAGCTCTTATCAAGAGCTCAGAGTCATTTGAAACCGGAGGATGCCTTGAATGCTCAAAAGGAAGAAGAAGATAATTTCTTGAAAAACACAAGAAGAATCAAATAGAGAAGTCAAACAAAGCTATTGCTTCAAATAAAAGACGAGCTAAACATGTGTCAGCCAATTTGCAACTCGACAAATTCAAGGGGTACACCCCATTAAAACACTGTATTAGTGTAGGTTCTTTCCTAGATACAGAATGACAACAAATGGCCAAGAAGACTGAGAGCACCACCCCCACAAGGGAGCAAGAGACAAGTATTGCATTTTTCACCGAGATCATGGACATGACACACACAATTGTGTCACCTTGAAAGATTAGAATATAAGACCTAATCAAAATAGGCTACTTTAGAAGGTTTATAGATCGAAATAAGAGGGAAGACAGAGCTACGTTCCATGGAAACTAGACTCCATGAGATAAGGAGCGCTAGTAGCCCTTGGGAGAAATAAAGGTGATCTTAGAGGGGTTGGTATCTAGAGGAGAAAGCAGTTCTTTGTGGCTTGCTTATACACGAAGAGCTCGCGTAGACTTGGATCCGGAAGAGATCATTTTGGTACCCTTTATGAGAACTGGTAGCTACAGTAGTGGATAGAGAAGGAAAAAAAGCATATATGTTTTGCACACTTCACTTATTGCTTACTCATCACTTGATCACTTCTTTTTACATTAAGTGATTGCTTAGGGACCTTAGCATACGATCTGGGTCTAAGGTTGACTAACCTATGACCTTCTCTGATGAAGACATCATCCCAGTCATCTTGGTGATTGCATCAAATCATACCATGAGAAAAGTCTTGATCAGTTGGATATTCGAAGTCAGAAGTTAAAACCCATCAGAGCTCCACTCATTGGATTGTCAGAGGAAAGAGCTTACCCATTGGGCGTGTGTTTGGCTAATGGGGTTGGATAGGGTAGGATATATTTTTTTATATCCTAACCCATCCAAGTCAAACCCACTCATCCACTTTAAAACTCTAACCTTAAAATATATCTAATCCTAACCTTTGTTTGGGAAACAAATGTATAATTCAGTGGAGCCCATAGATTACACAAATAATTTTATAGTAATTTACCATTCTGCCCATGACTCTATTCATTCTAATCCAAACCAATTCTAGCCTATGTTAAATTTTTTTTTTTTTTTTTTTAAAGAAAGAAGAAATTTTATTGAAATAAACCAAGATTACAAGAACCAAAGTAAGCAAAGCTTAACAACAAAAAAGAAAAGCCATAGTTGATTTTAATCCTTCAAAAATAACATTTCAACAAAATTCTTCTTCATAAGTCAAAACTGCCCAGCAACACCTTTAGCAAAACTGCATCAGCCACCCTCTTTACTACTGGAAAGTATCAGCATCCTCAAAAATTAGCAAGTGAAAACCTTCAACACAGGCGTTTCCAATTCTTCATAATGAGCTACTATACCCAGTTAGCCCTTATCATCTAATAAAATCCTCCTCCTTTTGCGCAAAACTGGCAAACCCACTTGGTCATTTGACAGGGCAATACGAACATCACAAGGCAACTCTAAATCAACTGAAAAATCCTCTGTTTTTCGCCCTAACACAGCATAAGCAGCCAACCTATCAGCAACTCCGTTTGCTTCACGAAAAATATGAACTATCTGAAAATTCAAGTTCTGCAATGAAGCTTTGATCTCCCTTAAAAACTCCAAGCAATTCTAGCCAAGTATACCAAAAACAGATCATCCACAAAAACACCCACCTACATCAAAAATCACCATCACCCACCGATCTAAATACCTCCATATGTAAATTCTATACAAAACCAATTATCGTAACAAAGAGCATGGCACCAACGAAGACAGAGAACTTAAAAAACCCTTGTATTTCCCCAACTTTCAAAATAACACCAGCTCAGCTCCAGCTACTGATCTCAATAATTTAACCAATTAACAACGAAAAAACAGATAACCAGACAAACATGGAGCTCAAAAAGGCCCGAATTTCATCTTCTTTTTTTTTAAAATGGACACAACCATGTTTGGCTTCCTTCCTGGTCTTTCAAAAAGTCCCATTATTAATACAAGATAAGCAATGTTGACCACAATCAACATAATAATCTGTTCTAACTCCTACTATATTAGGACCTCAGGTCAAAATATAATCTGTTCTAACTTGAGTGAACTAATCTATAGAGATGATTTTAAATTAAAAGGTAAAGTTGGAATTATTCGATATTCAAATGTTTTGAATGGATACAGGAATCTCTAGTGTTTTAGTTAATATAATGACTAGGAGCTCCAGCAAAATAAATGATAGACATCCTCATGAGTTGTTTGACTGTAAACTTGGCGAAACACTGAAACAAGATTACAATTTAACGTGCCAGCCAGCATTCAGATTAAGTCCATGTCCATATAAAATAACATCACTTGTAATTCATGGAAATATAAGATTCAGAAGACAGCATTTATTTAACATATATTTTGGGACATTCATAAGTTTTATGCGCCTTCCATTGCAATCGTCGTCATCAGATAAATATCTCAAAACCTCCATTTCTAATCCAGAAATACAACCAAACCCAGATATATCAACTCAAAAAACCCTAATGTCTTCAAACCCTAATTCCCAAATCAGGTTTGCAGAATAATACTTTCTACTCAAAATAACGCAACCTTGAATAATTTACCCGATGGGTTTACCGTATATCATCTGAGAAGCTCTGCGGTGAATGGCAGGCAAAGAATTCCCAAATCAGCCCTTGGACGAGCTTTCACAGTGGTGCTTGGACGAGAGTGACAAGAGAAAGAGAGGGGCAAATAGATCTGGATCTCCATCGGCCATGAGATCGAAGCAGATCTAGATCTCTACAATGAGCCAGATCTGCTTCCATCTCGGTCCAAAGAGAGAGAGAGACTTACTAGAGACCAACAACCAAGACGTCTTCATCGCCTTCACAGACTTCGTCGCCTTCCCAAGCTTGAAAAGAGTGTGAAGAAAGAAAGAGAGGGGTAGACAAGTAATTACTTAAATTATCCAGTGGGTTGGGATTTAAACCAGGGGGGAGGTGGATTAATTTTAACCCAGTTGGGAGGGTTAATTTGTACTGTAGCAACCGGGTCAAGGTTTGACCCGGGATTGTTACCCAATCTCAAAAAATGTTTTTCAAATAAGGGATTTGTGGGACCTACTGTCTTAATAACTTATTCTTATGGGTGTTAACCCGCCTTAACCCACTATTCAAACACACCCTGGGGTAATCTCTATCCCCATAACCATAGGGCAGAGCCCCCACGTAGATCACTGACATGGTAGACTTTCAGGTGCTGGCTTGCCCATCGACATACAATATCATCCTTAGGTGACTAACTTTGAATTGCTCGAAGGCCATAACTTCCATGTATCACCTCATCCTTTGAGTATTTAATGCTCCTTGAATTATGTGCCAATGTCATAACACAAGAATGTTCTTTCTTGGTGCCACAAGACTTCTAGCCAGAGGAATTGTTTTACCGCCTCAGGTTGGAATTGCCTATAAATAGGAATTGATTCTCTAATTTTATGGGTTGTAGGATTTTTTTGTCACCCCTTTATTTTTTTTCCTCTTCTTCTTTCTGCCTCTCTGAAGAGGACAATTGGGGTCAACTTGACTTTCCTTTCCATTATTAGAATTGATGAATTTAAGGAATTGGGTAAAGAATTTCATGTATTGGGTTCAAATTTGTTTGTTTTTTGTTTGAGTTGGAGGACAACTGAGTGGTGGAGGTGGTGAAGTGTTGAGACTTGGGTGGTAGACGTGGTGCACAGAGAAGTAGTGGTGTTGGTGGTGAGTGGGGTTGAGATGGTTGTGGTAATTTTGTAGTTGAAGTGAAGAAGACATTATGGTAGGGATATTTTTTTGTCATCGTTGTAAAAGGTATTAGCAGTTCAATTTTAGTTCAAAACATATGGGAATTATATGCTAGAAAACCAAACCACATTGGTGTCAAAACACTGGGAATTCTTATTAACTACTTAATATTTTGGATTTGTAGAACTTCACTTCTCACTTGTCTGATTTTTGGAATCTAATTTCAGCCACGCTAGTATGACCAAATATTTAGAACAAAATTGTGGCTCAAATGTTATAGAATCTCCTCAATTCCCAACAAATAATTAGGGACCGAACAATACATGCTTGAGTATTTTGATTTTGCCACATCATTTGGACTCTAATTTTGGTCACTTTAGAATTTCTGATATAATTTTGATATCTTATTTGTACTTCTATATTGTGATTACGATGAATATGGTAAATAGTTAAATTAACCAGTTAAATAAGTTAACCCTCATTTGTTATCATATATCAAGCAGAGAGACAAATTTTGTGTTCACTTGATGTCTATCACTATTCTAAGTTAATTGGCAGGCGTTTGGACAAAGCTGCATTAAAAGAATCCGCCACCAGTCAAAATGAACAAGAAACGAAAGAAAACGTTTTCACTGATACAGAGGTGAAAAAACGGAAGGGTATTATCAGATTGATTCCCATGCTTCCAGTTTTCATGGCGTATTGTGTTGTAGAAGCCACGGGAAGCACCTTCTTCTTTGAACAAAGCACCAACCTAGATTCTACAGTCGGCCGATTCAAGCTCCCTCTTTCTACTTTTTATTTGATACAGATTCTCGCAGACTACACAATCGCAAGTTTTTTTGAGTATGGAGTTCGGAAGTGGTGGTTTGAAAACCAAGCGAGTGTTATGAAAGTGAGAATTGTTCTTGGAATAGGGTGCTCTTTTTTATGCTGTGGTGCTGCTTGGCTGGTAGAGGTTCACAGGTTGGGTTTGGTTCATCAAACAGACTCAACCCAAACTACAACCATTAACATGAGTATATGCTGGTTAATGCCCCAGTTCTTCTTATTGGGATTGATGGAAGGACTCACTCAAGATGGGTTTGCAGATTTTTTCTATTATCTGCTACCTGCATCCATGGAGGCCTATGGACCATCATTCAACCAGACAGTAATAGGAATTGGAAAATTAATCATCGCTATTCTTTTATTCTCATTTAAAAGTTGGTTCGGTTCCTCCATCAACGACAGTCATTTGGATTACTTTTACGGAATGTTAGCAATAGCACTGTACCTTGTGATTCCTGCATTCATCATCTGCCTGTACTTTTCGGTTTATCCCGATATTGAAGGAGTAGAGCAGAGTTTAGATGGTCGGTTGGAAGATCGAGTCACATCTGTACTAACTTCTTTCTAAGAGTGATCTGAAGGGTGGAAGTGAAGGTCGCAACTTGTAATTAAATAAGCCAAATATGGGTGGCGAGACTTCTTATTTCTTTTCATTTTTCTTTCTTTTACTTCATTTTATACCACTACTATTTTCTATCATTTTTTATATCACTCCAATAGATAACAGTTGTCAATTTTTTGACAGTAAATGCACATGCGAGTGGTTTGTATTATCAATAAGTAATTGTCTATTGCACATGTACATGTCAAAAATTAAGAAAAATATCTATATATGACTTTGCTCTTCCTACGTTCTAATTTTTCTTCCTTTTGCCGACCTTTTTTTTCTTCTCAGCAACCATTTAGTTACAAAAAAAAAAAAAAAAAGTTAAAATAAAGTGGTTCTAGGCACTTAACGGGAAGCCCTTTGGGGTTTTTCTCCCTCCTTTGACAGATTTTCTAATTTTGTCGTTATCTATTAAAGTGATATGAAACAAAATTGGTACTTTAGAGTGCAATATGAGAAATTGAAACAAATATAATAGTTCAAGGGATAAAGTATAATTTACTCATTTTTTTCCTTCCTAACCAGAAGAATCCAAAGTTTAATGGTTAAGCTGAGGTATATCTCACTAGTACACTCAAAAGCTGTAGGTGTTAGACCACAAACGGTGAAAGCTGTGGATCGAGGTTTTCCTCTCTCTTGGTGTGTGTCTCCAAAGAATACCTATAAATACTAGGGTGGGCCCAAAACCAGTTTGGACAGAATTCTAGCTAAGATAGTAAAGTTTAGATTCCGAATCTCTGATAGTTGCTCGAGCACCATCATGCTCGCTCGAGTGCCAAATGGGTGAGAAGCAAGCATGAGCTATTGAAAAATTCAAAGACGAACCTACATAGCCTTCTCGAACACAAAACGAGCACTGATTACTAAATTTTTTCCCAAAGCAGTTTATTAAGAAATACGGCAGAATAGATTATCTCTCACGATGAAATAGGTGGGATTGAGACACAATTTAGACGAGGGTTGAATCAGTTATTCAAATTTTAAGTTTAGACAAACACCAATGTTAGACCTTTGTCTACCACAATTACCTCTTCACAATAAATTAAACAATTAAGTACGAGAATCTTTTCTAACCAAAACAACCCAAAAACATCATAGAGATTGAAGTAATGACTTTGTCAAATTTATGATTCACTCTCAATCTCACACGACAATCCCAACCAAGAAAACAATTACAACCAAAACCACTATGAATGATTTGAATGCCAAACAATCAAAACATCAAACACCTGGTGTCCGTATGTGCATCAATTGCAAGTGTATATATAAAGAGTAATGTTATTTGAACATAAAAATCTGACCACATTTGTTAACGTGATTCACTATGACCTTTGGATTGATAATGGGTCCCATCAAATATTGGAACTTATTTTTCATCCAATGGTTCCGATGAAACTGCATCATCAGGTCAACAAATGAGTTCAGATTTTTAGGTCTGATAGCATTACTTATATGTAAATAAACAATAAGAATACAAGCAATTTGTTGATACGCAAATCCTTCTAAAAAAATAATAGGGAATCAATCGAGGTTCACTAAATCTTAATTCACAATCTCAAAGTCAATCTACAAGTACTAAAGTCTTATACCTCAACCAATACCTTTGTTATATGTTTCTTTCCTTCAATAATAACTCTGTCGACATTCCCTATTCGACGTTATGAATATTTTCACTTGAACTCACCACCGTATAGATCATTTAGGGCTCGAGCAATCTTAGGATGCACCCAAGACTCTCGGTAATGCACACTTCTCCAATGGTTTGGTTGACCTCCAAACTACATCTTCTTCTCCAATGTGTAAGGTTGGATTAGAGTATCAAGATGGATTTTGCCTTAGTCTCTAGGAATCTAGAATTGTTCAAGAATCTCTTAAAATTTGAGAGGCTAAAAATAAGCTTAAAAAAGAGATACCTTAACTTGGGAAAGCTACTCTATTTATAGGCTCGGAATAGGGTTTGTCTTAGGGTGCAAGTAAACTAAAATTCGCGAACGATCGCTCGAGCAATGAGAGGACGGTCATAGAACGGTTGTGACTAGAATGAAAAAAGGATTCAACCCAAATTGGTAGAGTAGGGACCGCTCAAGCGACCTTAGGACTGTTCGAGTCATTTGACAATCACTTGAGTGGCCCAGAGGGCGGTCTCCTCTACCCAACTCGTTAGCCTTTCTTGATTTTATCCCTAAGTTTTCAAAGACTACTCTAGCTGAAAGGAAATGAGCAGAAGACAGTCCCTACTAGTTTTTAAACTAGAAACCAAGAAAAAATTAATTCTATTGAGCACTAAAGAGTGTTGCTCAAATAGAGTCCGATTAATGACTCAATCTTTTGTTTTCAAAGCACAATAAAGGTTTAGAAAAGATTTTCTTTGAAGAACACCTATGAGTCATTAATGGATTAAATATCGATTTTATTTTACCCTAATCATTATAAGTCTGAAATTAAATAAAGAGTTCTTAGGTCTCTAAGATCATTACATTTAACAAAAGCTTAAAGGTCATTCAGAGAGACTTTGATGTGTTGTTGTAGCTGAAACTCCTCCTTTTCATTTTTTGCTTTTGAGTCTTGAACTTTGTAGCATCATGACCATGTAATATGTTGAGATTTACAAAAAAGACTTTTGAAAATTAGTCAATAACAAACATATTTCTAACTGCATATTAATGAATATAGAACTCCATTTTCATACATCCTAGAGTAATCTCCTCTCACTTAATTCAATTTCATTCACCCGTGTTCAAATTTTATATCTTTGATCAATTCATGTGTAATGTGTGTGAAATCAAAGTCCGACACCACTAAGAATCCGTCTACATCAAATCATTAATAAAACTCTAAATGAATTCCTAACGTATTATCAAAGTAAATACATAACCAGTTAGTGGGTGCTATATTTAAATTTTTCCTTTTCTCATCTGTTTAGACACTCCCCATATCTAAAAAAAATTGGTTTATTGGAGATATTTAAGGGTCTTCTACTAAAAGGTAACATATTCTAGATTCCATTTATGATGCTAAGAAGTTTTTACAAGCTTCGAGATTGGGGATATGTTCTCATTCATGCATATAAGTATGATTGCACAATATTTTGAAAGGAGAATGAAAATCGAGAAAATTGTCTAGAATGTGGGGAGTCCAGATTCAGGGTCCTGCATTATTTTTCATTGAAACTAAAGTTGTAGAGACTATAAATGTTAAGGAAGACTACAACGAATATGAACAAAAAAAAAAAAAAGTATAAGTGTGTGGATGATGAGAATAGGTCAAGGCATCCCGCCGATGCTGTAGAATGACAAGAATTTGATTTAAAATATCCAGCCTTCACTCGACATCCATAGAAGACATCAACAAGAATTTGCCAAGTGGTTCAAGAAATGAGTAAATAATATTTTATGCAACATTAAGCGTACTCCATTGTTTGTTTTACGACAAACATTGTAGTACTCTTTATGAAACATTATATTTATACTTCCATAAAAAATAAGGGTCTTTTGTCGCTAACATGGATTAAAAATGGAGACCTCATTAAAAGAAAAGAGTCAGCCACCGTGTATTTCATGTTTTGAGTTGTTTCCTGAAACATGATTTTTTTGTTCCCATTTGTTTTTTCAAGACAACTTAGATGAAACAAAAAACATAAACGTGTTTGGAAAAAACAAAAAACAAAAACAAAAAATACCAAACAAAAAGTCAAACAAACGCACCTTAAGGTTACCACCCTTAGAGCAAAAGTTACAATGGTTATAGGTTGGGTTATTATTTTGACGAATTACACTTTATACCCTAAAAAATTTTAAAATTTTCACTTTATACTCTCAAATATTAAATTTCTCATATTGCACCCTGAATATATCAAAAGTGTTGCAATGTCGCTTTCTGTTAGCTTTTTGTTAATTTTTTCGTCAATGTCAATAGGTTGACTTTTGAAAATAAAAATAACCGAAGCTAACAGAAGGGTCAAATCATAACACTTTTGATACTTTAAATGTGCAATGTGAAAAATTTAAAATCTTTGAGTGTATAAAGTAAAAAAATTAAAAATTTTCAGGGTACAAAGTGTGAAAAACCCTTATTACTTTCAAAGGCAAATTTATTGTTTTTAAAGGTAACGTTAACACATTCAGAGAAAAATTTACACTGGTTGTAGGTTATGTTATTACTTTTAGAGGCAGAGGTACCACCTTTAGATGTGAGGTTATAACATGTTGATGTAACATTACACTAGTAAAAGTAAGGTTACCACCTTTAGAGGTAAGGTGAACAACTTCATGAGTTAAGTGATAGACTTTATTGAAGAATTTAATCTTCCTATTTTACATAGCGGAATTGAATACTTACCTCTTGCCATTGATGTTCAAGTTCGAGAATAAGAAATCCAAATTCTTTATAGAGAGAATAATCAACGAACCCAACGACCCCAACAAGCACGAATCTGTATCACAGTCTTGACCTCAACACTCAAGAAGAACACCCAAGAACAACGTCACAAATATGTACGTATGGAGGTATATGAGACAAGAGTTTCCTGTCTACATATATGATATCTGAATACACATATGACTTGATGGAAAATCACAGGCATGAAATCTATATATATAGGCAAGGACCCTTATTCAATAGAGAAACTGTAAGTAACGTCCTTCCATCAAGGAGTTACAACTGCTTTGAACTGCTACATGATGGACACTCTATCTGATGATGGGAGTAGTGGGTAGTTATCTTAATGTCAGTTACTCAGAAGGATTTGACTCAATAAATAAGATATATAATAAATATACATAATATTTATTTATTAAAAGATGATATAGCATGTGGGCCATCTTAAGTCTCTAATTAGAGATAGAGTCCAATGTTAATTAGACATAAAATCCAACATTCTCCCACTTGGCACACATGACACATCAAACAATTTGGGTAACCAACATTTGATACTGAATATGGCCATACAATTAAATAACTACCCGAACTTTATTGAGAAAAATAATGCACGAATCAAAGCAGTTGTGCTCTTTTAAATGAACACTTCCTTCCTTGTATTACAATGCATCATCTTCTCAGAATTTTATGTGGCATCACTCCTTATGAATGACTTCTTACAAGTCATTCCGGGTCCTATGGTCCTAATGGACTACATACTAATATCAATGGATAGTATATCACAAATAATACATTATGTGCACAAAATAGCTAAAGTCTGCATTGATCATGATCAAGTATTTACAAACCAAGAAGTCAACCATACAATGAGCCAACTAGTCCCATGTTCTCTACATGTTTCAAATACATCTTAATTGAGAGCCCTTTAGTCATGGGATCTACTAACATCAGATCTGTACTAATATGCTCAATAGATACTTCTTGTTCCTTGACTCTTTCTCTGACAATGAGATACTTAATGTCAATATGCTTGGTTCGGCTTCCACTTTTATTATTCTTAGAAAAGAAAACAGCAGCCGAATTACCAAAGTAAAGTCTTAATGGCTTGAATATAGAATCCACAATCTGGAGCCCTGTGATAAAATTTCTCAACCATTTCGCCTTTGATGTTGCTTCAAAGCACGCTATAAACTCTGCTTCCATAGTAGACGATGCAACTATTGTCTGTTTGGCACTTTTCCATGATATAGCACCTCCTGCTAGCATGAAAACATATCCCGAAATGGATTTTCTAGAATCCGAACAACCCGCAAAATCCGAGTAAGAATATCCAACCACTTCAAGATAGTCTACATGCTTGTAAGTCAGCATACAATCCTTGGTTCCTTTTAAATACCTCAAAACTTTTTTAGCTGCCTTCCAATGTTCCATTCCTGGATTGCTTTGGTACCTTTCAAGCATCCCTACCGCAAATGCAATGTTAGGTCTTACACAAACCTGTGCATGCATCAAACTGCCAACAACAGATGCATAGGGAATGTTATTCATTTGTTCCTTTTCCAAAGCATTTTTCGGACACTAGCTCAAACTGAATTTGTCACCCTTTACGATTAGAGCAGCATTAGGTGTGCATTCATTCATTCTGAATTTCTCCAAAACCTTTTCAATGTAGGCTTTATGAGACAAGCCCAATTTTCTTTGAGTCCTGTCTCTATGAATCTCTATGCCTATGACGTAGGAGACTTCACCCATATCCTTCATCTCAAAGTTTTGTAAAAGAAATTCTTTAGTTTTATGCAACAAACCCAAATCATTAGCTGCAAGTAGAATGTCATCAACATATAGGACTAAGAAAATATATTTACTCACACTAACCTTAAGGTATATGCAATTATCCACAACATTCTCCTCAAAACCATGAGGTAATAACATTATGAAACTTAAGATACCACTGATAGGAGGCCTGCTTTAGTCCATATATGGATTTCTTTAGCTTGCAAACCAGGTGACTATCCTCATTAGAACAAAATCCTTCAGGCTGCTTCATGTACACTTCTTCGTCAAGATCCCCATTTAAAAAGGCTGTTTTCACATCCATTTGATGTAGCTCTAAATCGAAATGAGCTACTAATGCCATGATAATCCTGAACTAAGTCCTTTTTAGAAACTGGAGAGAAGGTATTGTGATAATCAATGTCTTCTCTTTGAGTGAAGCCCTTAGCTACAAGTCTGACCTTATATCGTTCGACATTACCATTTGAGTCTTTCTTGGTCTTATAGACCCATTTACAGCCAACGACCTTGACTCCCTTAGGTAACTCAACAATTTTCCAAACTTGATTTTTAGCCATGGACTTCATCTCTTCTTTCATGGCCTCGTACCAAAATGTGGAATTTTCTCCACTTATGGCATGTGAAAACAAGATAGGATCTTCCTTATGTCCAACATCAAAGTCAGACTCCAATAGGTACACGAAGTAATCATCAGAAATAGCTGGTCTTTTTACTCTTGAGGATCTCCTTAGTTCTACAGTCTAATCCATATTTTGTGGGTTTGGAGCTGTAAACTCTATGTTGACTTGTTCCTCTTATGGTGGTGGTACTTGAATATCATCTGGATTATCTTGAATGATAACCATCTTATCTTTATTCACGGGTATGGTATCCAAATCCCGTGATTCCTCCTACTCAATCTTTCGAGGAATACTCCCACTAATGTCAACACCCTCAATAAATTTTGCATTTCTAGCCTCAACAATTCTAAGTGTGTGTGATGGACAATAAAATTTATAACCTTTAGACTTTTCTGCATAGCCAATGAAATATCAACTGACTGTCCTTGAGTCCAATTTCTTTAATTGTGGATTGTAAACCTTAACCTCAACTGGACAGCCCATATGTGAAAATGTCCTAAACTGGGTTTCCATCCTTTCCATAACTCAAATTGAGTTTTGGAAACGGCTTTAGTGGGAACCTTGTTTAAGATATACACTGCTGTCTTCAAGGCTTCACTCCACAAAAACAAAGGAAGATTAGAGTTGCTTAGCATACTCCTTACCATGTCTATAAGGGTGCGATTTCGCCTTTCAGCCACACCATTTTGGTAAGGTGAACTTGACATAGTATACTGAGCAACAATACATTCATCCTTTAAATATTCAGCAAATGGACCAGACCTTTGTCCCAAATCTGTGTACCTTCCATAATATTCACCACCTCTATCTGACCGTACAATTTTAATTTCATTTTCCAATTGTTTCTCTACTTCCCGTTTGAATGTTTTAAAAGCATCCAATGCCTCAGATTTTTCAAACAGAAGGTAGAGATACATAAATCGTGTATGGTCATCAATAAATGAGATAAAATATCTCTGACCATTTAAGCAAGGGGTAGGGAATGGTCCACAGATATCAGTATGTATGATTCCAAGTATTTCTTCACTCCTCTTGGCACCTTTACTGGTCTTGTTGGTTTGCTTTCCCTTTATGCAATCCACACAAGCACCAAAATCAGAAAAATCAAGAGTCTATAAGACTTCATCATTAACCAATCTTTTAATTCTTTCCATGAAGATATGTCATAATCTCCTGTGTCACAACATAGAGGAATTCTCATCAATAATAGTCATTTTAGTGCCAATATCATCATGCAAGGTTCGGAGACTATGTTCAAAAATAGGATCCAAATTTAATTTGTACAAACCATCAACTAAGGTCCCATAACCAACCAAACTAGAGTTTTTAAACAAATGAAAGTCCAAACCAACAAAGTTGAATTCAAATCCTAAAGGTACTAATTTAGAAACAGAAATTAAGTTCTTAGAAAACGAAGGAACATAAAGAGTATTTTCAAGATCCAAAACAAAGCCAGTTTCTAAAACAAGTCTAAAAGTTCCAACAGCCTCAACGTACGAATGCATCCCATTTCCTGAATAGATACCATGGTCACTTCCCATCATTTTCCTTAGGCTGAGGAAGCCCTGCATGATATTGGCAACATGAATTGTGGTACCCGAATCAATCCACCAAGTATTATGATGAGAATCAATTAAATTAGATTCATAACACATAAGAGATATGAGATTACCTTTCTTCTCAAGCCATTTTTTATATTTCAGGCAATCTTTCTTGAAATGTCCCTTCTTCTTGCAAAAGAATCAAGCATCCTTATGGCCATGTTTCTTGAATGACCATTTGCCATCTTTCTTCCATTTAAGAACACTTTTGTCTTTCTTACCTTGTCCACCTTTATGAGTGATCAGATGGGCACTCTCCAAATTTTCATGCTTAAGCCTCTCATCTTCTTGAACACACATAGTCAGAATTTCATTGATGGACCATTTTTCTTTGTGTGTGTTATAAGAGATCTTGAATGGTCCAAATTCTGCAGAGAGAGAGTTAAGTATGAACTGAACAAGGAATGACTCAGAGATCTCAACCTCAAGGGACTTAAGTTGAGCTGCAATGTCCCTCATTTCCATAATATGTTCACGCACACTCCTAGATTTGTTATGCTTCATGTCTGATAACTAACTTGTTCATCAGGGTGCTGGCCAAGGCTTTATCTGAACTGACAAATTGCTCTTCACTGGCCTTCATGTAGTCCTTCACTTTATTGCATTCTGGAATAGAACCTCTGATGCTCTTGCTCACATGTGACTTGATGAGCATCAGACTTAAGCGATTAGATCGCTCCCACCGCTCATATGCACTCTTCTCAGTCAATGAACTTAACTCAGTGGGTACTGAAGGTTCTTCAATGCGAAGTGTCAAATCCAAGTCCATACACCCTAATGTCAAGAGAATTTTGTCTTTCCAATCCGAAAAATTTCCACCACTCAGCAATGGAATGTTAGAAGAATCATTAAATAAAGAGGTAGCAACAACTGCAATAACCAAGAATATAATAAGCACTTTGAAACAATAACTGTAAAATTCAATAGAGCAAATCTAAACCTTCCTGTGGGTAGAGGTCATAAACTGTACAAGATTTGCTTATTATTCTTTATAATAAGACTAATGAATTAAGATACTAAAGAACAAAGGATCCCAAACCTGTGGGTATAAGGCATCTAAAGCCCTTAATACTCCATTCAATATCTTATTCCAATTAAGCAGTATAAAATAAATACTTCCCTGTGGGGCCGAGTAATTATCTATAACAACTTAATCGCAATATGGAGATATTAAAACTTAATATGATCAAACTAAACGTTGATCATTCAATAATATAACTCAAGATGTTGTGGTCATTCTTAAGTTAATATGATATCTCCATGTGACATAGTTCATAATATAAATAAATCATTTATGCCAAATAATTCCTTAAAAATGTTTCTGTCTAACATGCATATACCATAACCAAACTTGATCCAAAAACATGCTAATATTATCAAATAATTATTTGAAGCAAAACCATGTGCATAATGTTGACCGTGTGGTATTTCTAATACAGTAAAATCACTTGTTAAACTTTCTGATTTGAACCATGTAAATAGTTACTCTAACAAAACAGTAACAATAAATAATTACTCAAAAAATGAAAGAGTTATAGTAAAGAGTTACACCAGTTTTAATGAAACAGAAACAGTTACATGAAAGAGTTACACGCAACTATTTGTATAATCCAATATAATTACTAACTCGATTGCAGAACAGGAACTGATATTGAACTTTAGATAGATCAAGGTTAGTGTTTGACACTATGTCCTTAAGACAGATTTCGCCCCCACACACAGTGCTTATGGAATATCAAGCGTCTGCCTCCCAGGATACAATGATCTTTACACGGATAGAAGTAGCACTCCAATCTATCCGTCCAACGAACCAAACTTGTGTTGTGTACTCTCCAAATGCACTGCCTTAATGCCGAAAATCAGACTGTCTTAATGTAATGCACAGTCTGCTTTAATGTAATGCACAATAGTCTGCCTTAATGCCTAACGAATGACTGAATGAACGAATGAATTAAGTGAAGTAATGACTGGGTAGTTATTGACTCTTTGGTGACTTTCCGGACAGTCACCACTCTAAAAGACGCAACCTTGGAAGACTAAACATAACTGTTCACCATGAACAGACACAATCCAGATACCCAAAATTAATTTCGGGTTGCCCATTTATTTAAATGAATTTTCTCCAAAAAGATAGGGCTTGGTCACAACCACAATCGAGCCCGGCCCGGTCGGGCGGGCGACGCGCGTGGTCAAACCGAATGGCATGTAGGTCCTCACTCCGCTCATAAAATTGTGGTACCCCTTGGGGCCCAACCCATAGAGAAAACTTAACTTATATATGCCCATGTTGGATCTCTTCCTCAACCAATGTGGGATTGGTGTCAAATCTCACATTGCACTTTGCTTTATTTTTCACTCTTCAAGAGGGTCACTTTGGAGCCTATTTTCTCATTCATTTTTTACTCGATTTGAGCAAATGAATATACTACATTATTCTCCTCATGGAGTAGAATATGAACCCACGAAATATTATTCAAAATAATAATCGGGTTCTACTTTATTTTAGGCTCAAAGTTGACCAAAATTCAGTTTTTCTTATTAAAAATCTGTTTTGGTCCAACACATAAGCCATGAAAACATAACAATAAACAATCCTTAGACATAACAGTGACAACTCTTCGATTTAAACAAGTGACATTTCAATGACATGCATAACACTTTGACGATACTTTGGTAATGTCAGTGCTTGCCAATGTAATAAAATGAGTGCCACTGTTCCTGTAACATGCCACTGTTCCTGATGGCATGTACGTTTTTTTTTTTTAAAACCTTAATGATCACATTAAAATCAAACCAATATAATAAAATAAGTGGTTCCAAAAATCTGAAAATTAAATCAGATAAACCAAATATGAGTTATACATGTGAATCATTGTAGGCTTAAAATCAAGACCAATAAAATTACTACTGTGGAAACATAACTCTCGTGGCCTTAATTTGATCGAACATCTTTAGTTTTGATCCTGAAAATTGTCACTGTTCTGACCAAAAATTGCGTTCAAAACTTAAAACAGAAGTTTAATGGCCAAGAGATGTTATGTGAAAGACCAAATCACAATTCCAAGATCTTAATTAATCTACAATCTTTCGAGCGGTCAAACACGAAAGATCCTTGATTCTTGATACGCACACTGAAATTCAATGGGTGATCAAACCCATTAATTAATGTGAATGAAATTTCACCAAATAACAAAACCTACTAGTCCAACCTCAAGCATGCGTACAAAATATCAAAACAAAACCTTTCCATATAAGACAAAAGTAAAGCTCACATTTTTAACTACCAATTGCATATTTTATCCACCTAAAAGTAGGTCTACCATATAGACCCTAGGAAAGATGGTCCTCCATTCTGGAGCTTTAAATGATCAAACTGATTAATTTTAATGGTCAATGCATGTTTTCAGAGGAAACAAAATACGGCAAAATATCTCAACAAACATCAACCATCAGACATACTGTAGATTGGATTGCAGACAAAATATAATTTCTCATAATCATAATAACCGAACATAATGGACAGAAGGATGACTTTGATATCAATTGATAGACTTTATTGAAGAATTTAATCTTCCTATTTTACATAGCGAAATTGAATACTTACCTCTTGCCATTGATGTTCAAGTTCGAGAATAAGAAATCCAAATTCTTTATAGAGAGAATAATCAACGAACTCAATGACCCCAACAAGCACGAATCCGTATCACAGTCTTGACCTCAACAAGCATGAATCCGTATCACAGTCTTGAGAAAATTTTGATGCTATTTTTAAGAAAATAATAGATTGAAATTAATTTTAAATGATGTAAGCAAAAAAATTAATTTTAAATTTGGTATAGTATGATCAATTTTTTGAACGCTAGAATCTTATGTTTCATCGTATGATTAGTTCTACAATATTTGTGATCAATCCAAAGTGTTTGGAATCTATGGCAAGGGTATGGGATATATCTCAAAATACTATCGGAATGTTTGGGATTGATCCCGAACATCTTGGACTTAATTTTTTTTTGGTAGCTAACACAATTTGTATTGTAACTTCCCCTCCATTTTGAAAATTGACTTACAGAGAGTTTGGGATTGATCACAAATATTTATGATCGATCCCAAACAGCTCAAAATTCATCCGAAAGGTGGTATCTTTGCCACAACTTGTTGGAACATCATCCAATTTCATTTAATTACCATTTAATTTTATCAATCTAAAATATAATTTCTTCAAATTAAAATCAACTTGACTTCAATTTCATCAAATTCATATTGAATTAAATCAAAAAATTAAGACCATCAAATTAAAATTCAATTTCATCAAATGAAAACCAAATTAACACTAAATTGATTTTTAGTTTCATCAAATTATCATTTAACTGAATCAAATGAACATTCAATTTATTCCATTTAACAAAATTTCAAATTTATGAAATTAACTCCAAATTGATTATCAATTCCAAATTCAGTTTTCATCAAATTAGCACTAAATTTATTTTTCTTTTATTTATTAGCCTTCTTTTATCAATTCGACATTTTCTTCTTTTCGAGGTATCAATTGATGAAATTAAATGTTACCAAAAAAATTAAAGGTCAATTTGGTGTTAATGAGATGAAATTTAACATCGAATTGATGAATTCTAATGTTAATTGAGTGAAAGTGACGCTCAATTTATTTTTAATTTGGTGAATAAAATGTTAATTAGATAAAATAGAATACTAATTTAGTGGAAATTAATGTTAAATTGATGAAATTAAAGGTCGGTTTATTGTTAAATTGACGAAATTAAATTTTAAATTGGTAAACTCAAATGTTAATTTGATAAAATTGAAGGTCAATCCAGTATTAATTAGATGAAACTGAAGGTTAATTTGGTGCCAATTTTATAAAATAAAATTTTAAATTGATGAAACTAAATATGAATTGGATAGACTATTCAAATTAAATATTAAATTTATGAAATTGAATATTAATTTGAGATGAAATTAACATCTCATGATATAAAATTGTTATTAAATATTGACAACGATGTAAACCAAAGGAAAGTGATTGTTCATCTCAATTGTCAACGGTTTCCTCCATTATAAAGAGTGCACTTTTCCCTTTGCTTGTCATCCAATACCCAAGTATTTCTCTGGCATATTTGTTTGGAGTATTAAGGAATAAAATTGTATTGAATTGTTATTTAATACCAAATTTGAAGCATGTTTCTAGTCTCTGTATTAAAGACTAGTCATTACCCGTGCCTGAAGGCACTATATAACAAACAAAAAATTCTTACACAATTGTCCAAATTCAAAAAGAATGGGCCAAAAATATTCATACCAATTCTTCTTTTAAAATGACTCGAAATATATCGTCGATCATATCCTCCATATTAATTGAACTGTCATAAAAATATATACAACTCTTCAAAACAACACCATATATACAAATGCCTCCGAAAAAAAAACAAATATTAACATAATCCATTGAAATTTACAATCTTTAAGTAATAAATAAAATTTTTCTCATTTATAAGACTCAAGAATTTATCACATTTACCACCACTCAATCCAATAATAGAATATAATTATAAACTTAATCACCATATTTTCAATCCACCCTATCTCCATGTAATATATATCTCAAGCAAAAAAAAAAAAAAATTACTAACATAACACAATTAAATTTATAATCGTTAAGCGATAAATAAAATCAACCAAATCTTACTCATTTATAAAACTCATGAATTTATCACCACTATCACCATTCAACCACAAATGGCACAACAAAATTATAAATTTAATTACCAAATTTTCAATCATTCACATATAAATATACATAGAAACATACTCTCACACATTTTTTTTTGGCTACCAACAAACCTTCCTAATTAATAACTGCTTTTATTAAAAATATAATAATTCAAGTTTTTATTATAAAATAATAATAAATTAATATCTAATTAAAAAATAGGGAAAAAAATACGGACTTCCCCTGAGTTTTGACAATATTATGAAGACACCCCCTGATATTTTATAAATAATACGAAAATCCCCAAAATTTAAAATTTATTACAAAGAGACCCCTTTGTCTCCCTTCCTTCAATATTGCTAACGTAAAGAGATGATTTTATCCCAAAAAAATTATTATTTTTATAATTGCCTTTCTCCAACTTGAGTACCCAAAAAAATTAAAAATTTAATAAAATAAAATAAGATTTGATTTAGTACCCAAAAAATTGATATAATTTAGTACCCCCAAAAAATTGATTGAATGAATTTTAATATTAATTTGATAACAATAAAAATTAATTTGATATTAATTTGACAAAGTTGAATATAAATTGGACAAAATTAAATGTCAATTTCTGATAAAAATATATATTAATTTACAATTTAAGGTTCATTTCGTGTTTAATATTATTTGTTGTTGATTAAACCAACATGAAATTGACTTTAAATTCTAATTTTTTTTGTTGTATATAAACTTAAAAATTTGTATTTTAACCCATATAATTTAAATACAGATTTTTTCATAGCATAGCGTATTCTTACTTATTATATAATTTAATTATTTTTTATTATTTTTACGATCAATTTCAATTTTGACTTCAACTTTGAATATTCGTAAAATTCAAGCAAAGTTAAGTTTAAACAAAAATATATATTTTATACTTGACAATCAAATTCAGCTAAATTCGAATTCTAATAATAATAACGTCAAACCGATAATTGAGTAAACCGGTAAAAAATTTTAACACGAACCATTTAATAAACAGGTAACACGACACGACTCGTTTAACCCATTTACAAAAAATAAAAAAAAATATTATTTTAATAAATTTTTACACTTCATTTATTTGCTTCCAACTGTACTTTCCTCAATTGAAGGAATTCCAGCCAACAGCTCACGTGAAAATCACAGCACAAAGGTTGGTTAAAATGAGAAATTCACTACCCTTTTTATAGGCAACTGAAGTCTCCCCTCTCCACTCCTTGTCGATGTGGGATTCAAAGAAAAGGGCCAAAAGGCAATTCAATACCTCAAGGCTCAAAACTTCACTTTCCTACTATTGATATGCTTATTTTTTTTTTTTTAAATGTTTTTTTTATTTTTTTTTTCTTTACTCATTCATTATTTTATATATATATAATTTATTATTATATTAAATTTATTTAAACGGGTTGACAGATCTCACCCGAATATGACACGTTTATTAAACATATGTTAATAAACCTATACTTTGTTAGCGATAATCCTTGTTATTGTATTATTATTTTGTTAATTTTAAATTACGCGTTTGAACTGTTTATTATATAAATTGAATTATATATATAGATATAGATATCAATATAAATATATAAATATAAATATGACGGCATATGTTAATGAACTTATATTTTTTTTAGAGATAATCCTTATTATTAGAGTTTTAATAGATTTTAGATATATTTTATTTTTATTATATCTATATATATATGTGTGTGTGTGTATAAACCGTCCAAATCAATCTCTCCCACGGTTTGAATGAAAATGAGGAGAGATAAAAAAGAATGTAGTAGAGTCCTGTAAGGATGTAGATATCTCTCCAATGGTTTGAATGAGGATGAGGAGAGATAAAAGGAATGTAGTAGAGTCCTGTAGGAACGTAGATTAATTAGAATCGTTGGATCAAAAACTTAAAAATGATCTGAGCCGCGAAAAGCTAAAGACAAAGAAATCTAGCTACTTTATTATATAGATAGTACCGGCATATTGCTAAACTGACATTTAACACTACATAGGGTATAAACTAATATCATATATAATAGATGGTATTAAATGAGACAAAATTGATATTAATATTCAAAATGACGAGTGTTTAAAATGATTGGTATAAAGTTTATGAATTGGAATATTCTATTTTGACTTAATTTGGAGAACTAATCTTGGAACCTAATTCAATACAACCATTGAATTGAAAGTGGACTCCATCTAATATTGGGTTCACAACTAATTCAATAACTGCATTGAATTAAAATCCCTAATTAGGTCCCAACGTCATTGCTCGTATGAATTTATGTAACGTGTTTTTGTTTTCTTAGGGTAAATTTCACTAACGCTTCCTGGATTTAAGTCATATTTCACTAACCCTCTCTAATTTCTAAATATCATTGCATACTTCTGTCAATTTTTATCGGTTCACATTTTACATAATTACCATCACCAGAACTCTCATTTTCCAGGGTTGTTATTAGAATTTATCGTTATATTGTTATTTTGTTTTTAGTTTTACCCCATGTTATGCCCTATCCAAACCATGGTCACAATTTTTTTTTAATCGAAGGAGTTTAAATGATTATTTAACATATTATCATAATTGTATCAAATTAATATACAATTTTATCAAATTAACATCAAATTGACCTTGAATTTTTTTATATTAATATTAAATTCTATCAAATTAACACCAAATTAATATTCAGTTTTATCAAATTACCACAAAATTAACCAAAAATTTTATCAAATTAACATCAAATTTTGTCAAATTAATATTCACATTAATCAAATTAGCATTCAATTCATCCAATTAAAATACAATTTTATTAAATTAATACCAAATTAACATTTAATTTTATTAAATCCACATTAAATTTCATCAAATTAATACAATATTAATATTCAAATTAATCAAATTGACACTAAACTAACTATCAATTTTATTAGTTTAACATTCAGTTTTATCAAATCAATATTAAATTTAATCAAATTATCATTTTATTTTAGCAAATTAACATTCAGTCTCATCAAATCAATATTCAATGTTATCAAATGAACACCAAATTAATATTTAATGCATCAAATTTACTTTTAAATATTTATATTTATATGTAATTTTAACAATTTAAGATTTAATGTATCAAATTAACATCATTTCTTTAATTTAATGCCAAAATTAACATTCAATTTCATCAAAATAATACTAAATTGTCATTCAATTTTAAAATTAACATTAAATTTCATGAATTGAACATTTCATTTTACTAAATTAATATCGTTTCTTCAATTAATACCAAATTAACTTTTAGTTGTGTCAAAATAATATTTAATTTTATGAATTTAACATTTAGCTTCGTCAAATTGATATTATTTTTTGACTAACATTAATATAACATTCAATTTCACCAAATTATCTTTCAGTTGAATCTAATTAATATTTAATCTAGTCAAATGAATACCAAAGGGATGTTGTCAGCTATCAATTAAATTACCATAAAATTTAATATTAATTTTATAAAATTGAATGACCTGGGGTAAGCCTTTAATTATATAAAATTAAAATAACAAATTAACCTCTAATTTAGTGTTAGCTTGTTCTATATGACGATGGGTAAACTGGGTAACTCATAAAAGAATAAGTCATCTCATCACAATCTTTTTTGCTTGTCAATGACGCGATGACAAGAGTAGTTTGTGAAATGCGTATATAAATTATAGGAGCGTGCAGTGATATTTTAAAAATTAGAGGGAATGTCAGTAAAATATAACTTGAATTCAATAACTATCAATGAAATTTAGTCTTTTTTTAACTTAATATTATATACTAATCTATTATTGAATTATGAAATTGATATTAGAATAATGAGCCGACAATTTATTCAAATTTTGATCAAAATATAATATGGTTGGAATATAATAAGATGGCTAATCAATTATTAGCACTCCAAATGAATTAGAATGGAATCAATCATGCTACACTAGGATTCTATGCTACACTAGAAACAAACATGCCCATGCCCCTGCCCATGCCCATGCCCAGTTTGGCCATTTGTACTGTTTTCTCTTCCAGAGAAAAAGCAACCTAAAGAAGAAGAGAGTTGACCATTAAGAGAGAGAGAGAGAGAGAGAGAGAGAGAGAGAGAGAGAGAGAGAGAGAATACAACTGGCGTACACTACAAAACCAAATGACAGAGACAGTATCAATAAAAATTATTTAAGAGACTCTAGAAGTTAAGCAAGAGAGAGACTCTAGGGAACTGCTTGGTAAGTAGGTATGAGAGAGTTTGGTAAGATGAGTTTGGAGAAAATAGTTTAATAGACCTCAAAACTCTTGTTTGGATAGTTTTTTCAAGCCATGAACAACAGTCTTGGCCCGACACCTTAAACCCTTGAATGTGGGTTTCATCAAACCCATGAGAGGTGGGTTTCGGTTAAGCCATACTTGGATTAGTGAGGCTTATGTCATTTGTACCCTTGAGTTAAACAAACATGAGTATGAATTTGATTAATTAATAGACAATATAGTCATTTATAGGACAAATATACTATGATGATAGTGATATATCCGTGAGTCCTATATGTGTATGTATTACATACTAAACATATGTATGAATTAGATTCAACATTGAATCTCATCTTTGTAACGAAGGGTTTGAATTTGGAAGGGTTTGAAAAAGTCAATCCTAACCCTCCCCAAAAATTCATAGTGTCACCATTCATCAATCATATATTTATTCCACTTTCACACCCTTCTCATAACTTTCTATTAAACAACTACACATTGTTTTTCATAATTTTTTGATGAATTCTCGTTAATTTTAAAATTAAAAAAAAATTATCATGGTCGCTAAAAGATGTATAGGTTTCTATATGATAATATTGCAACTTATTTAAATTAAATGTTTTTAGCTAAACTTGTTTAACATTTTTTATGAGGAAAAATAACTTTTATTAATTGTTCTACTAACGAAATAAATTATATTTCAAATAATTCTTCTAACTTTCCAACGAATTTTGTTGGACAACAAATTGTGTTACTGATTTATATGTGAAAGATTTTTTTTTTTTTCTTGTCTTCTTTTTATATATATATTTTCATTTGGATTTTACGATTTTTCATTTGATGGATAAATCTAGTGAACAAAAGAGGAATGACAACAGAATTAATTAAAACTTGTTCAAAATATTTATTGAAACAATAAGACTTAGTTCGGTTATTAGAAAATTAATAGGACTTAATGAGAACATGACAAGTATAAAAACTGTTTGATTTGTTGCTTTAATGATTAAAGATTACAAGTACTAGAACTAAAATGCATAAGAACAAATAATTTTTTGATTGGTTAACAAAAATATAGTTTCCCATATCATAGCCGGCCCTAAAGAGGGGTTTTATAACTCAATTGTCAACAAATCGTTACTGGGGTGGTTTTCTTTATGAGTAATATTATTTAGATCAATGATTCTCCCTTATAAAGCTCTCCCTTGTCGCTCTTCTTCCCATCCATTCCCACATACGGCTCATCTCTGTGGATCGCACTTCTTCCCATCCATTCCCACATACAGCTCATCTCTGTGGAGGGTGTGAGTGTGTGTGTGAGACAGAGAGAGAGAGAGAGCTAAAATGGCTACCGGTATTATCAACACCAATGCAGACCAACATTATGACAGACTCCAAGAAGTTAAGCAGTTCGATGAATCAAAAATTGGGGTCAAAGGTCTTGTTGATTCGGGCCTTACCACCATCCCTCGCATCTTCCACCAGCCACCCCACAACCTGCCAACCCCAAAACTAAATACCCAAAAACCCAAACTCTCAATCCCCATCATTGACCTTTCCGATCCCCGATCAACGGTGGCTGATCAGATCCATCACTCCGCTTCCATTCTTGGGTTTTTCCAGGTAATCAACCATGGCATTCCAATGAAAGTTATGGATCATGTGCTCTCTTCGGTCAAGTCCTTTCATGAATTGCCGGAGACCACAAGAATGGAGTATTACTGTAGGGATATGTCTCGTGGTGCAGGTTATTTTACTAACTTCGATTTATACGAGTCCAAGGCCGCACACTGGAGGGACTCTTTACAAGTCCGCCTTGGCCCCACACCTCCGGAATGGGAGTATGTTCCGGAGGTGTGCAGGGAAGCACTGGCGGAGTGGGACTGCTGGGTGGTGAAGTTGGGGAAGGAGTTGATGGGGATGCTAAGTGAGGGATTGGGATTAGAAAGAGAGAGGTTGAAGGATAAGTCGTTTATGGATTCCAGGAACTTGTCTGGACATTACTATCCGTACTGTCCACAACCGGAGTTGACGATCGGTCTGAAGTGGCATACAGATCCTGGGATGTTGACGGTGGTGTTGCAGAATGAGATTGTTGGGTTGCAGGTGAAACATGGTGAGGATTGGATTGATGTGGAGCCTGTGCCTGGTGGTCTTGTCATCAACATTGCAGATATGCTTCAGGTAGGCCACTCACACATCTGTTACTTCTTAGTTCTTACCCATGTCTTATGTGTGTGTGTGTGCATATAACAAAATCAGCCTAAACCGCAATTCTCAAGATTACTCGATTCTATTTCACAGATCATGTCCAATGATGTATACAAAAGCGTGGAGCATCGAGTGTTGGCTAACCCCTTGCGTGAGCCACGAGTCTCTGTTCCATATTTTTTCGGCCCAAGCAAGGCTGACATATTGTGCGGACCATTACCAGAACTGGTATCACCACAGAAGCCGGCTATTTACCGGCAATTCACATTCTCAGATTTCATTCAGAGGTACTTCATGGGCGAGTTACAGGGCAAGACTGTGACGAATTACTTCAAAGTCTCAAATGTAGAAGTGCCGGCAATGGACAAGCAGGGAGAAACATACATAAGTTGATCAGACATACCCATTTGTAATTTCTATTACCGTTTCAGTTTACCCAGTGATGTTTCCTAGGAGGCATAAAAGATTGGCATAAATATCATAGCTGTTTCCTTCCTAGAAGGCTATGCAAATCTCAAATAAAGTTTTGAATTTTACTTGTCTGACTAAAATTACATTTTGAGGCTCAATTATGATGTAGCATACTCATGCCCAAATAAATAGTGAGTATGATGTAGTACACTCACTATAATATTTGGATTGACGATGGACTCATTAAATATTGATTGTCCGATCAAATTAAAGTTAGATACAAATAATACAACTGTAAACAGAAAATAGTTATTTAACGAGTATTATAGGCAAAAAATAGGTATTTTTTAATATTTAAAATGAATTGTCGTAAATGTGAAATATATGACACAATGTAATTGACTCGACACGAAAATATTTTGTGTTAAAAATATTTTTTTATTAACTAGAACACGACACGAAAATGTTATAACACGATACAATTGAGAGTTATTAACGAACATTAATGAATGAAATTCTTTTTGAATCATAAATGTAAAATATTTAAACTTTGAGGGGTGGAATTTATAATTAACCTAAATTTTTTTAACAGTAAAATAGATGACAATTAGTCTCAGATGCACATTGATACGTATTTATATCTTTCAGGGTGTAAATTAATATTTTTAAACTTTGAGGATGTAAATTAAGATTTGAATGATCTTTTAGAGTACAAGTTGAGATTAACCCTTTTTTAAAATAAGGGCATTAATAGCAAAAGAGTAATGTTATATAAACTTAAAAAATAGATATGTCTACTTTTTAAATCTATTTTTTAAATTCACGTAACATTATTCGTAACAAAATTTACACTACTTAACAATTTAAATAAATATTATATTAGATTCTCAAATTAGGTCCCTGTATTATCATAAATAAAATGTCATGTTATAATTACCTCACCGCCAATGTCATCAATCACAATTGATGGCACCTTCCAACCAAATACATCGCCACAACCTCCATCACCCCCAAATTGCTACCTCCACCATCGGACCATCACCACTACTTGGCCACCACCCTAGCACCCACCATCCCTGCCACAACCAATCCCACGCTAAAACTTTAATACCATAGACACCATTCTACCACCACGATCACTCCCATTGCCATCTCATCATTATCACCATCACCACCACTATCACAACCCCATAATCTCCACCTTCCACCCCACCATCATTCTCATACCTGCAACTCATTGTCTGAATCCAATTAGTCGGACCGAATATAATTGTTCATATCCAATCAATTTTATTATTATAGTTCATATTTAAATCCGCAAAAAATCTAAAAATCGATCCGCAAATCCAATATGATACGAAGAACTCAATTAGACTAATTTTTAGTAAAAAAAATGGTCAACATATTTGTATTCACACCTAAAATCAAGTCACAAATATAGAGGAGAGATAAATAAATTTAAGCACCGATTGTAGTGGGGGTGAGCGGTGGTAGTGGTAGTGGGCGACAGTGAGATGGTGGGAAATAGTGATGGTTGTAGTGGGTAAGGCGACGACCGTGGTGGTGGTAGCAGTCGTGGGTGACAATGGTGATGGTGGTAGTGGGTTTTGAGTGACGATGATGGTAGTGACAGTCGTGTGTGGCAACTGTGGTGGTAGTGGGTGTGGGTGGTGGTGGACAACAATGATGGTGGTTAGCAGTGGTGCTGGTGGGACGATGACGGTGGTGGTGGGCTGTGATGATGGTGGTGGTGGGCGACGATGGGTGCTTTTAGGCGACAGTGTGATGGGTGGTGGCGAATGGCGGCAGTGGTAAGTGTGGTGGGAGTAGGTTATAGTGGGTGGGTAATGACAGATGATGGTGGTTGGTGGTGGTAAGTGTGGTGGGGTAGGTGACTGTGACTGGTGGCGATGGTGGGGGACGATGGGTGGTGGTGGGTGCTGATGGTGGGCGACGGTGGTAGTGGGATGATAGTGGTAATGATAATAAATATAAGAATAAGATGACAATAGTGGTGGGTTGTGGCCATGGACGACGATGGTAGCAATCGGTGGTAGGTGGCGATGGTGGTGGTGGTGGTGGCAGTGGGGAAGTGAGGGTGGGGTGGGGGTGGGAGTGGGGCAGTGGGGCAGTGGGGCAGTGGAGATGGTAGGGGTGGCGGTGGTGGGTTGGCGATGGTGGTGGTAGTTGTGATGGTCATGGGGGTGGTGGTGAGGCGATGAGAGTGATGGTGGGACAATAGCAGTGGTGGTAAGGTGCCACAACGATGGTGGTAAGGTGCGGCACAATGGTGATGATGGTAGGGTGCGGCAGCGGTGGTGGTGGGGCGATGGAAGTGGTGGTGGTAGTGGTAGTGATGATGGTGGGGTGGTGGTGGTAGAGGTGGGCGGTGGTGGTGGGGCAATGGAATTGGTGATGATGGTGGTAAGGTGGTGGCAGCGGCGGCGATGGTGGTGGTGGGTATGGTGGCGACGGCGATAGTGATGGGGGTGGAGATAGTGGTGGAGCGGTGAGGGTGGTGGTGGTGGAGGTAGTGGTGGGGCGGTTTTAAACATTATTTTTTTTTTAAATTATTTATAAAAAATAATTCCTAGAAATACTTTTAAAAAATTATTCCAAACACACATTTAGAGACCTATTTTCCCTATTAAATTTGGGGTGTTAATATTAGCTGTTAGATTAACTTCAAAGTAAAATTAAAAGCGATCTCAATTGCGAATAGCAAAAGTCATTTTATTTATCTTTTGAGATTTGAATTGTATTGTACTTTATTATATAAATATATATTAACTTCCAATCAGCTTGCAATCTGATCAATATTGCTATATGCTTATGCAAAATGTGATACAAGGGGCCTTGAATTAGTCTGGATTATCAATCGAAAGTACTAATCATTCTCATAGGCTCAAATCTGATCCAAATTTGATCCAATAAAAGGCCTAATTGCAATCAAACTCCTCATTGTAGTCAACACCCCTCTCAAAATATGCTCAACGCCTATGACCGACAATTCTACACATAATGTACAAGTCCGATACGAAATCGACACAAAAGTAACAAATCTAAGTTCAGTGTAATGGGTTTGGAACGAGTTGACCCGCCAAACAGACTCGTCAAATAATGAGTTAACAAGAATTCCACTAAACTTGGCACAAAAACGACCACACGGCTTGTACGCAATACAAACGTTCCTATACAAGATTATAATTGGCTAGGTTACAAGGCTCAAAGTATTGACCGAGTCCTATTCGACTCAGTACCTCCCTAGTCGATACTATTATACATTAGGTATAAATCCTGAGCCTCAACCGACCCGACCAAATCATTTGAGTCAATCCCGAGTCGTTGAGTTATCATCAACGAATCGGTCAATACAAATTTGTGATGCCGTGTATCCTGAATCTCTCGCCATGTTTAACTTCTTCTTTTAGATTGTATCGTCCGATATCGTGACGAATGTGTTTCAAAGCACTCCGAATCGATTGTCAATGGTGCGACTTTGAACCATGCTAAGTTATGTGTTAAGAAAACTTTGACATGATATGAAGTCGATAAAACACATTTTACCATATCAAGCTATTCTTTGGTTTATTTATTTATTTTGGGGATATTCTAAGTTCATTTTAAAATAAAATAAAAAATCTCAAAGTTCATTTGCTCAAGATCGCATCTCTTTATGAATTGTGGGGAAACTACCCACAATTGCAGAAGAAGCTGGTGATGTAGCTACTCAGGCTCTTGAAGTATCTTTTATGGAGAGACAAGACAAGACCTAAAGTTGAGAAAAAACTATAACAAAATGGAAGTCGTAGTAATAGGACCAATGGAGGTGAAGATGCCGCTGTCGAATGGAAATGAATATCCAAAATGAAATTCAACCATTTGTTACACAACAACAATTGTCTGAAAGATTCTTGTTGCATCATCACCTTCTTTATAAAATAACATATGGCAACCATAGAGAAGGGAATGCTTCAAAGATTCTTTCTGCTCCGGCCGACAATGAAACAAAACCTCACTTATTAGCCATTAAAAAACAGATTTATTAATTTTGAAAGTGAGGTTGTTTAGTATAACAATGCCCACAAAAAACAACATAAAAAGATACTCAACGGCCGGCAAACCTAACAATACTTGGATATATATAGTGTTCACCTTGTCCCTCTTACTTCTCTCATACTAGCCATCAACATTTGCGTCTATATGTTAGAGAGAGAAAAAAAAAATACAAATGACTACCATTACCAACACCATCCCAATTCAGCACTACGACAGACTCCAAGAAGTTAAGCAGTTCGATGAATCAAAAATTGGGGTCAAGGGCCTCGTTGATTCGGGGCTTACCACCATCCCTCGCATCTTCCACCAGCCACCCCATAACCTGCCCACCCCAAAACTAAATACCCAAAAACCCAAACTTTCAATCCCAATCATTGACCTTTCCGATCCCCGATCAACGGTGGTTGACCAGATCCATCACTCCGCTTCCACTCTTGGGTTCTTCCAGGTAATCAACCATGGCATTCCAATGAAAGTTATGGATCATGTGCTCTCTTCGGTCAAGTCTTTTCATGAATTGCCGGAGACCACACGAATGCAGTATTACTGTAGGGATATGTCTCGCGGTGCAGGTTATTTTACTAACTTCGATTTATACGAGTCCAAGGCCGCACACTGGAGGGACTCTTTACAAGTCCGCCTTGGCCCACACCTCCGGAATGGGAGTATGTTCCGGAGATGTGCAGGGAAGCACTGGCGGAGTGGGACTGCAAGGTGGTGAAGTTGGGAGAGGAGTTGATGGGGATGCTAAGCGAGGGATTGGGATTAGAAAGAGAGAGGTTGAACGATAAGTCGCTTACGGATTCCAAGAACTTGTCTGGACATTACTATCCGTACTGTCCACAACCGGAGTTGACGATCGGTCTGAAGTGGCATACGGATCCCGGGATGTTGACGGTGGTGTTGCAGAATGAGATTGTTGGGTTGCAGGTAAAACATGGTGAGGATTGGATTGATGTGGAGCCTGTGCCTGGTGGTCTTGTCATCAACATCGCAGATATGCTTCAGGTAGGCCACTCAATCATGTGTGAGTACCATTTGATTGATTTGTAGTCATTGATGGTAGAAAAAATAATGCAATGTAAGATAATAAAATGAGAAAACTATACACTTGTTTTGATTGAATCAAAAGTAAACGCATGATATCGAAAAATAACTTTTTATTATTATAATCAGACCGTAAAACAAATGGCAATTGTGTGCATAGTAATCCTATCCTAAAATGCAATTCTCAAGATTGCTTAAACTCTGTTTTACAGATCCTGTCCATTGATGTATACAAAAGCGTAGAGCATCGAGTGCTGGCTTACCCCTTGCGCGAGCCACGAGTCTCTGTTCCATATTTTTTTGGCCCAAGCAAGACTGACATATTGTATGGACCATTACCGGAATTGGTGGCGCCACAGAAACCGACTATTTATCGGCAATTCACACTCGCCGATTTCATGCAGAGATACTTCATGGAGGAGTTACAGGGCAAGACTGTGACGAATTACTTCAAAGTGTCAAATGCAGAAGTGACGACACTGGACAAGCAAGTAGACCATACATAAATTGTTCAGATTTACTCAATAGTAATATATAAAAGACACGATGATGAAATAGAAAATAAAAGATTGACATAATTACTATAGATGCCTCCACGATTATATAAAAGTTCATGTCGTATCAATTTTTATTAAATATTATAATCTTAATCAATTTCATGTCATAATTATGTTCCATTAATCACCACCACCACGAGTATCACCTATCTACAACCATTGTCGTCACCATTGGTGGCAACACCCAACTACAATAATTGTCAACCACAACCATCACCCCCGCCACTGCCACTGCCACTTGGCCGCCTCCCTGTCACAATCATTCCCACATAACCACGCCATCACCACCGCCACCATATTACAACCACCACCACCACATAACCCCATCTTCCTCACCACCCACCCTACCATCTTCGTCGTTATCATCATCTCCATAGCAGCAACTCATCATCTAATTTCAATTAGTCAAACCGAATATAATTGTTTAAATACCCAATGAATTTAAATATTGTAGTCCATATCTAAATTCGTTAAAACATCCAAAATCGATCCAAAAATCCAATATGATACAAATAACTCAATTAAGCTAATAGCAAATTGCATATGAACTTCATTAACTTAATTCATCTAAGATTTTATATAAATTTGATTGGCTTTGAATCCGATTGCAATCTGATCGATGTTGTTAGATGCAAATCCAAGTATGTGAAATGAAATATAACTGATTTTGATTTGGATTTAGATTAACAGTCAAAAATACTAATCAATATGATTCAATGAAAGGCCTAGTTGCAATTAAATTCATCCTTTTCGTCACCCCTTTCTAGTTTACCGTACGTAGTAGTCATCACCTCTTTCAAAAGGCCTTATTAGCACCTGGTGTTGAGAACCCTAGACATGACTTGTGAATGCGACACAAAAGTAATGAAAAATTAGTGAAATTGAGCCTAATCGTTGCGGGTTTAAAAGTAAGGAAGTGGACCCTAGACCACTTAAGGAAATGGCTCAACACGTATGCGACTAAACATAACATGAACCCTAACTAAACATGGCTTATATGTAGGGATGACAGTAGACCGGATAAAAATGGGTATTCGTCCAAACCGGTCATATTTGGACTGGGGATGGACCATACGTATTGGACGGTGGACGTATACATGGATACCTGTATAAACCCGTGCGGGGATGAAGGCGGGGATGAACTGACACTTACCCCCGCTCCACCTCTGCTCCGCCCCTCCCCGCCCTACTTTACCCGTTATTATTGATGATGCACAAAATTGTCTTTGACAAGATCAACAGTCAAGAATATATAAGGGTGTAATTAATGAGTAATTAACAAACAATCAATGACAATCAATGGAACTTAAAGCTGTAAACAGAGAATCAACGCAGAGATTTATAGTGGTTCGGTCCGGGTGACCTACTCCACTCTCGGGAACGACAGTGGTGGCCGGAGATCTTTATTGATGAGTAAAAGTTACCGGGAGAGTTTACTCCGGGGTGTTACAATGCCTTTGGGAGAGAGAGAGAGCAATGTGTGTAGGGAGGTGTATTGTGTGTAAGGATCTCCAATGGTAGAGGTCTCCAGGTCCTTGGACATGCCCTCTATGTGGAGAGGGCTTACATTATATAGGCTTAGTAAGGCAGTGAGGCGATGAGTTGAGGTCTTCCACTATTTTGGTAAGTACAATCATGGTAGGAGTAGATCTCTTTGGTAAGCACAGTTAAGGTAGGAATAGATATCCGGTGCGTATCTTGATATTCTCTCCCTCGTGTCCCTATTCCATCGGAGGAGGACTCTGAGCTAGGTTGGACTTGAGTTGTCCTCTTGAGCTGGGTTGGACTTGAGTTGGAATGACGGAGTCGAAGAGGAGTGGTAAGAAGTAGGCGCCCAAGTGACCAGGTCCAAGTGATGAGGTCCAGGTGATGACTCAAAGTGATGAGTCCAAGTGATGAGTCCCTAGTGGGCGTCGCCCAAGTGATGACCCCTAGTGGCGGCGCCCAAGTGATGACCTCTTGTTGGCGCCCCTTGGTCATTTGGCTTCCTTCTGGACTCCTTTAGGATGGGTTGACCCGACCGAATGGGTCTTAGTGACTTGGGCTTCTAGTATCTGAGTTTTTCTCGATTTATTTTATCGGGCTTGGCCCAGTCAAATTTGGGCTCGTCATTTGCTCCCATGCTCCGAGCTCTGACTTTCTCGAAAAAAAGGTGTCAAGGGCATGCTTCGTCTTCACTTGAGTGAGCAGAAATTTTCAAATTTTTTTTTTTTTTTTTTTGCTTGGGCGCGCCTCCTGGGCGATGCCCTTTTCTCACCCTTTTTTTTTTTTTTCTTTGGTGTTAACTTCTTTGCTTGCTTGCTGGCCTTTCTTGTCCTTTTTTTTTTTTTTTTTTTTTCTTTCTTTTAGCTTGGCTTGGGCTGGGCGCTGACTTCTCCTCCCTTTTTTTTTTTTTTTCTTCTTGGCCTTGCTTTGCTTGGGCGCTGACCCTTGTCTTCTCTCTCTTTTTTTTTTCTTTCTCTTCTGGGCGCTAGCCTCCCTTTCTCTTTTTTTTTTCCTTCCTTTCTTGGTTGCTTGGGCGCCGCCCTTTTGCTTTCAGCTTTCATTTTTTTTTTTCTTCTTTCCTCCTTGCTTGGGCGCCACCTCCTGGGTGCTGGCCTCCTCCCTTTTTTTTTTTTTCTTCTTTTCTTGCTTTGGCTTTGCTGACTTCTCCCTTCTTTTTTTTTTTTTTTTTCTTTTTCTCTTCTCTTGGGCGCTGGCCCTTCTCCCCTCTTCTCTCTTTTTTTTTTTTCTTCTTTGCTTGGGCGCCGCCTCCTGCCCCCTATCTCTCTGTTTTTTTTTTTTTTTTTTTTTTGAGTCAGATGGTGGATCCTTGATGCAAAGTGAGAAGAGACTTTGGCGAGGAGTCCATGGGCAGTGTGGGCGACACCTTGTCATGTGCTGGCAACTTGGGTCTTGCACTAGGCAGTTGTGAATGTGAGATGAGAGACTGGGCGAGATGAGAGGACCCATCCCTATGGGCGACGCCAGCGTCTTGTTGGGCGACACCTTCTTTGTTGTGGACCCTTGTATGACATCAAATGTAGGGGGAGATTTGGTGGATGACGCCAGCTTGACAGGCGAGGCAGGAGCATTGCAGGCAGTTTTTGGGCGACACCAAGAGGTTGGCAGGGCACCTTGAGTGACACCATGAGGCTGGCCCCCACTCCTCTGTTATGTGTGTCTTTGTACTACTGTCGGAGTTAGGACTCCAATGTAGACGACTTGAGTTTCAAAAGTGTACCTGGAAAAAACAATGTTATCTCAACATTAAAATATCTAACATGATTACCTGGAGAGAGAGGCAAGTTGTTTGCATGAGAGCAAAGTTAGAGTTGTGGGCGTCTTGAGAGAGGGTCGCATGAGCTGAGGCCGAACTACGTATAGTGTCAGTAGATGGCTGTCGTAGTAGAGGTGACTACTTGCGCGAGAGCAAAGTCATGGAGCCCGAGCTACGTATAGTCTCGGGAGATGGCTGCCGTAGCAGAAGCTTACAAGGTGACTACTTGCGCGAGAGCAAAGTCATAGGCCGAGCTACGTATAGTCTCGGGAGATGGCTGCCGTAGCAGAGGTTTTGCTTTGGTATGTCCCGCACTCCTCTTTAGCTTTGTACCTGGCTTTCATTCTTTATACTTTACTTTTGGGTGCCTGCAGGTGGCTACTGCTTTGCCCAATACGCTGAAGATCAGGGAGGCAATTGATGGCCAAACAGTGGAGAGGCAGGCACGTGAGACTGCTGAAGAGCAGTTAAAGCTTGAGCGACAGGCATGAGAGGATGCCGCAGAGCAGTTAGGGCTCGAGCGGCAAGCACGAGAGGATGACGTGGAGCAAGTAGGGCCCGGGCAGCAGGCACGAGAGGATGCTGCGAAGCAAGTAGGGCCCGGGCAGCAGGCACGAGAGGATGCTGCGGAGCAAGTAGGGTTCGGGTGGCAGGCACGAGAGGATGCCGCTGAGCAGGTAGGGCTCAAGCAGCAGGCAAGAGAGGATGCTGCTGAGTAGTTGAGGCTAGCGCACGAGAGGGCTGCCCATCTGGAGGCTGACCTTCGAGTATCACTTGAGATAGCTACTAGGGCAGAGGCTCACTCCATGGAGATGGGGATGAGGAGGGCGCCTAAGGTGCTGGGCACCTGCTGTTGAGGAGCTGGGCGCCTAGTGTTGGGCACCTGATGCTGTTGGGTGCCTGGTGATGGGCGCTACTGTTGGGCGCCTAGTGATGGCGCGGACGTCGAGGGGCACTGGACGTCTTTGGGCGTGGACACCAAGGGGCTCTAGGCGTTGGCCTGGGTGGTTCCAACCTAGGTGTTGGCCTGGGCGGCGCCTGCCTGGACGCCTGCTGTTGGGCGCCTGATGAGAGGGCCACTGTTAATTTCTCTGGTTTCATGCCTTATGAGGCACCAGCAGTAGTTGGTGACGGGAAGAGCCTTGATTATAGTGGTTGTGGCTCAGGAAGTAGTGATTGATCGTCGAGAGTATGACGACCGTTGTTCTTTTGTCGACACCTTGTTGTTAAGTCATGTTCTGACTTTTATAAGTTGTTTGTAAGTTTCAGGAAAGCAAGACAATTCGGACACAATAATATTCACAGAATTTCATAAAATAACAGCATAAATAAACTAAAACAATAAAGGATAGATAACATGAGAGTCACTGGCTTCCATGATCGCTATATTGGATCTCTCATTCATCTTCGTCCTCCTGCGCAGGTACGTGTGGAGGGGGTACGCGTGAGCTCCCCGCACGTTGAGGAAGGACTGTTGGGCAAGGGGCGCCCTTGTGTGGCATTGGGGCATTCTGGCGAGGGACCCCACGGTGAGGGGCTACCTGATGCCCAGAAGGAAAAGGTTGTTGCTCCCTTACTGTTGGAGGGAATGGTGCTCCTCCTGCAGGGTGAGGGGCGACGCCCCCTTGGGTGAGCATCAGTTGGATGATTTGCTGGTTCTGTTTCACCAGCAGCTGCATGGTCTGCAAGAGTTGTTGATGTTGTCCAACTGCTGGAGTTGCCGTGGCAGATGGTCCGGAAGGTGCGGGGGGAGGCAGAACCTCCTCCTAGTGAGCCGGGTTGTTGTCCTCGGGTTGTTGAGACATTGATCTCGTGGTGATTGCCATGGATTCAATGAGCAAAGAAGTAGAGTAATAAAAACTTTGTCGTTCCCACAGACGGCGCCAAACTGATGATGCACAAAATTGTCTTTGGCAAGATCAACAGTCAAGAATATATAAGGGTGTAATTAATGAGTAATTAACAAGCAATCAATGGCAATCAATGGAACTTAAAGCTGTAAACAGAGAATCAACGCAGAGATTTATAGTGGTTCGGTCCGGGTGACCTACTCCACTCTCGGGAACGGCAGCGGTGGCCGGAGATCTTTATTGATGAGTAAAAGTTACTGGGAGAGTTTACTCCGGGGTGTTACAATGCCTTTGGGAGAGAGAGAGAGCAATATGTGTAGGGAGGTGTATTGTGTGTAGGGATCTCCAATGGTAGAGGTCTTCAGGTCCTTGGACATGCCCTCTATGTGGAGAGGGCTTACATTGTATAGGCTTAGTAAGGCGGTGAGTTGAGGTCTTCCATTATTTTGGTAAGTACAATCATGGTAAGAGTAGATCTCTTTGGTAAGCACAGTTAAGGTAGGAATAGATCTCCGGTGCGTATCCTGATATTCTCTCCCTCGTGTCCCTATTCCATCGGAGGAGGACTCTGAGCTAGGTTGGACTTGAGTTGTCCTCTTGAGCTGGGTTGGACTTGAGTTGGAGTGACGGAGTCGAAGAGGAGTGGTAAGAAATAGGCGCCCAAGTGACCAGGTCCAAGTGATGAGGTCCAGGTGATGACTCCAAGTGATGAGTCCAAGTGATGAGGTCCAAGTGATGAGTCCCTAGTGGGCGGCGCCCAAGTGAAGACCCCTAGTGGCGGCGCCCAAGTGATGACCTCTTGTTGGCGCCCCTTGGTCATTTGGCTTCCTTCTGGACTCCTTTAGGATGGGTTGACCCGATTGAATGGGTCTTAGTGACTTGAGCTTCTAATATCTGGGTTTTTCTCGATTTATTTTATCGGGCTTGGCCCAGTCAAATTTGGGCTCGTCAATTATTATTATTATTATTATTATTATATATATACATGTTGTTGTGAATACAAATCTATATATTATTGAATGATTTTTCTTTTGAAAATTATTTTGTTTTTTGATTTTTTTTTTTATGGTTTTGGCTTGTAAAAGTGTAGATCTTTGTGTTTTTATATTTTTTTATGTTAGATTATGTTATGTTACATTATGTTGTGTTGCATGATATTGTGTTAGATTTACAAGGGAGATAAACTTTTAATTATATTATGTTTGATTATGTTGTGGACAATGTTTTAATTATATTATGTTGTAAATGACAAACTTTTAATTATGTTATGATATTCTATAATTATGTTAGATTATTTAGAATGTTAGATTTATTTAAAATTCTGGATTATGTTGGCTTGGACTTGGGCTTGGATGAATAAGGTGGACGGGGGTGGGGGCGGAGGTGAAGGCGAGGGACGGGGCGGGGATTACAAATTTACTTGTGGACGAGGATGGAGACTACACCCCTGCCCCCGCTTCGGTCCACTGTTATCCCTACTTATACGCTACACAAACATGCCTATACAAAGGATTATGAGTGAGTGAGTAGGGCCGACCCAAACTATAAATAGATGAAATTTTCACTTAGGGCCCCCAATAATGAGGAGCCTCAAAATGTTTGAAGCCAATATCCTTCTTTTTTGCCAATAAGGACAATTACAAATTTTTTAAGTTATTAAATACATGCATGATAGAAAATATGAGGTATATAGTCTACATTTGTCAATTTGTATATTTTTAATGACAAGAATACCCTTTGTTGTTATTACCTTATTTATCTCTCTTCCGTCCCATTATTTTCTCTTTCTTATCTCGTCATCACACTCTTTCTCTCTCCTCTCCCTTTATTCAATTTATCTCTCCTCTATCTTTCTTCAATTTCTCTATCCTCTCTCTTCTGTCATTATCTTTTCCATCTTTTATTTAAAGTTCTCTTTCCTCTTTCCTCTTTCCTCTTTCTTCTATCCCACTCATTCTCTCTCCTCTCTCTTCTGTCATTCTCTCTATCCTCTATCTTCTTTCATTCTCTCTTCTCTCTTCTATCTAAAATTTCTCTCTCCTTTCTCTTCCATCTCAATCCTTCGATCTAAACATTTGAATTATCTGTTTTAATGCTTCTTTTTACACCAATTCTCAAATAGATGGTTTTCAAGTTGAATGGGCTTTTCAAACTCTTGTTTATATATTTATAGAAACATCTGTTGTTCAGATTGATGTGTGCATTGGCTAATCATCTATAATAAGGAGTGTCATATATCTTATCCTTGGATATGTCACAAGCATCGTTGTTGATCTTTCAATCTTGAAAGAGGTTTATGTAAACTTATTATTGTATACTGTAAAATTTGGTATGTATTCTCCTTGTGGGATAGGCGTTTGAGTAAATGTCACTATCCTGAGACAATGACATTGGTGTTTGTCACTGATTTAGAACAGTGATAGTAGCGTTGGGACAATGACGTAGATTTTTTTTCAAGTGATATATATATATATGGATATTATTAAATTATTTATTTATTTCAATAATGCTAAATGGGTCTTTTGAAATGGATATTTCCTTTAAAACCCAAAAGAAAAATGTCTCAAACTTATGACTTAAAAGATCACTACATAGGACCGGCCACCAAAAACCCTATGTCGAAATTATAAACAATTCTAAAATGATAATCTATTTTGCCAATAAATACATGCGCGAACTAATTGGGTCATTAAGGACACATGATATGCACTATTTGATAAGAAGATTCATAGGATCTTTTTTTTTTCCCTATTTTGACCCTGAGCTGATCAGGCATATTGTTGTCCTATAATTACATGACCAGGCATATTGTTATATATATTTTCTCTCTCATCTCTCTTCTTCCTAGTATCTCTCACATCTCACCTTACACACACACACACGATGACAGCCACAGTGACACATTCATAGCGACATAGTGATAGCCACAATGACACAGTCACAGTGACACATCCACATTGGCATATACAAACGATGACAACCACAATGAAAAAATCATAACGACAAAGTGATAGCCACGATGACACATCAGCACATCCACACTCGCACAGACACAGCCACAATGACACTACCACCATATATAGCAACCTTCTACTACGATATTCGTGATATCCACAATGACATCCTCAACGACACATTCGTAGTGATACAACGACAGACACAGTGACATAACTACTGTATATGACAACTTTTTTAGTGCGATATAACAACTACTGTATTTATGTATATGTGTGTGTGTGTATATATATATATATATATATATATATATAGTCTCGTAAAATGAGTACGACTTTAATTTTTATAAGATAAATGATAAGATTATTTTTATCACATGCCAATTCTTTGATGATATGTGCTGATCAGTCTATGTAACTTGAGTATATCACTCTTGAAAGTGAGCAAGTCCTGTAGCCATATGTGGTCTAAATCAACAAGTAAAAAAAAAAAATTTGTAAACTAGGAATTGATGAACTCTATAAGATTAGGCATGAAATACCATCACAAGTGTCCCAAGAAAGAGTGAAAAAAATACACCACCCATTGAAACATTTTCCATGGGGATGAAAATGAAAATTTAGAAGCCTAGGGAATCTTGGGATAGCTTAAGTAATAATAGGGAAAACTTGTACACTTAGACGTCCCGTGTTTGAATCTTAACAATTCCTTATGGTCAGGCCATGAAGAATTTATCCCTCATGAATATCTTAGTCCCGACGTGGATGATGTGTCTTTTCTCATATCGGAGAGAAAATTAATCGAGGTGTACGTAAGCTGACTTATATACCCCTGACTGTTGAACCAAAAAAAACCTTAGCTCCCCGGTTATGGCTCAGCCACTCATTCCAACTAAAGAACACAATTCAAAACACCAAAAGTTTGTTTAATTGACAATGATAATCTTTCACTAATGCATTGGAATTATATACAACCGGCATCATCTTATAAATTTTGGTAACAAACTTATTACTTGGAATACTTGAGGCTAGTAATGAATTGTGTGGTGCAAGAATTTGAACGTGAAAATCGTATCATAAGTTTAACTCGACTTACTCATTAAGTTTTAATGAGTTAAGTTGATTATAATTTTGCACATTTTAAGACTAAATATATGTCTGATAGCTTTGCCTAAATATAGTACCATATTGAGTCAGATTAGTACCATCGTATCAAGATTTGCACAACATATATACAAATCATTTATTAAGTGAGCATGACTAATCATAACTCGAACGGTTAATAACAAACCTACATGAGGTAATTTAAGTTGATTTTGTATTGAATTGACGACAAACATTTTATTTAATATTAGTAATAATCTTGTGTCTAAAAATATTATAATATAAAAATTTTAAAAATTTATCTTATAATATTTATATTCTAAATAATAACTTATTTTTATTTAATTATATAATTTAAAATTAAAGTGAATAGATAAAAAAAATAAAAGAGAGGTAAGTGAGAGAGAAAAGTATAGAGTACTGAGATTATTTGGCATTTAGAGAGTGTGTTTGTTGAGTTGTCTAATATTGGGGGCGTGCAGAAAAGATGATTTTTTGAGTGGAAATTTTTTTTTGGAATAAATTTTGTACCATTGAATCGAAATAAATGAAATTGAATCAATCTTTACCATTTTATATTTTTATAAGTTTTTTTTTTGAATTGGATGTTTTTATAAGTTAAAAATTATACTTCCTAGTTTGTATAATATTAGATAGATCTTAATTTATTTTCCTAAAAATGATGGGCCAAATCAATAAAAAAAATAAAACATGAAAATTCGAGGAATGTGGGGGTCAAAAGATTTGTAAAAGAGTGATATGCGTGTGTGAGAGAGAAATTTACGTGAAGAAAGAGAGATGATCCGAAATTCACAATTCTAAATAAAAATATTTCATGAAAACACATTAAATCTCATTCAAATTCCACATATCAAACAATCAATTCAGAAAGAGAGAGGGATAATGTTTTTAGTTCATTGTCTTAAATTCACTACCTTTAGTTCACTATTTTGAGTTCATTATTTTTAGTTCACTATCTTGAGTCTGCATGTGGGAGGGGGGATAGAGGAGAAAAACAAATATAAGAATGAGAAAAATGAATTTAAATAATGACCTTAATTAAGGGTATTTTTGTCTTGTTCCTATTTTTTAATATAACTTCAAAACATATATTAAAAAATTGAGTGGTGATGGGTGGCGGTGATGGTGGGTGGCAATGGTCGGTGGTGGTGGGCAGTGGTGCTAGTGGTGTTGGTAGTGGGTTTGTGGTGCTGGTCTTGGTGGGCGTGGTGGGTAATGGTAGTGGTGGCTATGATTGGTGATGGGTGACAGTGATAGTTGGTGGTGGGTGGTGATAGTGGTGGACAGGTGGTGGATAATGGTGGGTTGTGGTAGTGGTTGGCGGTGGTGATGGATGGTGGTGGATAGGGGTGGTGGTGGTGGATAGACGTGGTGGGTCGGGGTGGTGGTGGATTTTGGGCGATGATGGTTGGCGACGATGAGTGGCGGTAATGGGGGTGGTGGGTGGCGATAGTTGTGGTGGGTAGTGGTGGTGGAAATGGTAATAGACGATGGTGGTGGTGGGGGGCATTGGGTGATGGTGGTTGTTGGCGGCCATGGTGGTGGTGGGCGACGATGGCGATAGTGAGAGGTGTCGAATGGTGCTGGTGGCAGTGGAATGATGATAGAAGTACTCATAAATATATTATAGAAAAAATTTCATCAACACCCTCTCTAGTTAGGTCTAAAATCAAAGACACTCCCTTCTAGTTTATACTTTCAAATCAAAGACACCCCCTTAACGAAAATCTCTAACTCTGTCAATACAAACAGTAACAGTTTGACAATAAATTTTCTGAAAATGTCAAAACTACCCTTCCGTATGTAAATATATTAAAATGCCCTCAACCATTTTCCCACTATATATACCACACTTTTTGTTGTTTGTGAAAGTTCAAAACCATCTGAGATTGCTGGAAGACATAGGAGACTAAAGTCAGTCATTATTCTTCAACTCGTTCTCCATAGTGATCAATCACTACCTAAGTTGGTAAAAAAAAAAATTTTATTTTTTTTCTTGTAGATTTGTAAATGTTTTTCATGCAGATTTTAAAAAAAAAAATTCATGTAGTTTTTTTTAATTTTTTTTCATGCAGTTTTTTTAATTTTTTTCATGCAGTTTTTTTTTAATGTTTTTTTCATGCAAATAGTTTTAATTTTTTTCATACAAATTTTTTTAAATTCTTTTCATCCAAAACACCTGTTAGACTTTTAAGTCATTAAGTCCATTTTCTTATAAGTTGTTGGGTAAGAGGTACACTTTTCGGTTTCTTATTTTCTTATATTACCTAAGTTCCCTCTGTGGTATATTTTTTTTTGTTCCTTATAAATTATAGGGTTTTAAATTTATTTTATAGTTAAAAATATTTTTTTATAATAAAATTATAATCGATAAAATCAATGTCAAAATTTCATCCATTTTTAACTTCTCTGCTATCGTCTATCCTCCACAACGTCACATGACCACTCTTCATAAATCACCCTTTATATATAAAATTTAAATATTATTTGATAAAATTTAATATTCATTAAATAAATTTGTTCTTAATATGATAAATTTAAATATTAATTTATTTTAATTTGATAAAATTAAATATTAATTCAGTGTTGATTTGATAAAATTTAATGTTACTTGAATAAATTTAAATGTTACTTTAATGAAATGAATGTTCATTTGGTGTTAAATTAAATAATTCACATTAATTTGATAAGGTTAAATGTTAAATTAATAAAATTTAATATTCTATTTAATATATTAAATTTTAAGGAAATAATATTAATTTGATGAAATAAAATATTAAATTAATATAACTAAATGCTAATTTGATAAAATTAGATATCAATTTGTGTTGATTTGATGAGATCGGTTTAAATTAAATAAATGACATTAATTTGATAAAATTAAATATTATATTGATGAATGTAAAGGTTAATATAATAGAACTAAAATGGAGTGTATTGCAATTTCAGAATCAGGAAGGGGTATTGTTAAAGATATGTATATTTACAAGGGGTGTCGTTGAAGTTATGTCTATTTACAGGGGGTGTCATTGAAGTTATGTCAATTTATAAAGGGTGTGGATAAAATTTACCCTATAAAATATTCAAGGGTATTTTTGTAAATTAGCAATCGACGTTAACACCGTAATCCGACAAACACTGACAGGGGATGACAGTGAAGTTTCAGAATCGGGAGGGGTTGTCATTAAATTTAGGCCTAATTATAGGGGGTGTAAATAAAATTTTCCATATATTATATAAGTATGAGATAATGGTGTAGATTTTTAAATAATATCTTTCATTGAGTATTTTTATTAATTGTTGATTTTATGAACCTTTAACCTTAAAAATAATTAGGTTGGACCTAAAAGCAAAAAAATTCTTAACTTTATACCTCTCGTCAAATCTCCCTTTATTTTTGTGGTAAGACCTGAACTGATTACCAAACTTACCCAACTTGAAAAAATCGAAAATTAAGAGTGCACGGGTGCGTTCCTGCAATAACTTGAGATAGCGATCCGCTAGATGATGAACCTAAAACAATCAAAGAGTTATAAAAGGGGCCGAGTTAGCACTCGATTAATCCCCTCCGAAGCTCAAGTTAGCTGGCATGGGAGTCATTAGCGCAATGTCTTTTCAAGATTTAGATTGCGTACATTTGCTCAACTTTTTGAGGGGTATTTATACATGGGCTAGCAATGATTGAAGGACCTTTGAGTCTCATTACAACATTTAATGTATCGCACACATATCCATACATAATGAGTGTTATCCCATCAAATACCCTCAAGACTGATTCACTCAGGGCGATCGGACCCTTGCTCAGGACAAGCCGAGCCTTTATGGCCCTAACCCTGGTCATTAACTACCACTGCTTCTTGCTTGACACCTACACTCGAGCGTTCACTGTTCGGGGCTAAGCACCCCTTGGGTTTCACCGAGGACAATGAGTCGACATCATGGTAATTAATGTCTTGTAATGATGATTGTCCTCACACTTCTCGAGGACTTGGATGTGCATTTAATGACTTGTAGCCACTCAAGACCCTATTTAATGAGTTGCCATATCTCCTTTAATGCCCGACCCTGATGGATGCCCTTGGCCTCCCCAACGCTTTAACTCTTCGGCGCCTCCTCCAGGCACCCTTTGCACTTCATAACGACTATAATAACCCACATGTCAACTTGTGGCTGTTGAGCCGCCTAAAGTCCCGTCAAATGCCCTCAGCCTCCATTTTCCTCGGGTCATGGGACAGGTGGTGCACTGAGAGTGGAGGCTTCCTCAACACGCCTAGGAATTAGGGGTGGTTACCCGCACGTCGAGCGTCGGATTTTCGATTTTGCACTTGATGGTTTGCCTCTTTGATTCTCGCCTATGGTGCCATCAGTATAAATAGGGGAATGAATGGCTCATTCGAGTCTTCTTGGATCTTCGGACTCTGAAGCTACAATTACCTCCCGAGCAGATTTTCATCCTCCCCCCAAGCAAGTTCTTTGAAGCCAATGAATTTGTAAATACTTCCATGTCCATACTTTCCTCTTCATCTTTCCCATTCTCTTCTACTCCTCCATCAGAACTCCCAATGGCCAACATAAGAAGAACTAGGGTTATAGGGGAACCTTCTAGGCCTAGGGCACGTAGGGAACCTTCTAGACCTAGGGAACCTAGGGAACCAGCTAGGCCTAGCGATACAAGACCTTTAAGGAGAACCCATGTGACTTATGCCAACTTACAGGCTTTTAGAGCCACCTACAATATCCCTCGGCCCGTGTTCACTTTTGTCTTTGACCCTATGTTCCATATGGCCACTATGCGCAGTGTAGAACTAATGCCCTTCCACACCAAAGCCATCATAGAGGGGGGGGTTAGATTTCCCATTCCTCCCCTTTTGTTAAGAGTCCTCATGCAACTGAAGCTTTTTCCCGTTAAGTGATGCATTAGTCTTTTTAGGATAGTCATGGGCGTAGTTGCCCTAAACGCTCGGCTTGGAGTGAATATCGGGGTAGATGAGATTCTGTTTTGCTAAGACTTGAAGCTAGTTAGTGGCGGTAGATACTACTTATAGGCCCGGGATCCCTCCATGTACTTGGTGACACACATGCCCGACTCGGACAAGGGATACACCCAAGATCTCATCATGCTTAGTGGTAGATAGGAGAAGGGTGATGGACCCGAGTATTACGACCTCTTCTGCCCCAAAGTGTCAAGGAATCCAGGTGGACCCTTAGCCAACTTTTTCACCCCTCGGTCGTTAATTGTGCTTCTAACATTATCTAACCTTGTGTTTTTATCTACAGATGGATACAAGAAGGACGCTGCCCAGCCTTCCAAGTCCTTCATTGCCTTTGAAGATATTCTCAAAGTCTGGTCTCACAACCTAGGCGATCCACTTGCTCGGGCAGCTCACGTACTCCTCGGCTATTGCCCCGCCGGCTACACCATGTTCTCCCAAATTCCACCACCCTTTGACCCTTCCATCTGGGTGGACCATTCCACGGAAGAAGAGAAGGAAGAAGACGAGGAGGAAAACATTAATGACGACCCCAACCGCGATTCCGAATCCACCCCATCTCACTCTCCTTCAGCCGAGATGTTCTGCATCCCCTCATCACAGCAGAAAGTCTGGAGGCAGCCTCTGAGGCACGGAGGGCCCAAATCTTGGGACCTGGTGGCCTTTCTTGCACGGCGCCTATCGTCGAGCCTTCGCTTCCACCCCTTTGCACCAACATGAGCACCGACAACATCAACAAGAACAGCAGCAACAGCAACAACAACAACAACAACAAGAAATCCCCCCGAGGGTCTGGCCTCAGCGCCCATGGTGCCAAGAGGAACCCTGGACCAGAACGATGAACAGCAGAGACAACGTCGTGGTCAGGAGACCGACCCAATTAATGAGCACCGAGTCAAATAGTGTCACGATACCTCGGAGCCTTCAGGTCTTGCCGAGTGGCCCCCCGAGCCATCACTAGAAAGAGGAGAGCTGTCTTGGAGTCTGACCCCATCATCCACTCCTCAGATGTGGCGCTGGCTGTCAGCGAGGCATTGTACTTTGATGTCGACATGGCAGTGCTGGAAGATTATGGGGACAATCAACCCCTCCAGGGGGTGGTACAACATAACTTGGTGGTAAGAAGCTTCGACCCTCTCTTTGCCTTTAACTTTTTTCTGTCATAACCGTCTTGATATTCTATTTCTCTCTTTTTAGGCCTGTCAACAAATGGGGGTCGTCATCGACCGCTTTTGGTCCTACAAGAGCAGTGCTGACAAGGCTCAAGCCGAGCTTGCCAAGAAAGACGCCCACATTGGCCAAGTGGAGAAGACGTCCGCCGATCAGTCTCGGAGCATCGTCGACTTAATCCACAAGGACGAAGCCCTCACCGCTAAGCTCGACAAGAGCAAACAAGCCAAGGCCAAGGCCATAAGGAGGATGGAAGAGGCCGAGCTCAAAGTTTCGGCTGCTGAGGCCAGGTTGCTTGAAGCCGAGGCAAACTGTGCGGCCCTGACTTCCAAAGTAGAGGCACTGGAAGAAAACAGAGCTAGAGAGACGAGGAGGTTGAACACCGCTTGCATGGATGTGTGGCGACAGTGCAACGAGCAAAACATCCCAGCCTTTGATGATGGAAAGAGAAAATCTTTCAAACAAGGCTGGGATGCGGCGCTTGAGGCTTTCGGGATTGCTGCCGACTCCGAGCTGTTTACTATGCATGTCTACCTGCCTCAACAACAATTTACTGAGTCTGCGGCCCTGGCAGATGTCCTTCTAAGTGCCGAGGTGGCTCCTTTGGAGGGACCGGCAGAACAAGTAGGGGAGACAACGGCAGAGGTTGTACCGATCACAGTCAGTGATGAATTAGAGGGAATGTCTCCCCTTTGGCTCCCTTCCCCCAGTCTTCCGATGCACCAAAGGGATCCATCTATCCCCGACACCACTGTAATCCACCAAGCCAAGGTGGCGCCGAATTTGGGAAGCTGGATGAAATCCTTGGTGCAGACGAAGGATCTCTGAGGCGGCACCAAGCCAGGCTCGACGGCGAGGAGCTCAGAGGTGATCTTGGTGAACCTGCTGGACCCGAGGGCCCATAGACTTTCCTGTAATTATGCATCTTTTTGTTTTTTTTGTATGCTAGGGGGACACACAACCCCTATTTGATCAACGCAATTCCTTTCTTTTGCAATGTCCTGTTTGTTCTAACAAGTAATGCACAATAGACTTCTGAATCTTGAGGCTTACCCCTCTCGGGGCTGTACCCCTAATGACCGAGCCCGAGGCTCGTATTAATTTTTTAGGGCGGTAATCCATGGAGGCTTACCCTTCTCGGGGTAGTACCCCTAACGACCGAGCCCGAGGCTCATGTTAATTTTTGAGGTCGGTGGAGGCTTATCCCTCTCGGGGACGTACCCCTAACGATCGAGTCCGAGGCTCATATTAATTTTCTAGGGCGGTGCTCCAAGGATGGAGGCTTACCCCTCTCTGGGCCTATACCCCTAACGCAGAGCCCGAGGCTCGTGTTAATTTTCGAGGGCGGTGCTCTAAGGATGGAGGTTTACCCCTCTCGGGGCCATATCCCTAACGCAGAGCCCGAGGCTCGTGTTAATTTTCAAGGGCGGTGCTCCAAAGATGAAGGCTTACCCCTCTCGGGGTCATACCCCTAACAACCGAGCCCGTGGCTCGTGTTAATTTTCGAGGGCGGTGCTCCAAGGATGGAGGCTTACCTTTCTCGGGGTCGTACCCCTAACAACTGAGCCCGTGGCTCGTGTTAATTTTTTGGCTCTTGAAATCAACTAAGTAGTAATATTTTTTCTTATCAATGGGTCTTTGATTCAATGGTACTCCTTGTCTTGTAAAGGCTTTGCCTTCTTGGGGTCAAGGGTTCAAGTCCCCCTTCCCCTTCCCCTTCCCCCTCCCCCTCCCTCTCCCCCTCCCAAAAAAAAAAAGTAGTAATATTTTCTCAAATTTGATACATTCCAAGGTCGATTTACATCTTTGCCATCTATATCTTGTAGTCGACATGCTCATATGCCTCATATGGCCACGACTTTGTACGGACCCTCCCAATTGGGGCCAAGCTTCCCATCAATGGATTCCCGTGTGTTGCCCACAACTTTGTGCATTACCAAGTCTCCCACTTGAAAACTTCTTGTTCAGACCTTCTTTTGATGTTGTCTTGATAACTCCCCCTGATATTTGGCTAACTGTATAGATGTCAATTCCCTTTTTTCTTCAATCAAATCGAGATCTCTGGCCAGTGTTTCATCATTGTTCCCTGACTCGAAGGCTTGGCTTCGTATGGTAGGGAGTCCCACCTCCAAAGGTATAACAGGTTCAACGCCATATGTCATGGCATAGGGAGTTTCCCCAGTAGAGGTCCTCGGGGTAGTTTTGTACGCCCAAAGGACATTAAGTAGTTCTTCAGTCCATCTGCCCTTAACTCTCTCCAACCTTTTCTTTATCCTAGCCAAGACTGTCTTATTAGAGACCTCCGCCTACCCGTTACATTGAGGGTACGCCGGAGTGGAATAGTAGTTAAGTATTCTGAATCCTAAGCAGTACTCTCTAAATGACCCACTGTTGAATTAGGTGCCGTTGTCAGAGATGATGGCTCGGGGGATGCCGAATCGGTTAATTATATTCTATCAGACGAAGTTCTTCGTTTCCACATCCTGAATGCGGCTTAAGGGCTCGGCTTTGATCCATTTGGTAAAGTAGTCAGTGGCAACCAAGAGAAGTTTTTTGCCCATAAGAACCCTCGATAGAGGCCCCATTATATCCATGTCCCACTGAGAAAATAGCCAAGGACTTGTGAAAAGGTTTAGGTCCCCTGCCAGTTGTCTAATCGGAGCAAACTTCTGGCACTTGTCGCATTTCTGGACTTACCGCTTGACATCCTTCTGCATATATGGCCACCAATACCCTTGAGACATCGCTCAATGTGCGAGAGATCTTCCCCTCGTGTGACTCCCACATCTCCCCTCGTGAACCTCGTATAACAGCGGTTCCACCTTATCCTCGAAAATACAAAGCTGATACAGTCCCGAGAAGGATCTTCGGTACAACTCGTGATCGGGGGATATCCAAAATCTGGGAGCTTTCAACTTGACCTTCCTGGATTCTCGGACTTGGCGCTTCAGAAGTAACATCGGTAGGACCTCGGCATTTAAGTCTCTTATGCTCGGACTCTCGAGGTAGTCAATAATGATGTGCCAAGTTACTTCTGAAGCCAAGGCCAAGGCGAAGACTCGGACGCAAAGAACTCGACAATGAAATCAGCAAGAATCTGTCATTTGATAGAAGTACGAGGCTTATAGGTTATCTCGAACTCTCCTAACTCCACGGCCCACTTGGAAACTCATCTCGACAAGATTACTTTGTGAAGTATGGGCTTGAGGGGCTAATCGGATAAGACCTTTATGGGAAGCGCTTGGAAATAGTGTCCAACTTTTTTAGCCGAGACGACCAAAGCTAGTATAAGTTTTTCCATCGGCAAGTAGCTAGTCTCGGCATCAAGCAGGGTCTTGCTCACCTAATAAATGGGCCTTCGTTCCCCGTCATACTCTCTCACCAGGCTCCCACTGACTGCCCACTCTGAAACGGATAAGTAGAGGTTTAGGACTTCGTCCACTGCAGGAACAGATAGAGTCAGATGGGATCTTAAGTACTCCTTGATTCCTTCTAGTGCTCAATTGCATTCTTCACCCTAGGATCCTTTCATTACCCCCTTAAGCATGGTGAAGAACGGTTTGCACCTATCCGAGGACTCAAATATAAACCGGTTGAGAGGTGCCAGCATCTAGGTCAACTTTTGTATGTCCTTGACAGTCTTCGACTTCTGTATACCCAGCACAGCTTGTACTGGATCGGGATTGGCCTCTATGTCGCGATGAGTGACCAGATATCCCAAGAATTTACCTGAACTTATCCCGAAAGCACATTTCAAAGCGTTGAGCTTCAGGACATATTTTCAGAATAGGGCAAAGGTTACTTCGAGATCCCGAAGATGGTCGGCTTTCACCTTGATTTTTACCAACATGTCATCAATGTGGTTTCTAGTTGTCGCTTAAACATCTTATTCATCAGGCGTTGATCAGTGGCGCCAACGTTTTTCAATCCGAACGACATCACAGTGTAACAATAAATCCCTCAGGGTGTGATGAATGACGTTTTCTCCTGATCAGATTCGTGCAATGGAATCCGATGGTAGCTTGCTCAGGCATCCACAAAGGAAATGCGTTTATGCCCCGCGGTGGCATCCATAAGATGATCAACCTTCAGCAAAGGGTATTCATCTTTGGGGCATGCCTTGTTCAAATCTGTAAAAATCCACGCAAACTCGCCACTTTTCGTCTATCTTCTTTACACACACCGTGTTTGACAGCCACTCGGGGAACTAGACTTCCTTGATTGACCCAGCCCCGAGCAACCTGTCTACTTCCTCATCAATCGCCTGTGCGTGGTGAGGAGCCATCTTCCGAGCCTTTTGTTTCACTGGTTTGAAAGCAGGATCATCTTGAAGTCGGTGGCACATCACCTTGAGACTTATTCTCGTCATCTCGGCGGGCGTCCATGCAAAGACGTCAGTGTTCCCATAAAGGAAGCTTACCATCTCAGCCCGCTCGGCGCCGACCAGTGATGCCTTTATCGGGAAAAACCTTTCCTCATCTTCGGGATTCAGAAAAACATTATCCAAAGCCTCCGTAGACCGATCGACAGGGTCCGTGATGGGGTCATCGAGTCCCGACCAACCAAACTTTGATTGCTATTTCGCTAACACTGCCTCGGGGTCACTCTTTCGGGACTTAGCGCTAACCCCCTGTCTTACTACCACGTAAAAGAAGCTCTTGGACGATGCTTGGTCGCCACGAATCTCCACGATTCCCCTCGGCGTGGAGAACTTTATCTTCTGATGGTAAGATGAATGCATCGCCTTCATCGCATGTAACAATGTCCTGCCCATGATGGCATTGTAGGGGGAATCGAAATCTATCACCACAAACTCAACCGGGACTGTGACAACTCCGGCAGTGACCATGAGGTTGACCTTTCCAAAGGAAAGGGCATACGAACCGTAGAACCCTACAAGAAAGGTTTTTACGGGTTTAAAATATCTCCGAGTGAAGCCTAATTTACGAAAGAGGTCGTCATACATCACCTCGACTGAACTCCTCGAGTCCACCTGGATCCTTCTGACATCGAACTGCTCCACCCGCAGTGTGATGATCATCAGGGCGTCTTCATGCGAAAGGGCCAACCCACTCAAGTCGGCATCCAAAAACTGGATGTCCTCAGCGTCGAGCCAAGGTCTTTTGGGTGATTTCCCCCCAAACCCCATTTCCTCCACCTTTACTGCTTGCGCAACCCTCTAGAGGTCGATACGGAGTGAGTTGTAAGTGGATCTGTCTACTGTGCAATCATGTATCACTTTGATCACAGTCGCTGCTTCTTGGGATACGCTTGCTTCATCCCTTGCCGGAACCCTGGGGGTCGAGCCATCAATGAATTCCCCTAGATGTTCTTTTTTGTACACCCGACAATCCTCGATCATATGTCCAATGTCTCGGTAGTAAGAGCACCGAGACGTCGAATCTCTGGAGGCCGGATCCCCTTGCATCTTGGGTGGCCACTTGAAGAATGACTATTTATTTATCTTGTGTAGCATCTTATAAACGAGCTCCTTAAAGACCGTGCTCACCCCTTGAAAAGATAAGCAGCTTGGAGCCAGGGCCGGCGCTCCCCTCCTCATAGGTAGTTCCCTGTCCCATTTTTTCGTTGCTAGAACCCTAGGCTCAAGCATAGCCGACTCCTCCTCAACCCTCGCATACTTGTTTATGCGAGACATCAGGTCCTTCATGTCCACTGGGGCTCGCTTAGTCAAATACCGATACAAATCGATGTCTCGGGACAACCCTAGCCGGAATGTTGCTACTGCCATGGCTTCCGAGCATGCCTCAACTTCGTTAACCTCTTCCCAATACCTGATTGCGTACTATCGAAGAGTCTCTCCAACCCTTCGTTTGAGTGCCAGTAGAGCACCAATGTCTTTGGGTCTTTTGTTGCTGGTGATAAATCGAGTGATAAACAACTCGGACATCTATCTCCAAGACTTAATACTTTCCGGGGCTAAACTCTCGTACCATTTCATGACAGTGTCCCCTAAGCTCATGGGGAACACTCGGCATAGCAACCTTTGATCAGTGTCATAGATGGACATCAATTGCTTGTATTGCTGTAAATGACCCTTGGGGTCTATCCTCCCATTGTAAACCTTAAAACGAGAGACTGTGAAGTACTTCGGCAGCTCGATCTCCCTGATGGCTCGAACAAATGGTGAGACGATCTGCTTGTCCTTGGTGTCGTAATCCTCCCTTCAGGGAGGTCTTCGGCGCTTAGCATCCAAGCATATACGGAGGTCCTCCCGGGGTCTTTTATTCCCCAGCCCCCTCACAGTTGAATCCGTGTGTGATTCTGCCACCTCAGTTCTCCCAGAGAGTCCGTGGTGGAGATCCTCACGAGACAGATCCAACCTGTGCCTCCTGCTACCTTCGGATCTTTCCTCGGGCACATGCTCTTTGCTATGCCGAGGCGCGCGCTTCTCACCCAGACGTTCATGCAAGTTACTCCTTGGGGTCTCCTGTCTTATGCCTTGGGAATCACTCCAGTGGATACCCCGATCTTCACGCCTGTTGTAGCGCTAGCCGGATTCCACCGACCTCTCGAAATCATCGAGACGGGTCTGCACGTTGGCGTTGTCTTTCTAAAGCTGTTTCAAACGGCTTCCCATCCGTTTCTCCATTAACTCAACGATTTCGCGAGCCAGGACACCTTGCCCCCCAAGGCTCTGGTCCATCGGAATCTTCTATTGCAAGACGCGTTGAGCTCCATCCGACAGGCTAAAGGCGGGTGATTCAATGACTGTTGGGGGCCTGTTAGCTTTCGCGTTTCTGACGTGTAGGCTATATGGCAGGTCACCTTGGGATCGTGTGTTCACCATAACGCTATTGCTACGGGGAAAGTTGGCCCTTAGTTTCCCACAGACGGCCCCAAATTGCACGGGTACGTTCCTGCAATAACTTGAGATAGTGATCCGCTGAATGATGAACCTGAAACAATCAAAGGGTTAGGAAAGAGGACGGGTGAACACTTGGCTAATCTCCTCCGAAGCTCAAGTCAATCGGCATAGGAGTCATTAGCACAGTGTCTTTTCTAAATTTAGATTGCGCACATTTGTTCAACTTTCTGAGGGGTATTTATACCTGGGCTAGCAATGATTGAATGACATTTGAGTCTAATCTCAACATTTAATGTATCACACTTGTATCTATACATAATGAGTGATATCCCATCAAATCCTCTCAAGAATGATTCACTCGGGGAGATCGGACCCTTGCTCGGGACACGTCGAGCCTTTATGGTCCTACCTCCGGTTATTAAATATCACGGCTCGATGCTTGACACCTACGCCCAAGTGTTCACTGCTCGGGACTAAGCACCCCTCGGGTTTCATCGAGGACAATGAGTCGACGTCATGGTAATTAATGTCTTGTAATGATGACTGTCCTCAAATTTCTCAAGGACTTGGATGCACATTTAATGACTTATAGTCACTCAAAACTCTATTTAATGAGTTGTCATATCTCCTTTAATGTCCGGCCCTGATGGATGTCCTCGGCCTCCCCAAGGCTTTAACTCTTCGGCGCCTCTTCTAGACACCCTTTATACTTCATAACAGTTATAATAACCCACGTGTCAATTTGTGGCTGTTGAACTGCCTAAAGAGGACTATAATCCATTTAAGCATATCAATGGGACCTGTTGTTGATAGTTGATTGTGGCTTGGTTGTTCCCTCTCTTTTTCTCTCTTTCTTCGAAGTTTCAAGTTTGTAAAGCTCAATAGTCACCAGCCGTCCATATCAGACAATGATCATCCTTGTCTTATTGGAAGTCTTTCTTTCAAGTTTGTAAAGCCCAATAGTCACCAGCCGTCCATATCAGACAATGATCATCCTTGTCTTATTGGAAGTCTTTCTTTCTATTACGTATCTAGAAAGCGCCTCCCCTCTTGTCTGCACAAAAAGGTAACGCCCACCCAATAAACAATTGTTATATATATTAGCAATAACTTTGTTTCTAATAATACTATATAATTGGGGTAGTTTGGTATTTTAATTTGATCGTTTAAACGATCAAATTAAATTCAAGTAGACAATATAATTATATACTAATTACGATTTTTTAAGAAAATTTTAAATTTTTATTTTTGATTTTTGAGTTTATTTCAATTAATGATACAACAGAACACGAATTTTAATTGTAAAATTTAAAATATTTGATATTTTATTTCTGATTGAAGTATTTTTGGTCTAAGTATAACATTTTAAACTTAATAACTCTAAGTAATATATGTTTATAAACTTCAGGGGGTCTGGGTGTAATTTATTAACGGATATATTTACAGCAGGGGGTCTAAGTGTTACATGCGTACAAACTTCAAGAAATTTGTATGTAAACTAGGGAATCTTTGGGTAGCTTAAGTAAAAACAGGGACAAGTTATAAACTCGGACGTCCCGTGTTTGAATCTTGGCAATCCCTTGTGGTCAGGCCATGAAGAATTTATCCCTCATGAATATATTAGTCCCGACGTGGACGATGTGTCTTTCATCAGATCGAAGAGAAAATTAATCGAGGTGTACGTAAGCTGACGTATATACCTCTGACTATGGAACAAAAAAAACCTTAGCTCCCCGGTTATGGCTCAGCCACTCATTCCAACTAAAGAACACAATTCAAAAAACCAAAAGTTTGTTTAATTGACAATGATAATCTTTCACTAATGCATTGGAATTAGTGAAAGATTATCATTGTCAATTATAATCTTTCGCAACCGGCATCATCTTATAAATTTTGGTAACAAACTTATTATTTGGAATACCTGAGGCCAGTAATGAACTGTGTGGTGCAAGAAATCTGAACGTGAAAATCGTATCGTATCAAGTTTAGCTAGACTTACTCATTGAGTAAGTTTTAACGAGTTTTTTTTTTGATGAATCCGACCAATCAACATTTCATTGCATAGGAAAGTCATGATTACAATCAGAAGACAAAAAAGCATTTAACTCGGGGGGAGGACAGCTGACCCAATTCAAAGGAATTGAATTAGATAGCGACATGGCTGCCACCCAGTGAGCTGCTCTGTTAAGAGCCATAGGCTTATGTACAAATTTTTAAAAACAGTAGCATAGTGCCTAATATCACTGACCAAGGCACTGATTTCCCATGGGGGAGTATCTTCCGTAGAACTCAGTTTGATCACCTCCAAGTTATCATTTACAAGTTTTAACGAGTTAAGTTGATTATGATTTTGCACATTTTAAGACTAAATATATGTCTGCCTAAATATAGTATCATATTGAGTGAGATTAGTACCGCCGTATCAAGATTTGCTCAACAAATATACAAATCATTTATTAAGTGAGCATGGCTAATCATAACTCGAACCGTTAATAACAAACCTATATGATGTAATTTTAAGTCGGTTTTGCATTGAATTGACGACAAACATATTATTTAATATTAGTAATAATCTTGTGTCTAAAAATATTATAATATAAAAAATTTAAAAAATGATCTTATAATATTTATATTCTAAATAATAACTTATTTTTATTTAATTATATAATTTAAAATTAAAGTGAATAGATAAAAAAATAAATGAGAGGTAAGTGAGAGGGAAAGGTATAGATTAATGAGATTATTTAGCATTTAGGGAGTGTGTTTGTTGAGTTGTCTAACATTGGGAGCATGCAAAAAAGATGATTTTTTGAGTGAAATTTTTTTTTTTTGGGATAAATTTTGTACCGTTGAATTGAAATAAATGAAAATTGAATCAGTTTTTACCATTTTATATTTTTATAAGTTTTTTTTGAATTGGATGTTTTTATAAGTTAAAAATTATACTTCCTAGTTTGTATAATATTAGATAGATCTTAATTTATTTTCCTAAAAATGATGGGCCAAATTAATAAAAAATAAAACATGAAAATTCGAGAAATTTGGGGGTCAAAAGATTTGTAAAATAGAGATTTGCGTGTGAGAGAGAGAATTTTACGTGAAGAAAGAGAGATCATCCAAAATTCACAATTCTAAATAAAAGATATTTCATGAAAACACATTAAATCTCATTCAAATTCCACATATCAAACAATCAATTCAGAAATAGAGAGTTATAATCTTTTTACTTCACTGTCTTAAATTCACTACCTTTAGTTCACTGTTTTGAGTCTGCATGTGGGAGGGGGGATAGAGGAGAAAAACAAATTTAAGAATGAGAAAAATGACCTTAATTAAGAGTATTTTTGTCTAGTTCCTATTTTTTAATACATCTTCAAAACATATATTAAAAAATTGAGTGGTTGCGGTGGTGGTGGTGGATGGCAATGGTCGACGGTGGTGGGCGGTGGTGCTAGTGGTGTAGGAAGTGGGTTTTGTAGTGCTGGTGTCGGTGGGCGTGGTGGGTAGTCGTGGCTATGGGTGGTGATGGGTGACGGTGATAGTTGGTGGTGGGTGGCGACAGTGATGTACCGGTGGTGGATAATGATGGGCAGCGATAGTTGGTTGTGGTAGTGGTTGGCGGTGGTGATGGATGGTGGTAGATAGCGGTGGTGGATAAGGGTGGTGGTGGTGGATAGACGTGGTGGGTGGGGGTGGTGGTGGGTTTTGGGCGATGATGGTAGGCGGTGATAAGTGGCGGTAATGGGAGGGTGGTGGTGGTGGGTGACGATAGTTTTGGTGGGTAGTGGTGGTGGTAGTGGTAATAGACGGTGGTGGTGGTGGGCGGCATTGGGGCAATGGTGGTGGGCGACGATAGTGGTGGTGACGATGGTTAGAGGTGGTGAACGGTGGTGGTGGCGGTAGAATGATGATAGCAGTAGTAATAAATATATTATAAGGAAAATTTCATCCACACCCTCTCTAGTTAGGTCTAAATTCAATGACACCCTCTTCCGATTATGAAACTTCACTGCATCCCCCTCTAATTTATACTTTTAAATCAAAGACACCCCTTAACGATATTTTTTAACTCTGTTAGTACAAAAAGTAACGGTTTAACTATAAATTTTCTGAAAATGTCAAAACTACCATTCCGTATGTAAATATACTAAAATGCTCTTAACCTTTTTTCCACTATATATACCACAACTTTTGTTATTTGTGAAGGTCCAAAACGATCTGGGGTTGCTGGAAGACATAGGGGACTAAAGTCAATCATTATTCTTCAACTCGTTCTCCACAGTGATCGATCATTACCTAAGTTGGTAAAAAAAAATTATTTTTTTTCTTGCAGATTTGTAAATGTTTTTCATGCATATTTTTTAAAAAAATTTCATGTAGTTTTTTTTAAATTTTTTTCATGCAAATAGTTTTAATTTTTTTCATACAATTTTTTTTAAAATTTATCATCCAAAACGCCCGTTAGACTTTTAAATCATTAAGTTCATTTTCTTATAAGTTGTTGGGTAAGAGGTACACTTTTTGGTTTCTTATTTTCTTATATTACCAAAGTTCCCTCTATAATATGTTTTTTGTTGTTCGTTATAAATTATAGGGTTTTAAATTTATTTTATAGTTAAAAATAATTTTTTTATAATAAAATTACAATTGATAAAGTCAATGTCAAAATTTCATCCATTTCTAACTTCTCTACTATCACGTGTCCTCCACAACGTCACCTGACCACTCTTCATATATCACGCTTTATATATAAAATTTAAATATTATTTGATAAAATTTAATATTAATTAAATAAATTTGGTCTTAATATGATAAATTTAAATATTAATTTAGTTTTAATTTGATAAAATTAAATATTAATTCAGTGTTGATTTGATAAAATTTAATGTTACTTGAATAAATTTAAATGTTGCTTTAATGAAATTGAATGTGCATTGGTGTTAAATTAAATAACTGACATTAATTTGATAAGGTTAAATGTTAAATTAATAGAATTTAATATTCTATTTAATATATTAAATTTTAATTTAATAAAATTAAAATTCAATTTGGTGTTGATTTGATAAAATTAAATAATAATTTAATATTAAATTAAAGAAATAATATTAATTTGATGAAATAAAATATTAAATTAATATAACTAAATGATAATTTGATAAAATTAAATATCAATTTGTGTTGATTTGATGAGATAAGTTTAAATTAAATAAATGACATTAATTTGATAAGATTAAATATTATATTGATGAATGTAAAGATTAATATAATAGAAATAAAAGAGAGTGCATTAAAAATTCAGAATCATGAGGGGATATTGTTACAAATAGATCTATTTATAAGGGGTGTCGTTGAAGTTATGTCAATTTATAAGGGGTGTGGATAAAATTTACCGTATAAAATATTCAGGGTTATTTTTGTAAATTAGCAATCAACGAACAAAATGCCAGAACATATCAGAGATGTTGAATTCTAAGAAAGAGGGGGGGAGGGGGAAAGTCAAGGCCAAAGAACAAAAGACAAATAAGGGCTGCACAAGACGAAAAACCAGAGGCAGCGCTAAGGTGCGAGGGGAATGTAAAAACAACAATAGTTCCACATGAATGTCCAACTATGGAATGTCAGAAAGATCGGTAAAGTCGAGAAGCAGAGAGAGGTGGTGGAAACCAAAGTGAGGAATGGAAAGGCGGCCAGAATTACCAGATGCTTGGGAAAGGATTGTAGTAAAGCCATTACTGTGGAGAATGAAGCCGGGAACGGCAGAATTTTGCTGATCTGGAAAATAAACTATGACATTAACGAGATAGAGAGATCCGCTCCTAGTCACTAAGTAGTGCACGCTGTAATCTGACAAACACTGATAGATGGTGACAGTGAAATTTCAGAATTGAGAGTGAATGTCATTGAATTTAGACCTAATTACAGGAGGTGTGGATGAAATTTTCCCTATATTATATAAGTATGAGATAATGGTGTAGATTTTTAAATAATTTCTTTCATTAAGACTATTTTTATTAATTGTTGATTTTATGAACCTTTAACCTTAAAAATATTTACGCTGAACCTAAAAACAAAAAAATTCTTAATTTTGTACCTCTCATCAAACCTCCCTTTATTTTTTTGGTAAGACCTGAACTGATTATCGAACTTTTCCAACTTGACAAAAATCAAAAATTGAGAGGACCAGATTCCATTTAAGCATATCAATGGGACCTGTTGTTGATAGTTGATCGTGGGTTGGTTGTTCTCTCTCTCTTCGAAGTTTCAAGTTTGTAAAACTCAGTAGTCACTAGCCGTCCATATCAGAGAGTGATCGTCCTTGTTTTACTGTGTCTTTCTTTCTATTACGTAACTAGAAAGCGCCTTCCCCTCTTGTCTGCTCTCTCTGTTTTCCCTTTTGGATTCAAACTTGCTTGCACAACTCAACAACTGCCCAACAAGGGTAAAGCCCACCCAATAAACAATTGTTATATATATTAGCAATAACTTTGTTTCTAAAAATACTATATAATATCAAAAAAATTTAATTTAATTTTATAATATTTAATTTTTTAAATTATGTAATTTAAAATTAAAATGAAGAGAGAGAAAAGAGAGGTAAGTTTGAATTTATGAAAATGTTTGGTATTGAGAAGTGTGTTGATGTATTAATTGAGTTTTTTAATATTAGGGAGTAGGGGTAATCTATACTTAAAAATACGGTACAATATAAATGGTTTGAAGATGAATATTGGTGGCAGTTAGATGAGTTATTTAAGACTGTCGGATGGACTTATTAAAATCTGTCATATTTTATATTATAGATTATATAAAAAAAAATAATTTTTAGATGAATTTTATATTATTAGATTAAAATAAAATAAAGATTAAATCAATCTTAACATTAATTTTATAATAAGTAATGTTATTTGGACTTAAAAATCTGACATAATTTGTTGAAATAATGATGTGACTTCAGTAGAACTATTGGATCAACATTAAGTTTCTATGTTTGATGGGCCCCACAATCAATTCAAATGTCATAATAAATTAGATCAATAAATTAGGTGCAATAACATTCTTCTTTTATAAATTAAGAATTCAAGTGCCAGCTTTCCCTTTTTTTTTGGTCAAGGGTGCCAGCTTTCCCTTACCCACCAACTTCTCCCACCCCCATCAGCGGCGATCATTTCGCCTGTTTTCTTTTCCAAACGAAAGAACAAACTAAGCAGGAACAGTTTTCGTTTTTATGCTACAGAGAGAAAGACGATAGAAATGGCTACTACCACTATCAACACCAACACAGACCACCACTATGACAGACTTGAAGAAATAAAGCAGTTCGATGAATCCAAGATTGGTGTCAAAGGCCTTGTTGACACCGGCCTCACCGCCATCCCTCGCTTCTTCCACCACCCCCCTGAAAACCTACCCACCCCAAAACCCAAAACCCAAAAATCCAAACTCTCGATCCCCATCATCGACCTCTCCGGCCACCGATCAGCGGTGGTTGATCAAATCCGTCACTCCTCTTCGACTCATGGGTTCTTCCAGATAATCAACCACGGGATACCCAAAAAGGTTCTAGATCAAATGCTTTCATCTATCAAGGCCTTCAACGAATTACCAGAGAACACCAGAATCCATTACTATACTCGGGAGATGTCCCATGGTGTTGCCTACTCTACCAACTTTGATCTGTACAAGTCCAAAGCTGCCAGCTGGAGGGACACACTACAGGTCCGGCTAGGCCCCACACCTCCGGAGTGGGACTACGTTCCGGAGTTGTGCAGGGAAGCGGTAGTGGAGTGGGACAGAGGCGTGATCAAATTGGGGGAGGAGTTGATGGGATTGTTGAGTGAGGGGTTGGGGGTGGAAAGAGATAGGCTAAAAGATATGTCGTGTTTGGATGCCAGGGTTATGGCGGCTCATTACTATCCGTACTGTCCGCAGCCGGACTTGACGGTCGGCCTGACATCCCATTCAGATCCCGGGGTGTTGACAGTGGTGTTGCAGAATGAGGTTGCGGGGTTGCAGGTGAAGTTTGGTGAGGATTGGATTGACGTGGACCCTGTCCCTGGTGGTCTAATTATCAACATTGGTGATATTATGCAGGTAAGTGACAAACCTCACCAAATCCTAACTCCCCTGTCTAACATATGTGTGTTTTAAGCATTCACTTTATGTGATCAATACTCTTGGGCTAGTTTCTTCGATTTGTATGCCAGACTTGTTCTTAGCCACAAGTCTTCAAGGTAGATCAACAACCTGACTTTCCGTCAAAAGGTATATTATTCCAATTATTAGGCTGTACACAAGGGAAACAGAAACGCGCGCGCAGGGGTTTGGGGAGTAAATGAGATCAGGCTTCGAGTTTTGTTAGCAACAAAAAAAGTATTTTTTTGGCCAAGTTTTAAACCCATTCTCGCTCTGCATCGCCTCTCTGTCTCTCCTCTATCCATTGTCTCTGTCCATTCAACGAAAACCGAAGACCTCCATCGGCGATCGTCTCTTCTCCGGCAATAGTCGCTCACAGCTTTGTACGATCGTGCGCCTCACAGCTTTGTTCGATTGTGCTCCTCACAGCTTTGTTCGATCGTGACTCGATTTCATCGCTGCCTCTCTCCATTGCTGCCTCTTTCTCACCTCCGTCTGAGTTAGACTTGTGTGTGGGTGTTGATTTCTAGGTTTGGCCGCGAGTCGGTGTTGATCGTGATTTCTGGATTTCTGGGTTTGGGCGTGAGTGAGTGTTGATCGCGATTTTTTGATTTCTGGGTTTGGGCTTGTGTGGGTGTTGACTTCTGGGTTTGGGCGTGATTTCTGTGTGTGGGTGTTGATCGTGACTCGATTTCCCCTAAACAAATTCTCTTCTGTCCCCGTCTGTGTGTGCATTCTGTGTGTGTGTGCGTGTTGAGTCAGCAGAGTCCGTGTGAGTGTATATTGTGGGTGAATTTGTGGATATATTGAAATTCATGAGTGTAATATATGTTTAGAGAATTTCACGAGTGTATATGTTACTCCCAATTCTTGAGTGTATATAGAACTGCTGCATTGTGGATTGAAATAAATGTTGATTAGAACTTTTGTTAGTTAGATCTAAATGGGAATTATGATTAGTATGTTTATGGGTAGTGGTCACAGTTGGGAATTTGTTGTAGATGGAATGAGCTTATGAGATATTATAAAGCTAATATTCAGGATATAACTTGATATGGTTATTAAACATGTTTTTAATTTTTATTCTCATAATTTAATAAACAAAAATGATTCTCAAATATGTTTAATGTTTTTGGTGTTCATCACAAAACAAAACAAAACAAAACAAAAATTGTCTCTGTTTTTTATTTTTTTGAAACACAAAAACAAAAACGTTATCAAACGATTTCTATAATTTATCAACTTTTAATTTGCTGCATCAAAGGGAGAGATGAGGTTAGAACCTACAACCACCTACAAGTGGAACTGAGTGCTCACTCACCATTAGCAAAATATGTGTAGCTTCTTCATGTTTGTTTTCCCATTTAGCTTCACCTGGGGACTTATATGCTCTTTCCTTCCCTACTGACTTATAGGCAGTTTCTGTAGGACATACAACTCTGACATTTTTGTGCGCTGCTTTGCCTTTTTTTTTTCTGAACACTCTCGGTAAGCCTACCCCACTGGAATTTTAAAAATTTTTGGGATCTAGGTGAATTTTTAAAAATTTTTGGGATCTAGGTGAATTTTTAAAAATTTCAAAAAAATTTAAATCTTGCCCCTACTAAAATTTTCATTAAGCATAGGTAAGGTTAGTATAATTTTCAAACCATTAAACATAATTTTGACAGTTCACTCATTTCACGCCCTTTACTTGTCTAGACATTTTTTCGTTTGAACTTCGGTCTCTATGACTCTGTCTTTCTTCATCAGCCCTCACTTCTTTCCTTTCTTTGCTTTCTTAGAAATATATATAAATTCATCAACAAATCGGTTTGGTAAATTCATCAACAAATCGACTTACTTAGTTATTGGTATTTGAGTATATAGTATCAATCATCTCACCAAAACCACAAGAACAAGACTCGAGAAAAATAAAACATTGGCTAATGTTTGCTATCGTGGATTACTTTAATTTCAACACAAAATAAAGCATGAACAAGACAAAAAAATTTCTACAGTGAATCACACAAATTCCACTACAAAAACTTGTTTATTTCAATTAAAAATTCAGTACAACAAGGCCTAAATACCAGGGAACTAGATTTGAAATTTCTACAACAAATACACACAAGTATTGTGAATTTATGGATTATATTATTGTGGATTTATGGATTATATTTTGATTATGGATAGTACATTATGTCATTCGTTACGAACTTAATGACTAACTATTAAATTTGACTCTAATTAGAAAAATTTATTTTTTAATCAGTTATGGATAGATTTCTTGTAAGAAAATCAACCCTGAAACAACTGTCTCCTAGTCAAAAAATAGATGATCTTTTAATGTGAAATCTTTTTTGTTGTATTTTTTTATACATTACTCATATATATTAGTTGAGCATCTAAATGACAATTTATTTGATAGAACTATACATAATTTTTTTTTTATTAAGAATATACATTTTGATGAAAACAATCTTGTATTTATAGTTTCAATTTAAGAATTTAAGGTTGTCTCCACTGAAATAAAATCTTGACTCCACCCCTGCCCACTTCATGCCTTTTGTTGTGTTTTATTCCTATTTATTTTGGGCACGAATTCAACAAGTACACCGCACAAGCAACCGCCTCGACCCAAAAGTCTTGTGGCATGTTTTTATCTTTCAAGAATTCAACGTGCTTTGAAGTATTAAATTTTCATATTCTAAATTCCGACTTGTTCAATATTTGTATTTATGGGTAATTTTGGGTTTCTGAAATTTTTTACATATTTCATATTTTCAAACATTTTCTAAATTTTTAGTTCCTCAGTCTAGCCAATCAATTGATTTGATTTTATTATTTATTGATTTTCATTATTTTATTTATTTTCAAACAACTTGTCTGTTGAATTTCATCATTTTGCCAAAGAATGCAATTCACGGAATTGCTCAACTCTCTTTTGCAGATCATGGCCAATGATGAGTACAAAAGCGTGGAGCATCGTGTATTGGCCAACCCCTCTCATGAACCGCGTGTCTCAATTGCAATTTTCTTCAACCCTAGCATGAGAGAGAACTTGTACGGACCTTTGCAGGAACTGGTGTCGCAAGAGAAACCAGCTATGTACAAGCAATTCATGTTCTCAGACTTCATGACAAGATTCTTCACGAAGGAGTTGGATGGCAAGACCTTGACGAATTACTACAAAGTCTCAAGCAAGGAAGAGTCGGAACTTGATAAACAAGAAACTAATGAATCATCCGTATGATTTGTATAGAAGATACATATTTTGGCATGTTCAAAAGATTATCAAACAATGGCTCATTTGATAAGTATAATGCCCTTGTAAGTTCTTTATAGGACTGCATGGTTAGAACAAAACTCTCTTGGAATCATATACATTAAAGTTTGTGCTACTTGCCTTGGTTTTATATAAAGTGAATTAATGAAGTTTCTAGTTCTATCTCTATGCTAATGTGAAGTAGAATGTATAGCAGAAGATTACATGGCAGATCAAGACTATCGAAAGCAGGCTGATTTTGGGCGATAGTGTAAGAAAAAATTCATAAGACTCCATTCCGGAAAGATCTTGGCGATCTGAATAAGATTGAGGTCTTTTGTCTTCAACCTAATCGGATTTTAGCCAAAAAAATGACATTTATTACACTTTTTAGGCATTTTTTTATTTTTATCATGTTGTTTGAGGTATTTCCACAATATTGTGTGTTTGCTAGGTTTTTCTAGTAATTTAGGACTATTAGTGTTTGTTATTTATATTGTGTGGAAAACTAATTCAACAGTTTTGGTTTATTTTGACTAAAACTTAGAGACGAGTTCTCTTTCAATTCCTAATTGACTTGGTATTCTTAAGAATCAATAAAGTTCTTTAAGACTGTAATATGGTATTATTGCGATAATCAATAGATAGTTTCTATTGTTTGATCTTGTTTCTTTAGTCACGCTATCCTGCATCATTATGACTATTGAGATGAATGAGGCAAGGACAAAACAAGAAGATAAAATGAGGTCTCATTTTTCCTAATATTTGCAACTATATTTGCGTTTGTTTTGATCTCATTTGGCTCTTAATTGTACAATTTTCAAATTTTCAGTTCTATTCCTGACTATTTCAACTAAATTGAGCACAAAAGGAGTGAAAAGGACAGTAAAAGTTACCCTCTTCATTCATCAATAACCCTTTTCAGTGATTGTTCCTAGAAAATTAGAAGGCCTTTCTATAAGCATGGGAAGGCATAAAAAGGATATTGTATCAGTGGCAACATCAACTTATTGCCCATGTGAGTATGACAAAGCTACTCCTGGCGCATCCTCACTTACAGGATGACTAAATAGCTATATTGAACTGTTCTTGGCCTGTCATAATTGCGGTTACTGAATCAAGAAAGTCTAACCTAATTGGTCACTCCTAACAAGGAAATGATCTTGAAGGTAATAAACTAGAACAGGTAAGAATGTATTATATGTCTGCTAGGGGCATGAAGGAGTTAATTGTTGAAAGAAACCCAGAGAAGAAAGTGGCAATCGGTAACAAGAACCGATGCACTTATCGGAGTTAATTGTTGAAAGAACCCAGAGAAGAAAGCAGCAATCGATAACAAGAACCGATGCACTTATCCGCTGTAGTTTCTGTCCTTCACTTGCTTAGTTGTCTTCCTCCTACTAGCTAGGCAAATAGGGACAAACATTTTCAAAGGCAAGAATTGATCCCATGGCTCTCTCTCTGGGGGCTCTATCCTGCCCTTATTTTAGACTATTTCCCGACTTGTGTCATTCTTTTGGTCTCTTTCATGCTATTGGGCCTACTTGACTCTGAGAGAGAGAGCAGAAGCAACGGTAGCATCCTAAAATAAATCACCTGTAAAAGACCAACATAAATGAAGCCCCTTTTTATAGCAGACCAGAAAACAAATGTAATAATCTAATTGAATATCCGGGGACATATAAGTAGAGATTCATTCAATGAGCATCCTTTTTTTTTCATGGAAACTGGGGGCAATAGAATCCCCTTACATAGGGTGAGGGCAAACCAATTCAACTACTAGGTTGCTGCTCGATAACTGTTGAATCATTGTTTGGAAATTTATGGTTCAAATACAATGCTTTCTATAATGGGTCCTTTGCATGCCCAAACCACTCAGCCATTTCTTCATCATCAGTGGACTCCAGAAACTTGCAACTTTTCTGCATGAAGGCAGACTTAAATTCATCAGCATTTTCCCTTGCCTTACCACTGCTTCTACTCCTTTCTGCCATTTCCATCTTCCATCTTTCTTGCTTTTGCACATTTTGAGACAAGTTGCTCTTACCTCCTGCAATGGGAAAATCAACAAATCCTGGTACCTCATTCCATGATTTAGAGCAACCTGTGTCTTCAGCTTCATCCTCCACGAATTTCCACCTGCCAACCCCTTCCTCTTCACTACGCCTCTCTCGTACAAAGTAAGGCTGAGGATGATGATTATCTCCAGCATCATTTAGTAGTTGAGCGGAATTTTCTGTAGGTTTTAATGCTTTTGGCCGTCTATGATCACATTTCAAGCATACCATGTTTTTTCTGAAATTGATGTAGTTACACCTGCAAAATAACACATCTCTTGTGATCACAAGACAAAAAGAAAAGGTCCAAGTCCACTTGAAATGATTTCTAATAAGTTTCTTAGAAGTCACAATACACTTGTACTACGAACTCACGAGTCACATTCCCACTCCCCGGGATTTAGTTGCCGCTTTGGTGGCTTCTCTTGACACTGGAAACATCTTGAATTCTTTGCAAAATTCAAAAAATTGCATCTGTAATTAAAAGCCTCAATTAGGAATATATAACAATGGGATCAAAATTATCCAATTCAAATGATACAGTACTTGTCACATATCCAGTCTCCCTTCTTTAATGGAAGATGATCCTGATCTTCACTTAGTTTTCTTAGTCTTTCTTGGAATAACCCATTGCAGCGCAAGCACTTGATATTTCTAGCAAAATTAAGGAAATTGCATCTACCACAATAAAAGCAGAAAAAATAACTGAGAATATGTATGAGAATGATGAAAAATATTTATAACATAATAGGAATATGACATCGCATTACTTGGGGCACATCCAATCGCCTTGCTTCATTGGAACATTAATTTGACTTTGTCCTTTGTGACTTGAAATTTCTTGCATAGATGAATTCGATTTGGAGGGAATGGCTTTGGGGAAATCATCGTCAAGTTTTTCCATGTTAAGCTCCACCATTTCTTTCAGCAACCTCCTAACTGATTCCTTAACCCTTTTGTTTAGGCAAGGCTTGTTCTCCACTGAACCAGTAATGGGATCAAGCCCATATGTTAATAAGAAGCGCATGACATCCACAGTGCGCCCGCCTTCATCCTTACAGGCCTTAACATATGCCCTCTCACAGTTTCCCCTCAAAATGCAGGAGCTGCAAACCTACGAAAATTCTTCAGTTGTTAAATATAAGAATGTGTACCATTATGACTTTTATGTATAACTATTAGTTTGATAGGCCCAATAAAAAATCTATTTAGCACATACATTTCCTTCATTAATGCCCACATGTGCCCTTAAACGCTTCCCCGAGTTGACAACTTTCCTATCTATGCTTGGACATCCTGATTCTGCAACCACCTGAATATCTTTTCTAGACAAGTACCTGGTAGCAAAAGGCATAATATGAAAAATAAGAACCAAACTTCAAGAACATGCAAACACTAAGGGACGGTCTAGTCCTTACAAGAATAAGGACTAGAAGCCCTCAGGAGTAAACACTATGAAAGAGTTCCAAAGTGTTAGTAAATGTGATCTTAATTGATAAAATCAAAAAGCCATTAGCTTCAAAAAGATCCAAGCTTGTGTTATTGATGAGATCCTACCAAGGACAGGTGAGGTGTAAAAATATCCCTTAATGTATCCTAGGCAATCGGTGATAGGCTCCAACTAATTCAATGCAAAGATGGTAAAGATTCTCCAAGTAGGACTGGTGGCTTGGTACAGTGGCAAGGGTGGAGCTGTTAAGGAGTAGGCATCAGGGTTCGACTTCCATCATCTATCCTTGAACAATCAAAACCAAAGTAAACCCAGAAAATATGTCCATCCAATTGATCCTATTCCTTAGAAAATGAGGATAAGACTAGTTTAGTGGATACATAAATTAAGTTCTATGCAATTGGAATGGTATGGGAATGAGCACTCCTCTATCAACACATCATACTTGGTTGCCCCCCTTTGCCTCCTTAAAAACACCTATCAGGGCTAACCCCATGTTTTCCCTGGTAGTACAATGTTGCAAAGTAACACTTCCCACCCACAACGTAGACACAATTGCGTTCACAAACAAACAAAACAGGCACAAAACCCGTTCTCCCCACTGTGACACACACCACACAAAAAATATGGAAGTCATGAAATGAAAACCACACTCAATCTTAGTCACCTGAAACAGTCCTTGGTCAGGCAAACTACTCCATTGCGCTTTTCGTAAAATTTGACATTCAGCTGTTAACCGCATGCCATATGCTAGCCAAATTTGCCCAAAAGAAAGTCAAATCTCTCACAGAGGTCCAATATCAAACAAGTTCTATGCAGACACAAAATATCCAACTATCAAAGAATTCAAAACTCAAACTAAGATTCAAACTAATAACTTAACTCAATACAGCCAACAAAACAAAGAAAAAAAATCAAATCCAACACAATAAAAACACATAACCAAGCAAATTCCACTCAATTCAGTCACATGTTACCTGATGAGATCAAACCGTTCACGAGCGAAATTCAAACACGCAGTACGAATAAAATTTGAACCCGTCGCATCCACTTCACCATTCGAAAATGGATTTCCAACTCCTTCAAAATACGCTTTTTTCATCAACATTTCCATCAACCCAACCCATTCAGGCCACGGATGCGAAATCTGAACGGCAGCAATCTCTTTCATGCCGTTTGGTTTCACTTGTACACTGTTTTTGGGTGCAAATTGGGTTATTGGTTCGGACACTTCTGATGATTCGGGCTCTTTGAACTCATCCAAGATAAATTGAATTGCGGGGTTTGTGATTATGGTTTTGTTGGGGCTATGAAGATGTGCAAGGAGCATATGGAATTTTGGGTTTTTGGATTGGGATTTGAGCATTTGGAGGAGATTTCCATTGTGGGTAGAGATGAACTTGAACATTTCATAATAATTAAGCCAAGGATTTTTGCGGGAAAACCACCAGAGTGACCGTTACTCTGCACTTGGATTAAGCCTTTAAAGGACTAACGTTCGGAAGCCTTGGTCTATTTTGAGTCCAGCTCGCTGCTGTTAAACATTACAGAGAGAAGTGTTGTTAATTAAAACCGCGTAGTGTTGAGTGAAAATGATATCGTTCTATTAAATAAAAGGGTTAATTTCAATTTGCATCCTAAAAAATAGTTTGAATTTTAATTTTTATTATTAAAGATAAAAAAATTTAATTTCTACCCTCAAATATAGAAATCTATATCATTGTGAATCTAAAACTAACACCTCCAGTTTGCCATCTAAAACTAAATAGATAAATTATACCTAAACTCTCTCATACTTAGGGGTGTTCAAATTTCTGACTAGCCGCAAGTTCCTACCCTACCCGATCTTACCCTACCCTACTAAACGGTTAGCCGCAAAAATTGAGTAGGAATGCGGAAGAGTTTTTGGTCTTCCGATTAAATCTGGTAGGAATGCGGAAGAGCTATCCATTTCCGCATTCCTACCCTACCCTACCCGCATTAATTAATTAATATGATTTTAATGTATTTCATATGGTTTAAACTTAAATTAATTGTTATTGTATTTGTGTAACAATTATGGTGGATTGATGTTCATACTTTCTTGTGTTTTATTATAATTGTTGTTGTAGTTGTTTTATATTTTAGTGTTATTGATTTATTGTGTTGTTCAATTGGTGCATTCAAAAATTAATAGTTACAATTTACAAAAGTGTTTACCCGATTTCCTACCCGATTAATCGGGTAGGAAGTCGGGTAGAAATACCACACCTGTCGGGTAGGGTAGGTTAAGAAAAAATTCTTCCGCAAAGTATCGGGTAAAAAGACGGAAGATCATATTTCCTACCCGTAGGGTAGGGTGAACACCCCTACTCATACTTGTCACTTAATCAACTAAATCTCTCACATTTAAAATATTACATCTACATCCCTTGAAAATCCAAATATAACTGAAAATGTTTCCTTAATTGGGCATCCAAATAATTATGTTCAACTAATTTATTGTATTGGATATAAAAAATATTATATAAATAACTGCATTATATTAGATATTCAAATTGTAAGTTTGATTTTAAACTTTAGTGTATAACAGGCCCATAAAATAAAGGGTAATATGAAAATTATAATTTTTTATTAGGATGATATCATAATTTTTAACAGTTATATTAATAGATATCAATGACAAGTGGTTATTTGTTATACATGTACAAACGTCAGGAGATATAGGAGTAATATTCTAAATGTGAGGGGGTCCAAATGATTCAGTGACAAACTTGAGAGGGTCTAAGTGTAACTTACCCAACTAATTTTGTCACGACAGCTAACTTCAAGTGCGCATTGATACAAATTTATATCTTTGAAGGTACAAATTAAAATTCAAAATATCTTTTGGGGTGTAATTTGTGATTAATCCTAAATAAAAATAATGTCATTTTAGATTAAAATAATAGGTTCATTTGGAGTTTATTTTTTTAGTGTAAAACTGAGGTTTGAAAAATGAAATAAAAAAATCAGTGTTAAAAAAGTTTTTGAAACCCTTTTTTATTGTTTTTGAAAAAATCGACCTTTTCATGGAAACCCTTAGATAAACTCTATTTTTTAGTTTTTCTTTAGTGCCGATAAAATCTGTTTTTTCCCAAAAAGATGGTGGAAAAACCTCTCAATAAATTATGGTCCAAACGGACTAGATTTCTTTTCTTCTGAAACCAAAAGAAAATTGAGGTGTTAAGTCCACTCTAAACAGGTTCAATATCATTTTAATCAATGACACACCTGTTGTTAATTTTATTCGGTCGGACTATTTTGTTGTTAAATCAAGGGTAAATTAAACTAACACCCCTAGTTATATCTAACAGATTTTTATTTTATCAAATTTAGTCAAATAAATAATTGGAACTACCAATTTTGCCCTTAAGTGGAAAAATTGACCTTCGTATTTTTCACTCTTAAACAAAATTTGATTGTCAGATAAAACGCCGCAATACCAATAGTTATCAAAATTTATTTTTTAATTAACTCTAATTATTAAAAGAATTTTCACTTAATTTGGTGGAAAGATTTTTGAAACAATTTTTCAGGCTGATGTTTTGATATATATTTTTAGAGTGAATAAATAATTAAAATTTATTCTTGGAATTGTTAGATCAAATGATCCAATTTTATCAACAAGAGCAAATTTTTTACCAACAATTTTTTATTATTTATCTTGAAAATTTTGTTTGTTTAATTTTGTATATAATAGTGAAAATACAAAGGCCAAATATTAGAGACTGTTTGGATAGTGACTTTGAAATATGATTTCTATTTTTCGAAACAAGGGATGGGATAAGAACGCTAATAAATAAATTCGATCTCATAATCTACCCACACTCTCTCATCTATCATTAAATTTTTTGGCATTTCTTTCCTTCCAAATAACCCAAAACATGGCAATGATAATACAATTCCAAAGAGTCGTACCTTCTATCATGCTTTTCAAACCCTTTCAAATCTTCAATAAATACGGATATGGAAAGCATAGGAATTACTCAAGTTAAACCCGCCTCTCTACACAACTGATACCACAATGCCAAAGCAACAAGGCAATGTAGGAATAGATAGTTAATACTTTCAACACTATCTTTACACAGCACGTCTTCGTTTCTGAAGCAAGTCACATGTATTAATCTTACCATGTGCAATTCAAAGAATGACTTATAAGAGAAGACACCAGAGGAATTAAGCATCCACCTTCTTTTATCATAAGACTCTTAACAAATTATTATTGAGAGTAGCAAGACATTAAATCAAATCCCTGGTGTCTCAATCAACTAAATTCCTTCAAAATCCAAAATCCCAAGAGTATGGACGGTCATAACACTGAATCACAGAAGCAATATATGAAACATTATAACAAGACAATTGACAGAGACGTGGCAACAAATAAGAAAGAGATGAATATCCCACCCCTGCATTTTTTCAAAATCGAACTCTCATCTCGTTACCTACCACAAACTTTGAATTTTGAAAAAACCTCGTCACTCAATAAGAAATAGATTTTCACAAACATCGAAAACTTCCTATTTCAACCCTTTTAGCTTCTCATTCGTTGGCATATAAACCATATTTGCTGTTAATGACTAGATACCACAAGAAATTTGGTTCCGAGGGAAACCTCTAAAGTCACTTACCCAATAATGCAATATTTCTTGCCTTTAAATTTCTTATAGACAAACTGCCTTAATCCCTAGATCTAGACACCACCCTGAGCTAACCAAGTGATACTTTCTCCTCTCTCCACTACCTCCCTAAAACAATTCCTCATCATTTTTTTTCAGTTTCTTAGCTATGTTCTCTACATTTGAAATGAAGATAAAAAGTGTGTGAATATGCTAGTCGACATGAGAATACATGGTCAACACACACCTAAAGAGCCTACGTTCCGCTTGCAACCAATACAAACATAATCTAACTTGCACGAGATTTAACAACTGAAGCTATTGATAGTCCCGAGGGGATGGCATCCTATAGGACTAACTGCACCAGAGTCAATCTTCTCCCCTTAGAGATATACGCTCTCTTTCACTCATCTAATCTATTCTCCACTTTTTCGTAGTCCGGTTTCAAAATGATAATGACAATGGATTTTCATCCAAAGGTAACTCTGAGTACTTCAAAGCCACTCCCCATTTTACGAACCAAAAAACCCGCAGCTCCATTAATTTTATGTTAATGTGAATTAATTCCAACGAGTACACTTTATCCGTATTCACTTTCAATATGGAAACAATGTTAAATACCTCCACAATATTCTTTTAGTTTACAAGCATTTCCTCGTCCCCACAGAAAAGACTATTGTATACAAGCAAACCCCAAATAAAAAACTGAAACTCTTCAAATGGCGAACAAATCTTTAAAAAATAAATGTTGTTGACGATCTTACATCAAATGGGCTGAACAGTAGGATTTTTCCTTCAAAGACAAAACCCTATAGATATTTATGGAACAATTTTAATTCTTATCGCTGAGGAATATGAAGTGATTTTTGGAGAGGAAGAAGAAGCCCAAACGTTTTCCGAAGAAAAAATGCTTCGCGAATAAATATTTCTAAATTTCAGCGATTAACCATTATCGTTGTGTATCTAATTAATTAATTAAGATATATTCCTAAAACTGTTTTAAGAAAGTAAAGTTTAGGAAATGTTTTCCGAAGATGAAGAGATTCGAAAATAAATGTCCATAAATTTCAGCAGTTAAAATAAATTCCTTGTTACAGTTTTTAGGAAAAAAAAATTTACAAAATGGGCAATTACGACTTTGTATTTTAGCAGTATACTTCTTTCCAAAACATTTTTTTCTGTGTATTTTTTTACAATTGTGTTTAATTTGGTGTACCGGCTTTCAAATGACCCCAAAAAAAAAAAAAATATTTGAGGATTTAAGCCAATTTCATACAAGCTCAATGTCGTTTTAATCAACAACACCTCTGTTGTTAATTTTATTCAGTCGGTCTATTTTGTTGTTAAATGAAGGGTAAATTAAAATAACACCCCTCGTTATTTGTAATAGATTTTTATTTTATTAAATTCAGTCGAATAAATAATTGGAACTACCCATTTTGCCCTTAAGTGGAAAACCACTATTTGACCTCTATATTTTCACTCTTAAAAAAAAATTTGATTGTCAGATAAAAAGCCGCAATGCAAATAATTATCAAAATTTATTTTTTAATTCACTCTAATTATTAAAAGAATTTTCACTTAATTTGGTGGAAAGATTTTTGAAACCATTTTTCAGGCTGATGTTTTGATATATATTTTTAGAGTGAATAAAGAATTAAAATTTATTCTTGGAATTGTTAGATCAAATGATCTAATTTTATCTACAAGAGCAAATTTTTTACCAAATATTTTTTATTATCTATCTTGAAAAATTTGTTTGTTTAATTTTGTGTATAAGAGTGAAAATACAAGGGCCAAATATTAGAGCCTGTTTGGATTGCGACTTTGAAATAGGATTTCTATTTTTCAAAACAAGGGATGAGGTAAGAAATAAATTTGATCTCATAATCTACCCACACTCTTCCATTTATCATTAAATATTTTGGCATTTCTTTCCTTCTAAATAACCCAAAACATGGCAATGATAATACAATTCCAAAGAGTCATATCTTTTATCATGCTTTCCAAACCCTTTCAAATCTTCAATAAATAGGAATATGGAAGACATAGAAATGACCCAACTTAAACCCGCCTCTCTACACAACTAATATCACAATGCCAAAGCAACAAGGCAATGTAGAAATAGATGGTTAATACTTTCAACACTATCTTTACACATCACACACCACTGAGAGGAAATAATTATTATTCTTCGTTTCTGAATCAAGGCAAAGGTATTAAACTTACCATGTACAATTCAAAGAATGACTTACAAGAGAAGACACCTGAGGAATTAAGCATCCACCTCCACCTTCTTTTATCATAAGACTCTTAACTTAACAAAGAATTATTGAGAGTAGCTAGACATTAAATCAAATTCTTGGTGTCTCAATCATTTAAATTCTTTCGGAATTCAAAATCCCAAGAGTATGGATGATGATAACACTGAATCACAAAAGCAATATATGAACCATGATAGCAAGACAATTGACAAAGATGTGGAAACAAATAAGAAAGAGATGAATCTTCCACCCATGCATTTTTTCAAAATCGAACTCTCATACCGCGTTACCTACCACAAACTTTGAATTTTGAAAAAACTTCGTCACTTAATAAGAAATAAATTTTCACAAACATGGAAAACTTCCTATTTCAACCCTCTTAGCATCTCATCTGTTGGCATGTAAACCATATTTGCTCTTAATGACTAGATACCACAAGAATTTTGGTTCTGAGGGAAACCTCCAAAGTCAATTACCCAATAATGCAATATTTATTGCCTTCAAATTTCCTATAGACAGACCACCTTAATCCCTAGATGTAGTGACCACCCTCAACTAATCAAGTGATACTTTCTCCTCTCTCCACTACCTTCCTAACTTATATGAGATTTAACAACCGAAGCTACTGGTAGTCCCGAGGGGATGGCATCCTACAGGACTGACAGCACCAGAGTCAATCTTCTCCCCTTAGAGATGTACGCTCTCTTTCACTCATGTAATCTATTCTCCACTTTTTCGTAGCCCGGTCTCAAAATGATAATGACAATGGATTTCCATCCAAAGGTAACTCTGAGTACTTCAAAGCCACTCCCCACTCTACGAACCAAAAAACCCGTAGCTCCATTAATTTTATCTTGATGTGAATTAATCCCAATGAGTACACTTTATCCATATTCACTTTCAATATGGAAACAATGTCAAATACCTCCACAATATTCTTTTAGTTTAAAATCATTTCCTTATCCCCACAGAAAAGAATATTGTATATCAGGAAATCCCAAATAAAAAACTGAAACCCCATCTCTGCCCACAATAAAACCTCTCACAAGGTCACAACACTCAACCCTTCTCACTAATTTACTTAGCCATCAGCAACTAAAGTAAAAAAGAAAGGGAGATAGCGCATCATCCTGTCTAATCCCCTAGTTGCCTTAAATCTACCCTTAGGCTGTCCATTAAACATAATAGAGAAATTCATAACATGCAGAAGTCCAAAAATCCATATTCTCCATCTTCCTCTATATCGTTTCTCCTCCATGACAAAGTTCAAAAAGCTTCAATCTACACCGTCATAAATTTTTTCACAATCAATTTTCACGATGCTATTTAGACTTAATTTGATGACCTAATCTAAGAACCTAATATAGAACACTTTATATGTGTCATGCTCTTATTGGTAAAAAAAAAAAAGATGTACGATATCAAAAAATAAATTTTTAGTATCGTAATTGGACCTTTGAATGAATATTTGGCAATTCATGATTCACAAAATACAACGCTCTCTATAGTGAATCCTTTCCATGCTCAAACCACTAGGCTATCCCTACATCATCATTGCGCCAAATGGGCCAACAATTCTACCTTCTAACCGACTTAGTTGGGCAACTAGTCCATTCTATGTGGGTCGGCTGGGCCCGTGTCTAATGAGGGGTTTAATGCATCAAAAAGAAGAAAACCACAACTAAAAACAGTATTAATGGTACAGATTTTTTCTTTGTTTCTATTGTTTTTGAAATATTTGCGAACCGTTTTCGTATTTAAGCTAATCGAAACTATGTTCCAAAATTTTGATCCTTGTTTCTATTGCAGAAAGTAACCCATGAAGGCACGCAAATTCCGCGTTCTTTCCTATAAAATACAGAACCACTATAGTAATTGACTAATCAAGTTGATTATCATCATCCTTATCAGTTAATCTTTCTCTATCAACCAGTAAAAGATAATTAAAGTTTCATGATTGATACTTTTTTGGTGATAGGTATGACAATGACTAAGGAACATATATAAACACCTTAGGTCAAGCTTAAATTGATTAAAATTAAGAAAGTTTAACTAAACTTAAGACTATGGAATAGAGTACACCAACCATGTATTGAACGTTTCACTATAAGAAGTTAGGTTAATACAACTTTGCCCCCTCAAACTATGAGGTTTGTGTTCCGTTGTCTCCTCAACTATTATATTTTTCGCATTCCACCTTTAACTACGGTTATTAATTTTACACTATCCCAATGATTAACGTCCGTTAGAAATTTAACAGAAAGTTGTTTCACTTTGGCTCCCGAGTTACGTAACTTTTTTTCACTTTGTCTAGATACATTAATATTTTTCATCCAAAAAATAACAAACGGCTGTGTTTTGGTTTGTGTGAAACTAGTTCAAGTAATTGAGAAAACAATGTGATAAATTTAACAGTTGAGAAGAGAAGGCAAAGTGACACAAACTTTATAGTTTGAGGGGAGAAAGTGTAATTACCCTAATGTGAAGTTAGTGGTGCAATTGAAGTTCTTGCTCATCATCGGATGTGCGCAATTTATGAATGATTGTGTTTAGAATTTGAAGTGTAGTTACGAGTCTGAAGAGGATGTGTTTTGAACGATTGTGCTTTCTAGATGAAATCAGTTATTGCTAACCCATATTTTGGAAGTGGACATGGGCTAGGAGACGTAGTGATCTTATTTTGTTATTCTCGTAGTTTTATATGAATTAATGCTGGCTATTTTCCAAGAGAGACAACTAGTGGAGCCTTTTCCACCAAAGGTAACCTTTGAAAGTGACAATCCATTCTCACCATTTCAAGATGCCTATTCTGGTTCTTTTGTACTTCTTCCACAAGCGATTCCCAGTGTCTCCCATATAACAAAGATATCATTTGTGTGTGTGTGTGTGTGAGAGAGAGAGAGAGAGAGAGAGAGAGAGAGAGAGAGAGAGAGGGGGGGGGGGGGGGGGGGGACTATCAAGTGTTGTAAAAGAAGCTCACAACTACCATTCATATTTGTCAATTTCTCATAATCAACAAATTGATGTGGGAACACAACCGAGTGGGGTGGTCCAATGGGGTACTCATCGAATTTCTTACTCCGAAGCTGGAGGTTCAAGTCTTGGAGTTCACATTGAGACTCGGTAGTTAATCGCTATACCAGCCTAGCTACGTTCGTACCCGAGAGGAGTAACGGATGCGGTTAAGGACCTCATGATCCCCCACTGGTGAGGACCTATCAGGGTGGTCTCTGGGCGTTCTCTTTTGTCCCCACCCCATTTTTTTAATTATCAAAAATAAAAAATAAAAATAAAAATTGATGTGGGAACAATATTCTTTTCGTTACTTTTCGGAAGCTACTTATGAAAGGGAGTGGGAAACAAAACAATTCTAACTTCAAATCTAAGTCAATTAAAATGAAGAAAAGCTAAAACAAACTTGAGACATAATTACGACCCAAAATATTGTATAGTCATTTCTACATGGAATAGCACTACAGCTCCAATCTTTTTTGGTATGACTCGAAACAAAGACTAATTGTTAGAGGTAACAAGTAGATCGATAACACCTAAATGGACAGTTACGAGTTCAAGTTTAACAATCAATTTCTCCAATATAAGCGTAAAGTTAAAGACGAGAGCTTACGTGTAGGTGACTTGACATAGACTAAAGACTTGAAAGAATAATAATGCAAAGCAAGACTATTGCATATGGTTCTAACACACTGCTTTTCTAATAATTCATGCTGGAATTTTCCAAAAAGCACAATGAGTGGTGATCCACTTTCTATTGAAGATAATATATGATGGAGACAGTAAGGTCCTATTAGAATTCCAGAAAATTTACTATTCTTGTTTGCTGGCACAGCTTGTGTCTGTGATTCCAAATGTTCCCCATTTAACAAAGACACTACCTAGCTATGTGTAAGAGTTACCAAATTTTTTAATTAAATTGATAAATAAAATAACAGTTTTAAGTACAAGATTCTACTCTGAGAAGGATATATAACATTTTTTCGTATGCTGAGAGACTATTTTGATGACTCGAATGCCTAATATCTAGATCACTATGGAGTAATCATAACGTCGAGCCAAATTTGACCTTAATTTTGAAATAAACTAATGGGTAAATTAAACTTACACTTTCTGAACTATCACATTTTTTTTATTTTGCCCCCTCAACTATCAGATTTTTTATATTGCACCCTCAATTATGTCATTAGTTTCACGTTATTCCACTTATTAACGTATGTTACATATTTAACGGAAAATTACTTCATTTAGCCCTTCAAACTGTATAATTTTTTTCATTTTACCAGGCCAGGCTATCGATTTCCGTTCAAACAAATAACAGACGTTTGTGATTAGGGTAATGTGAAACAAAAATGTTAGTTGAGAGTACAATGTAAGGAATCTGATAGTTGAGGGGACAAAATGAAAAAAAAAAAAAGATGATAGTTTAGGGACTTTAAGTGTAATTTACCCTAAACTAGATTAACATAATTCTCACACAGGCTTTTTGAAATAATGTAATGTGTCATGAAGGGTGATGATTTAGGTGTTAGAACTATCAAATAAAAAGGTGAACAAAATAGTTGCTTAAATAAAAATTATGCTATTAAATAAGAATATGGAAGGGATCTGATACTGATGAGGATGGATTAGAAGTTTAACATTATTTTTAGCCATTTCTCTTGCGACCTCTCCAATTCACGAAATTATCATTTTACCCCTTATAGTTTCAAATTCAACCTTTTAACGCATCTTAAGGTTTTTCAATCTCTCGAATTCAATTACAATCTTATTTTCACCCAAAAATGTTTAGATTATCATGTCCCACGTCTCTCTGATTAATTACACTTTTATCCCCCAAGTTTCCTTAATTCGTTTTCGACAAAAATCCTCACTATAACTTCATGTAATAACCTACAAAATCATGCACACCGGTTTAATTCAGCATTTAAATACTAGATTAAGACATTGGGGTTTACAATTTACCCCTAAAAAAAAGTTTCATCCCTGAAACTTGATTCTAACATTAATTATCGAATAGATGGGGGCAACGCAACCGTTTTATCGGACTCTAACTCCCATGTGGCTTCCTTGCTACAGGTGTTTCCACAGCATAGTCCCCCTTAGTCTCTTCTATAATTGATTTTTAGAAACACTGCACTTTTAAGGTTTGTTTTATAGTTGATTATACAGATTTTGGTGGATTTTGAATGTAAAATAATTGTTATAGAATGGATTAATAGATGCTAGGGTTCAATTTTTTAAATTCGATACTAAGAAATTGTGTTATATTCTCAAATCAAGTTCAATTCGAATGTTCGTAAACTTCTATTAAGCCAAACTAAAGAAAGGTTCCAAGCTCAACAAGTAAGCACGATCTTGGCTAGTCACGATCTAGTCGAACTTGAGGATACCTAAGTTCTAAAAGTTTGCCTTAATTAATCCTTACTTGAAATTTTGCTATTGCCAAGTCGATATATAATCGATTGGACTTAGCCTAGCTGATCATCTTTGATTCTCTCAAGACTCTACAATTAAATGGTCAAAAGTAAAACTTAATTACGTATGTCCCTCTTTGGGGTTCTATTATTCCCTCTTTTGGACTTCTCTTTACACCTCTAGGAAAAAAAAAAAATTCAAGAATGTACAACACCACCAATCCTCCATGAATAAACAAGTGGTTACACAATTTCCATGTTAATTTCTTCAAATTTGTCTGCTTGGTACAGAAATATTTGCCCTAATGTCATCCAGTTTATGGAGATCCATGGGCAAAACCTATGGCTTTAACCTGTTTTATGTACAAAGAAAAGTAGCAGAACTGTTCCTCTTAACTTGAGAACTTTTAGGCCAAACAATCTTCCTCGTTGTGCCTCGGGGATGTAAGCCGATCAACTAGTATGTCCAAGGCTTCCTTCATCCACCAGTGCAGACAAACTTCTCTAGCTTCAGCCACTGTCATCTGCACAACACAAATTCAACCTACTGATAAGCATACAACTAAGTAAAATGCAAGGATATCCACGTGGCAACCGAGTCGTGTTGTATTCTGTGGGGTCACATTTTTTTGTGTTTGAGTCAAGTATTCATTTACCCTAATTTAACTCGTTTAATCAATCAATTAAAGGATTTGATACTAAGCCAAAATGTTTATTGGTCATACTTTACCTAATATTATACTGTAGTCGCAAGAGCCTAAGAAGACCAAACAAACCCAAATCTAAAAATCACCTCCAAAATGGTCTAACCTTTATAGTGGATGAGAGAACTTATCAATCAACCTGAACCTCTTGTCGAAACGGATGTGGATTTTAGTTCATCGTTTTACTGATGAACACACAGAGAAACACCAACCGATCTGTTTGTTATTCATCTTAGAATGTTGTATTAATTTTGGGTTAACTACTATCAAGAACTAATTGATTTCAGTTTTACTAATTTTAATTTGGGTTCGTGCGCTGTTGAAAATTGTCACAAAAATTCAATATACATGAGATTGGTGGCATTGATGTGCAACATACCCATACTCTTTCCCGGATGTTTTGTTCTGGCCACAGATCAAGTTCTTCTGTAACATGCAAAGGAAACATGTACCCTTCATGATATGTTCCAAGGCTTTTGCTCTTAAAGCTCCACATACCTAATTGACACTGCAATATTATTCACCACACTGTTATATCCAAATTCAAACCCAAAAAAAAAAAAAAAAAGCAAAAAATATGAAGAACAACAGAAATATTCAATCTAATTTAAGCCAACCTCAACATTGCCAAGAACTCCAGCTTCTTCAAGGGCCTCGCGACGAGTCGCTTCTTCAACAGATTCATCAATTTCCCAACCTCCCTGGTAATTCATATTGTTCAAATTAATTTGTTGTAATCATATTATATATTGGTATGAAATTGAATAATTCAGTAAGGTATCTTTCTCTTCTCTCTCAAAATTTTATCAACAGTTACCTTTGGAAACATCATTCCTTGACCTTTCTGTGAACTGATCACAAGGACTTCTAATGCATCCTTTATGGCACCATCATCTCCAATTTTATATCTGTATGGAATACATCTGCAAAACATTAAAAAAAAAAAAATGAGTGCATAGTAATTTTCATATATTTTTTTTGAAAAGCAATTTTAATATAGTTTAAGAAAAAGGATTCATACAAACATGTTATTTTTTCATGAAAGCCAAATCCAAATTTAATTCTCTCTCTGAGAATTCAAAATATAAGAAAGAATAGAGAAGAAAGAAAGGATGTGAAAAACAACATAAGAAAATGAGAATAAATCCTCATAAAACTCAGAAACTTACCCTACGACAAGGCGGCGACCTTCTTCATTGTATCTCTGCAAATGCCTCCCTGAACGAGAAATCAGACACACCATCTTGAAATGAGGTAAAAGAGCCAACTAGCTTGGTCAATATATATAAAAGACAAAGGAATGAAGTCTTATCCAACTTAGTCTTTAAGTTGGTTCATTCAATGGAGCTTTATTTGTTTGATTTAGTAAAAGGGTATTAAATATAAGCATAGCCGGGCTTTGGTCATTGCACTTTTCATCCCTTACAATCAACCCTCAAAACCCAATGAATATATGTGTAGAAGAGTGTGTGTTTTGGTAAATGGATAAGAAACAAAGCAAGGTTGGCGGGCTGTTAAATAGAGAGAGAGAGAGAGAGAAGTGGGATGCGCAAACAGAACAGAACGAAAGGGTATATATATACAAATACAGATGCGTCATTAATCACGTCGCCTTCAAGATGCATGAAGCCAACTGTGTGAGCTTCCATGTTGTTTCTCAAAAACCGTTTTCTAAGGAGAAAAAATTGATGTTTGAAAGCTACAACCTAAACCTGCCCCTTGGTATACATCACCTTCTAGTACATATATATAGAATGTTATACGTTTTTATGTTTGTTTGACAAAACTAATTAAGAGTTCGCCATTGATCGTAGGCACTACATGGCACCGTGACGTGAGGATGGAATATTTTCTCTTTTTTTTTAAGTTATTGTTATAAATCTTAGAATATTAATTGTTGTTAACAATACTACTAGGTCCATGAGGCTGGATCTTGGTGTTTAGTGTTCTGGGATGTGTTTGTTGAAATTTGCAATTTCACCTCCTTAACTATGGACTTAATTTTACTTTGCCCCTCTAAACTATTGAATTGTCATATTGCCCCCTCACTATTAAATTAATTCCCTACTGCCACAATGCAAACATCCGTTATCTTTCAGACGAAAATTGTTAATGTGTCTAAGTTAAAATGAAACAAAATACATATTTTGGGGGGTGGGAAGGGGGGCAATGTTATGGTTTTTTGCCAAATTTGTAACGAATGTTATTATCTGGGGCAAACTGAAACTAATAGCATAGTTAAAAGAGCAAGATGAGAAACATGATAGCAGAGGAGTGAAAAAATGGTGATAGTTGAGGGGTCAAAGTATAATTTTCCCTACAAAGAGAATACAAATAAAAAAAAAAGGCATGTGAATTTCATTGATTATAATACATAAACACATTTAAATATGATCAGCAGAGTATTAAACCAAAATAATCAGAGCGGTATATTCTCTACATATGGGCACACCAGGAACCAAAACTCAAGTCTTGTTAGGCCATCTCTAATGTTGACTCAATTTTTTTTTCAAATCTAAGTTAATTTTTGAGTAAAAGTTTGATTTGATGCAAAACACTAATAGATAAATTCAAGTTTAAAATTAAACAAACTCAAATTTAATAGAAGGTGAAATTGGATCTTCTAAAAGAATGAAATCTAACCATTGAAGATTTGAGTAAAAATTTGTTTAGTTTTTCTTGATTTGAGTAAAAAATTGAGTCTCCCTTCGTTTGGTAGAGTTTGGGTAAGGATTGAAGATCATTTAGGCACCTCCAATCCTTACCTTTTTTTAAACTCAAATTTAAATTTGAGTAAAATACTCATAAAAACCTTTTTCAATGATAGATCCATTTTTTTTTTACTCAAATCAAAGGAGACTCAAATTTATACCCAAATCTTTAATGTTAAGATTACATCATTCTTTAAAGATCCAATTGTCATATTTTACCCTTTTCTAAATTTGAATTTGTCCTCATTTAAATTTGAGTTTTTCTTCCTTTAAATTTGGATTTCTCCATTGAAGAGGTTTATACCAAATCAAGCTTTTTATGTTTTTTTTTTACTCAAAATTGGGTAAGGGTTTAAGTTTCCATTGGAGATGGTCTTAGGCTTACTTATATAACTAGCAATGCACGATGTGTGTTGCACATGAATATATTTAAATAATAATTTTTTATAAAAGATTAAATTATATGTGTAATTAAATTAAATAATAAATTAAATAATTTTTATTAATTTAATTTTAATTATTTTCAAATTTAATTATTGATCTATTCTACCTCTCTTCGAGTATCTAATCTGGCATTTGTTTAATTATCTCTCTGACCCCTTAGATATTTTCTCCTTTGTTTATAATGAATCTTTATTGTAAGACTACCATTATCGAGTATTTGCACATCTAATTATATTATAAATTTATTACATTTTTTGTCAAAAAAATTGATTAAATTGCAATACTATTGTTTGTATTCTAATAATATGATATTGGTGTATATCAAAAAATCAACTATAACATATATTGGATTATAGAATAATAGACTATAGATTGAACTTTATTTCTTCATATAAATATAGACATAGATATAGAAAATCGTATGTAAGTGTACTACTAATAAATGAGTCCAAAAAAATTTAAAAATCAGGTACAATTAATAAAAGAGTTTTTTAGGTATAAAAAATAAAAACTGAATAAAAGTAATATATAATTTAAAAGTTAAATGTTAATAAAAGAGTTCAAAAGAACTTAAAATTCAAATAGGTATAGGAAATAAAAATTAGAGTAAACTAATATATAGGTATCATTAACTTTATAATAAAAATTAGGGATAAAATAAGAAATCAAAAGTGTTTCACAGATGCTGATATTTATAAGTAATATAAATATAAATTAAGTTTAAGGAAGGTCACTAGGTCTTTCAATGAAACGGATTTTTTTTCGAAATTGATTCGAAATCGAATTGATTAGCGGGTATGGATGGATAATTTTTACTAATAAGTTGAATCAAAATTCGTCATCTTATATTTTACGGATTCAGGTTTAAATATACTTATATCATATCCTATTATAATTCGATCCGAGATATGTATATATTTCTATATAAATAATAAAAGTAATGATTATTTGAAGAAATTTAGTTGAAATTTAGATATATTTAGTTAAATTAAATTACTCGGATCAAATTGTAATTGTAACCAAATTATTTAATGGTTTGCTTATACAAAATCAGCTCCTATTCATTTTCTTCTGTTAAGGAAAATATTGCACCAACTTTCAATTTTTATAATAGGGGTGGGAGGAGGTGGAAACTGTCTCCATGGTAGATCAAGGGAACCACTCATACATAGTAGAAAACAGAATGCGTTAAGTGAGATATTGTATTGTAAGTACACTTTTCAAGACTTTTTCCCTATCTGAAGAGTATAATACCACATGCTAAAGCTGTTAAACAATCAAGAGAAATACAAGAAAGAAGAAGAAAAAGGAGGAAGAAGAGGTTAGGGTTTCATTGATACTGCATAATTCTATTGAATGCAAAAAGTAGTTTAACCTAAATACATAGAGACTATATATAGCCTAAACAAATAAAAGACTATTCTACCCTTAATAAACAAAATAATCCTATATTTCTTAACATCTCCCCTCAAACTCATGATGCGGCAGCTACAAGCATCGAGAGTTTGCCAACTAGAAAACGAAAACGGGAAATAGAATGCGACTTGGTAAAGAAATCTGCAATCTGCAAAGAATAAGAAACAAAGGGCAAAGTAATGGTGCCATGCTTGAGATGATGACGAGTAAGGTGACAATCGATCTCAATGTGCTTAGTTCGTTCATGAAAAACCGAGTTGTGAGCAATTTGAATAGAACTCTGGTTGTCACAATACATTGGAGTGGGATGAGAAATGGAAACTCCCATATCTGCAAGTAACCAACGTAACCAAACAATCTCTTTGGTAGTAGATGTCATAGCACGATATTCTGCTTCGGTTGAAGATTGAGAAACAATAGATTGGTTCTTGCTCTTCCAAGAAATAAGAGAATCACCCAAAAAGATACAGAAACCAGTAACAGACTTGCGATCTGTGGGATCACTGCCATGATCAGCATCAGAGTATGCACGCAGCTCCAAGGAAGAGGTGGATGGAAGTAAAAGACTGTACCCCGAAGATACCGCAAAATACGAAGAACAGCTGTCCAATGAACTGTAGTAGGAGAAGCAACAAACTGACTAACAACATGAACAGCATATGCAATATCTAGACGAGTAATAGTGAGATATACCAAACTCCCAACAATAGTACGGTATAAAGTAGGATCTGGCAAAAGTAAACCATCAGAAGAAGAATATTTTGCGTTAACCTCAATGGGAGTATCTACAGTCTTATTATCAGTAAGTCTAGCCCGCTCAAGAATATCTGTAACATATTTCGACTGAGAAAGAAGATAACCTCTGGGTGAGTGGGCTACCTCAATACCCAAAAAATATCGTAGAGAACCCAAATCCTTCATTTCAAACTGTCTAGCTAACTCTGTCTTCAAAACTGAAATCCCATCAATATCATCACCAGTAATAATCATGTCATCAACATATAAAGACAGAATGATACGACCTGCATCAGTGCACTTAACAAAAAGAGCAGAATCATGACTACTAGAAACAAATCCAAGAGAAGAGATCACAACAGAAAATTTCTCAAACCAAGCACGAGGTGCTTGTTTGAGACCATATAATGCTTTCTTGAGCTTACAAACATACCCATAATCATGTGAAACACGAGGAGGGGGAGCCATATAAACTTCTTCTTGAAGATCTCCATTCAAGAAGGCATTTTTAACATCAAGTTGAGAGATATGTCACTGACGAACCGAAGCAACTGCAATAAGAGTACGAATAGTAGTCATCTTTGCAACAGGAGCAAATGTCTCCTCATAATCCATACCATACTGTTGAGAGTACCCTTTTGCAATCAACCTAGCTTTGTATCGCTCAACAGATCCATCAGAATTAGTCTTGATCTTATACACCCAACGACAACCAACAACACTCTTACCAGGAGGTAGAGGAACCAAATCCCAAGTACCTGTCTTATGCAAAGCAGAAAGTTCCTCATCCATAGTTTGCTGCCAAAGAGGATCAAGAATTGCCTCTTTATAGGAAGAGGGCTCAGAGAGACAATGAATAGAAGCTAAAAATAAAGTAAAAGATGAAGAATAACAAGAATAAGTAAAATCTGGTAACTTTGTGGACTTACGAATGCGTGTAGATTGACGTAGAGGTGGATCCACAATCTCAGACGGAGCTTGAGGGACCATAGAAGAAGAGGGAGCTTCAGGTGTGCTAGAGAGTAGAGTGTCAGTACCTGCAGAATGATCAGAAAAAGGATCTATACGAATAAGATCAGATATAGTGAAGCTATGAGTAGTGGATGGAATAGAAAAGAACGGTATATGCTCGAGAAAAACAACATGGCGAGACACATAAAGTTTCTGAGTTTTTGGATCAAAACAACGATACCCCTTTTTACCTTCACCATAACCAAGAAAAACACAAATAGCAGATCGAGAGGACAACTTGTTGCGTTCTACATGAGGACGAAGAACGAAACAAGTACAACCAAAAACTCTAAAAGAAGAATAATCAGGAGCATACCCATACAACTTTTCGAAATGAGAAACACCTGAAATATGAGAAGATGAAATTGTATTAATCAAAGCTACAACAGTAAGAACAGCTTCACCCCAAAACACACTAGGAACAGAAGCAGACAACAAGAGAGAACGAGCAGTTTCAACAATGTGCCTATGTTTTCTTTCAGCAACACCATTTTGCTCAGGAGTATCTGGACACGAAGTTTGGTAAATAGTTCCATCTAAGGCAAGCAACTCACAAAATTCATTAGAAGTGTATTCCTCACCCAAATCACACCTAAAACATTTGATAACAGCAGAATGTTGAGTTTTGACAAGAGCTCGAAAGGCTGTATATATCCCAAAGAATTCAGAACGATGTTTCATTAAATAAATCCAACAATAACGAGTATGATCATCAATAAAAGAAAAATAATATCGATACCCTCCTTTTGTGGCAACAGGAGAAGGTCCCCATACATCAGAATGAATCAAATCAAATGGAGAAGAAGAAACGGAAATACTTCGATTAAAAGGTAAAGCAGAAAATTTTGCCAGTTTACATCCACTACAATCAGAAATATCACAAGCTTGCAAATTTCCTAAGGCCCCCGTGGATGCCAAAAATCTCAAACGAGAAGACGAAACATGACCTAAACGAGAATGCCATAAATAAAAACTAGAAGAAGAAGAACTCAAACGAAAAGAAGATAAATCAACACTAGGAGCAGCAGCAGTAGCAGCAACTGGCACTTTTAACTCATCCAAAATATATAGTCCCCCCTTCCTACGGCCTGTCCCAATCAGCTTCTGAGACTGCAGATCCTGCACATAACAAGAAGAAGAGGAAAATGTGACTAAATTACCAGAATCACATAACTGACCAACAGAAGCAAGATTTAATGTGAGTTTCGGAATATGATAAACATTAGGGAGAGACAAGTGAGGTGTGACAACAGAACCAACACCTGCTAAAGGCATAGGAGTTCCATCAGCAGTCATAACAGGAATAGAAGAAGAAGGCATAACAGAAGCAAAAGATGAAGAATCTGGAGACATATGATGTGAAGCACCAGAATCCAAGACCCATACAGAATGTGACATACCTGAAGAATTATGAGGCAACTGACCTACGGAAGAGGAAGCAGACATAGCTTGTGGTTGTAAGGAGAGAAACTTCTGAAATTGCTCAGCCAAAGTACTAGGATCGATGAAAGGATCTGTTGAAACTACTGCTGCAGTATTAGACTGTGGTGGTCTGTAACCCTGAGGTGGTCTATGAGCATTAGATTGTGACCGGTTGCCAGGCTTCCAAGCTTGAGATTGTTGCTGCGATTGATTCTGATGTCTCAACTTCTTAGGACATTGAGCCTTCCAATGACCTTTTTGCTTACAGAAACTGCACTCGTCGAAGGCAACCCTTGTGTAAGGCTTATTCTGATTATTAGAGAATGGCTTAGAAGGTACTGCTAATACAGAAGGATTAGAAGTAAAAAGAATTCCCTTTTCAGAATAAGACTTAAGACGTATTTCTTCAGCCAATAACTCACTGACAACTGAGTCAACAGAAGGAAGTGGAGAACGATGCAAAATTGAACCTCTAAGTCCTTCAAAATCACTGCGAAGTGCCGTTAAAAACTGTACCAATCGTTGCTGCTCTCTACGATCAATATAGGCACCACATGCCTTTAATTCTGCCGATTCTGTAAGAGCCAATTGATCCCAAAGATCTGTCATAGCAGAATAAAACTCCTGAATACTCATATTCTGCTGCTGAAGAGCTCGTATGTCATTCTCCAATTGATACTGCTTTGCAAAATTTGATTGAGTGAATAACCTTTGCAGATGATCCCAAACCTCCTTTGCTGTCTCATACTTCGCCAACTGTGTACCAATAGAATGCTCAACAGAATTGTTAATCCAAGTAATAATTTTCGCATTGTTTGCTTCCCAGGTATCTATCAAATCAGCATAACCATCATCAGTGTTCTTAGGTTTCACAGAGGTTCCACTAACATATCCCCATATCTTTTTACCCTTAAGAAAATTTCTCATCACATAACTCCAATACGAATAGTTCTTTCCATCCAACCTCACACTCACAGACTGAAGCGAATCATCTCTTTCAGTAGCCATAATCAAATAACAAATAAAACCAGATCGCAAAACTACAAAACCAGATCGCAAAACCACAAAACCAGATCGCAAAACTAGATTGAAATACCAGTGTACAGTCACGAAATACCAGATTGCAAAAACGAAACGAAGTACCTCACTCCATACCAGATTGGATCTGCGGAAGCTGTGTTTGAAATTAAGCCTCGTCCCATGAAACTTAGCTCTGATACCATGTTAAATAATCAAGAGAAATACAAGAAAGAAGAAGAAAAAGGAGGAAGAAGAGGCTAGAGTTTCATTGATACTGCATAATTCTATTGAATGCAAAAAGTAGTTTAACCTAAATACATAGAGACTATATATAGCCTAAACAAATAAAAGACTATTCTACCCTTAATAAACAAAATAATTCTATATTTCTTAACAAAAGCCACATGATTTTACCACTTTGGTTACTAATTAAAGTCATTTCCTGTTTGAAATGTAGGATAAGATTCCATCGGATATGGACTGACAGTTCACTTACCGTTTTAATGGACAAATAGTCCAACTCTTGGATCATACTACAACCCATGTGGCGAAGAGCCGACATTGAGGTGTCAAACATTTCCGTCGATATGAACTCTTGGAAAAGATCACTTTGTTATCCCTAGAATACTTTTTTTTTTCTTTCTATTTAGCAAATCATCACCATAAATGACCGAGGGCCCATTTTTATACAATGAATCCGAGTTAAATTTGCAGTAGATGATCAATTAACTAAAAATATTTTTAAAAAAAAGTACTTGAAGAGATTTGGATCCATTAACCACCATTAACATCGGATCCATATGTACTATAGTACTTTATTTCTTGAATTCCCTCAATATCAGACTGGTTACACAAATTAAAGTGGAATCACTTTGCTCAAGTGGGTCTGGAAATAATACACTACAGGTGATATATATAGATTCGAGAAGATTAAAATGAAGATGTATCAAAAGGATCCAAATTTAGTCACTTTAAGAAAGATTACGATCGAGTAAATCGAACCAACTTCCTTTTGAGTTTTGGTGTAACAAGAAAGTGATCACTTGATCTACTAAAAACGAGAGATTATAATTCTTAGTAAAAGTCATCTTTAATGAAAGAACATGATAATCGTTTTGGAAATGATAAAAGAGACTCCTCATCGAATTTTCAGACAATTTAGTTAGTGGATAAAGCTCCAGTTTGAAATGGTCAGACTCACGTGTAGTGGAGAGTGCATGTCCCGCCCCGCCCACTACGTGAGAAAATGTGTCTCCCGTTCTGTCCATGAATTGTCTATCTTTAAATACACAACAAATAATGGAGTAGTTGAATACTAACAAATCTCTCTCTCTCTCTCTCTCAGGTGAATTTGGGCCGAATTCATTTCGGCCTAAACTAGTTAATTGATGATAATTGATTGGTCAAAATTTGGTCAACTCATTGCTCGATCGTCAAAATCTCATTGAAGCGGACGTTTCAGATAGTTTAATTAATTGCTCCATTTTCATCAAAAGACTATTTTGAACTAAAACACGATCTCTGAAATTTACCTCTAATTCAAAAAATTCGTACTCAATGTTGATTCTCCGGCTCAAAATTGCATAAAACTTATGGGTCACATAGCATTACGCGTAGAAGAAGGGTGACTCAAGGCCAAACTAAGTTTGAGAGCATCTCAAAATTGAATTCGGTGGAAAATAAAGAGTAGTTATCTTTCTCTATAATGAAAGCTGACTCATTTTTTGGCGTGGCTCAAATGGTTACCCGCAGGGTTGGTCAAGATTAGAATGCCAATGTGTAGGGAACACAACATTCTTTTATCATCTATTGAAGAAGAAAGTAAACAATGGTGGACTCTAATCGAAAAAACAAAAAAAAGAATGGTGGACTAAAAACATGAAAACAAGGGTGGGTCCTGGAGTGGACAAAGGTCCAACCCGTATGGATCAAGTTGGAATATATAACGCTATATCCAATACGAATCTATCCCGCCATCCAAACAAACCATAATGAATTATCATGACAATACTAACCCGGAATGCACACATATTTTGTGGATTACCAAAATTTTTTTACATACATTGCAACAATTTTTATTGGAAAATGATTAATTATGCATTTGCCAATGATTGTGCTTTATTCAAAACTTGAGACTATTAGGGTGTGTTTGTTTGCCGTGTAATGGGAGTACAAGATTGTGAGATGTTCTACAATAATATTTGAATCCACTTAATATCGTGTTTGTTTAGCTAATATCGTCTAATACTAATTTTTAGATTTTTATATTGATCCGACATCTACAGATGACATATACTCATGTAGATGGGTATATTTAATACCACCTGATATATTGTATTATTCAGTGATAAATGGTCACCAACGGTATAAGTTACCCAAATAACTAGAACACTCATTTCTTCACTAAATTGAGTGAATTATATTAAGATTGATGATGCACAAATCGGTTTTCGTACAAGATCAACAGTCAAGAATATGAATGGGTGCAATCAATGAACAATAGACAGATAATCAATGGCAATACGACAACAAAGCAGTAAATATAAAACCAACACAGAGATATATAGTGGTTCGGTCCGGATGACCTACTCCACTCTTAGGAACGACAGCGGTGGCCGGAGGTGTCTTATTAATGAACAATGTAGCTAGGAGAATAACTCCGGAAGTATTACAATGCTTGGGAGAGAGAGATAACTATGTGTATAGCGAAGTATATGAGGTATTGGAGGTGTTTTTTTACTCTCGAGAGGGCTTACATTATATAATTAGGGTAAGGCGGTAACGTGAGGAAGGGGTCTTCCACTACTTTGGTAAGTGCAATTTTAGTAGGAATAAATCTCTTTGGCAAGCACAGTTAAGGTAGGAGTGGATCTCTACATCCCGATATTCTTTCATCGTGCTCCTATTTAGTCGGGGGAGAATCTTGGACTGAACTTGGTCTTAATCCTGGACTCGAATTGAAAGGGGCTTGGGCTTGTAGTGGAGCCAAGAGGACAAGGAGAACAGGGGAGCCTTGGGCGACGCCCAGGCCTTGGGCGGCACCTGGCTTGGGTGACCTCCTAGGCGGCGCCCCTTTGGTCCCCGCGTGTTGGCCCTTTGATGTTTTGAACTCTACTTCATTGTTGCTTCGGGCTTCCTCCGTATGGGCTGACCCATCTACGATTGGGCTTTTCTTTGGACTTTCTTGATATGTTTAAATTGGGTTTGGCCCAGCCAAATTCAGATTCATCATTTGTCACCCATGCTCCAAGCTTCTGACTTCCGTGGGAGGAAAAGGTTGTGGGCATGTACTCCGTATTCACTTGAATAGGCGTTTCTTTACTCTCCACGAAACTTCTTCGTCCTTGGGGACGGGCTGAATTTACTGGTATTGAAAAAATCCTTTTTTTTTTTTTTTATAAATAGAGGCAGTTGTTCACACCTTCCTGATTCTTTATTCATTTATGGAGGCTTTCTTCAAAAAAGTGTTCTTCCAAGCTTCTTCAAGAAGCTAAACCATCAAGCTTCTTCACGAAGCTTTGGTTACCAAGATTCTCCTAGAAGCTTTGTCAAGGCTTCTTCAAGAAGCTTGCTTTCCCTTATTTAAGGGTCTTCAAAGCTACTGTTCACCAACACTTCACACCATTTCCCCCGTAGTCTCTTTTTTTTTCTTTCAACATCCATGGAAACTAGGAGCTCTAAGGCTTTTGGAGTGAAGCAAAGAAAATTTTGTGGCCTCAGCACTACAGGCGACGCCCAGGGAGGCAAGGTGGGCGGCGCCCATGCTGTTTCTTCAACAGGCAACGCCCATGCGGCAAGGGGGATGACGCCTATGCTTCGGGTGGAGCTGGGCATGATGCAGGCAGCGGAGCCCATGATCTTGACAAAGGACAGAGAGAAGGAGGTGCATCAGGGGTCCCCATAGGCGCCGCCCAGGCCCTGGGCGGCGCTAGGAGCTTGGGTGATTCCCCTTCGGGCTTCGGTTTCTCGGGTCTGTCTTCTCGTGGTGGTTTTGGGGTGGTCTTGGCAACTGGTGAGAGACCCTTTGGCACTGTTGGCGAGAAATTTGGTAAGAGCAAAAATGCTTCAAACAATTCTTTCAGCGTAGCGAGAGTGACCCAAGGTGTCGGAGAGCAACAAGGAGGGTCTTCAAAAGAGCGAAGGGGATCCACAAATGAGACATGGGGCGCCTGTCAGAGGCTGGGCGGCAGCCCAGGCACCTCAGGCGGCGCCCACGGTGCATTGGGAGGCGCCCCAGACTCTCCAAGCGGCTCCCCAAGCGGGGTTCAGTCTCTCTTTCGTGGTGCTAGGAAATAGCCGCTCAGCGACCTGGACGATATGAGCTCTCGAGGTATGGTTTTCATCATTCCTTTCACTCTTCTGTTCACACAACTGTTTCTTTTACCAATGACCTGAACTTGCTTTTGTGGATGTTTATTTAGTCGAGAGGGAGACTGCTGGGGGCTCCGATGGAGGTCCGGGTGCTGAGGCAGACAAGGTTTCCAAGGTAGCTTCTTTACTCAGTTTATATGATCATGACGAAGATATTACTGCCTTAGTATTTTCATACCGTATTCCACCCTGCGTGACTTGCCGTCGTGTTGAGGCCGACGAGACCGCATGCTGTGACTCTCTTGGCGAGATAGTTGTATACGAGGGCATGCTAGAAACGGGTCTTCGGTTCCCTATTCCTGGGCCAATATGTCGGGTTCTCGAGCACTTGTCACTGGTTCCAGGGAGACTGGCTCCCAATGGTTGGAGGGTGATTTCTGCATTTTTTGTACTGTGGCGGCTAGTGTTTCTATGGCTCCTTCTAGGCCAGGGAAGAGAGGTATTTGACTTCTCCTACTGAAAATACAATGTTGCAGACTTTTATCTTACACTGGTTTTGTAGGTTCATCCATTGATAGGTCTCTAATAAGGGAAGTCCTTACTTCCAGGGTGGCGTCCTCTCCTCCTCCTCCTTCTAAGAGGGCGAGGACTAATGCCCCCCATTCTCCTCGACCAGGGCCCGTTGGACAAGTTGGTCTCCTGGAGGCCGAGCTTGACGATGCTCCTCCTTCTTCTTTACTTGATGACTCTTCACTCCCAAGGGATTGCTCTAGCGCTGCTGCAGGGGCTGAGGTTCCGGCACTATCTTCCGCCAGGACTGAGAACCTGCCAAGCTGCCCCACTTCGGGTGGTGCCCCAGCGTCCATGCTGCAGGACGTGATGTTGGCTAGGGAGAGATTTTGTGATTTTGTGAGTGTCTCTGACGCCTAAAAGGTTACTTCTCGAGGCTTAGTAGGTGTAGTCAATGCTACTGTGGAGGGCTTCGCATTGGTATATCTTGCATTATTACCCCGCATCTTGGCTTTCTTTACATTCTCTGGCTTAGTTCCTGACTTTCTTCGTACTTTTCTCTTGAAATGTTTGTAGGTAGTCGTTGCCCTGCTCTGTTTGTTTGATAACACCCTGAAGATTGGGGAGGCAATCAGTGGCCAAGCGAGGGAGAGGCAGGCACGTGAGGCTGCTGAGGTGCAGCATAGGATTGAGTGGCAGGCGCGAGAAGATGCCGCGGAGCTAGCACGACAGGCATGAGAGGATGCCGTGAAGCAGCTAAGGCTCGAGCAACAGGCACGAGAGGATGTCGCTGAGGGGTTGAGGCAGGCGCATGAGAGGACTGCTCAACTTGAGGCTGACCTTCGTGTAGCACTTAAGAGAGCTACCCGGGCAGAGGCTCAGAAGGATGCTGCTGAGAGAGGCAGGGCTGGTGCCTTTATTGATGGCTACGAGGAGCTCAGGAGGAAGGTCACAGTAGCATACCCTTATAATGACTTTTCTATCTTTCAGCCTCATGAGGCTCCAGAGACTGATGATGAGGATTATGTGAGTGGAGGCAGTGAGAGTCGCTAGGAGTGTGGTGCCTTTGTTTTTTTTTTTGTTTCGTTGGCAGAATATGTGTAATTTTTGTAAAAAGTTCATGGCCTTGAATGAAATACAACTCATTTTTTGAGAAAATATTGAAAAATTTTATTTCATTGTTCAAAGTAAATGTTTGAAGAAAATCGACTAACATAAAAAATTAACAAACAAGGTAAAACATCCTAAATAGTGGACACCAACTCATGACTTACTGCCCCCAACTACTGATAGTATTTCTTTAGGTGCTCCGCATTCCATGGATGGGCCAGGACCTTTCCTTCGAAATTTCGGATTCTATAGGTACCCGGCCTTACTACGTCCGTGACCTTGTAGGGTCCTTCCCAATTGGGTCCCAGTTTTCCTTCCCGGGAGTCCTTGGTAGACAGGATGACCTTTTTTAGTACAAGGTCCCCGAGTAGGAAGGACCGAGGCTTCACCCTCGAGTTGTAGTACTTGGTCATGCGACGCTTGTACTCCGCGTTCCTGAGCATGGCTATCTCCCTCTCCTCCTCCACCAAGTCAAGGTTGATGCGAAGGCCTTCTTCATTGCTGATAGGGTCATGATGCTGGACCCTAAGGGAGTGTACCCCGATTTCAACGGGTATCACTGCCTCTGTCCCATAGGCTAGAGAGAAAGGGGTTTCACCCGTAGGACTTCTTGGAATGGTTCGATATGCCCATAGTACTCCTGGAAGTTCGTCGACCCACTTCCCTTTTGTAGTCTCTAGTCTGGCTTTCAAGTTACGGAGTATGGTCCTGATAGTGACCTCTGCTTGCCCGTTTGCCTGTGGATGGGCGAGGCTGGAGTGGGGTTGTTTGATCTGGAGGTCTGCACAGAAACTGTTTAGGAGCTTGTTATCAAACTGCATGGCGTTGCCACTTACGATGGCGTGCGGTATCCCGAAGCGACAAACTAGACTCCTCCATATAAAGTCTTTTATTTTTTGGTTTGTGATTCTGGCTAAGGCTTCGGCCTCTGCCCACTTAGTGAAGTAGTTGATGACTACGACTACAAACTTGCACTGGCCTCGACTTACAGGGAGAGGACCTAGGATGTCGATCCCCCACATGGAGAAGGGCCATGGGCTCTGGATGGTGGTGAGCTCTTCGGGTGGCTGTCTGGGCACAGTCACAAAACATTGGCACTTGTCGCATCTTCTGACAAAGTCTCGGGTGTCTCGGATCATGGTGGGCCAGTAGTATCCCTACCTAACTGCTTTTATGGGCCAAGGCACGCCCTCTTGAATGATTTCCGCATATTCCCTCATGGATCTCCCTTATGGCATAGTCAGCCTCCTCAGGGGTGAGGCAGCGGAGCAGTGGGAGAGAATAACTTTTCTTGTAGAGGGTGTCCTGTAGGATGACATACCTGGATGCTCTCATCCTCAGCTTCCTGGCCTCCATCGGGATGTCTGGGAGAGCACCCTCCTCTAGGTAAGCTCCAAACTGTTTAGGAGCTTGTTATCAAACTGCTTGGCGTTGTCACTAACGATGGCGTGCAGTATCCTGAAGCGATAGACTAGACTCCTCCATATAAAGTCCTTTATTTTTTGGTCTGTGATTCTGGCTTAGGCTTCGACCACTGCCTACTTAGTGAAGTAGTCGATGGCTACGACTACAAACTTGCACTGGCCTCAACTTACAGGGAGGGGACCTAGGATGTCAATCCCCCACACGGAGAAGGGCCATGGGCTCTGGATGGTGGTGAGCTCTTCGGGTGGCTGTCTGGGCACAATCGCAAAACGTTGGCACTTGTCGCATCTTCTGACAAAGTCTCGGGTGTCTTGGATCATGGTGGGCCAGTAGTATCCCTGCCTAACTGCTTTATGGGCCAAGGCACGCCCTCCTGAATGATTTCCGCATATTCCCTCATGGATCTCCCTTATGGCATAGTCAGCCTCCTCGGGGGTGAGGCAGCGGAGTAGTGGGAGAGAATGACTTTTCTTGTAGAGGGTGTCCTATAGGATGACATACCTGGATGCTCTCATCCTCAGCTTCCTGGCCTCCATCGGGTTGTCTGGGAAAGCATCCTCCTTTAGGTAAGCTCTGATAGGAGTCATCCAGTTGGACTCCAACGATGTGCAGTGGACCTTACCCTCCTCTGGCTCAGAGGTGCTAGGCTCGAACTGATGACCTGTCAGAGCAGGGCCCATGAGAATATTAGCAGAGGCAAACTTGGCGAGGGCGTCCGCCATAGCGTTCTCCTCTCGAGGTACATGGTGGATGTCGAAGTAAGCAAACTTCGTGAGAAGGGTCTGGACAATTGAGAGATATTCTTGCATCTTTTCTTCCTTAGCTTCAAAATTTCCCCTTACTTGGTTGACCACGAGCTGAGAGTCACTGTAGGCTGTCAAGTAGAGGACCTCCATCTCTAATGCCAGTTTCAAGCCTGATATGAGGGCCTCATACTCAACCTGATTATTTGACGTGGTGAAGTGGAGGGAGACAGCGTACTTTAATGGAGTACCATGAGGGCTGATTAGTACGAGTCCGGCTTTGCCGCCCTGGTTGGTAGAGGACCCATCAACATAGAGCCTCCAGCATGGCATAGTGGATGATAGAGGTGATGCCTGGAGAGAGGGAAAAGTGAGGAGTGATGGGGGTTGAGATGGCGATGCCCAAGGCAGGGTGGGCAGCGCCCCAGGCCAAATGGGCGGCGCCCTAGGCCAGGTGGGCGGCGTCCAAAGGTTCCCAGTTGGCGCCTCTGCCTCCTGCTCCTTCTCTGAGTCGGTGGATCTTCCTGTAGCGTCTGGTCCAGTCTCTGGTTCATGGATTTTTTCTTGAAGTACATTTGGACTGGTCTCCTGGAGGATGGAGTCAGTGTGCACCGAACAGGTGGGTGCAGGGGCGCCGGATGTTTCCTCCTCAGACTCCTGCGATGGGGTAGACTCGGCGATGAAGTCTGCAAGTGTCTGCGCTTTGATGGCAGTCCTTGGCTGGTACTGCACATCGAATTCACTCAACTCCACAGCCCACTTGAGTAGTCTCCCAGAGATGTCAGGCTTCCCCATAATTCTTTTGAGTGGTTGATCTGTGACAACCACAATGGCATGACTCTAGAAGTAGTGACGTAGGCGCCTGGCTGTAGTGACAAGGGCGAGAGCCAATTTTTCAAGCTCTGAATACCTCACCTTTGCTCCCCTATAGGCTCTGCTTACATAATATACAGGCTTCTGGATACCTCCATCCTCTCTGATGAGGACCGAGCTTACAGCGGAGGGTGAGGAGGAGAGGTAAAGGTAGAGAGCCTCTCCTGGTACGGTATGGGAGAGAAGTGGTGGTTTGGCGAGGTAGGCCTTAAGCTTCTGGAAGGCCTCCACTGCATCTGGGCTCCACTGGAAAGACCTGCGAAGGATTTTAAAAAAGGGTAGGCACTTATCTGCAGACTTAGAGACAAACCTGTTGAGGCCCGCAACTCTTCCGTTAAGGCGCTGAACATCCTTTGTCGAATCAGGAGACATCATCTCCAAGACGACTCTGATTTTGTCGGGGTTGGCTTCAATACCCCTCTTGTGAACCATGAAGCCTAAGAACTTTCCTGAGCTGACGCCGAAGGCGCATTTTTCAGGGTTTAACTTCATTTTGTAGGTCCTCAATACGTCAAAGGTCTCATGCAGGTGAGTTATATGATCATCCGCTGCCGTATTTTTCACCAGCATGTCATCTACATAAACCTCCATCGTCTTTCCTATCTGGGCCTCGAACATCTTATTGACAAGGCGCTGATATGTGGCTTCGACGTTCTTGAGCCCGAAAGGCATTACCCTATAATAGTAAGTACCTATCAGGGTGATGAATGAAGTTTTCTCCTGGTCTGGAGGGAACATACTGATTTGATTGTACCCGGAGTAGGCGTCTAGAAAACTTAGGAGTTCGTGTCCAGCAGTGGCATCAATAAGGAGGTCGATGCGTGGGAATGGATAGATGTCCTTGGGGTAGGCTTTGTTGAGCTCTGTGAAATCCACACAGAGGCGCCACTTTCCATTGATCTTTGTTACCATCACCACGTTGGACAACCAGTCGGGGTAGGCTACTTCCCTTACTGATCCATTCATCAGCAGCTTATCTACTTCCTCCTCCATGGCCTGCTCCCTTTCAATACTCACACTCCTCAACTTCTGGCGGATAGGCTTGTATCTGGGGTCAACATTGAGTCGGTGGGAGGCCACTTCGGGGTCGATGCCCTCCAAGTCTTCGTGGGACCAGGCGAAGACGTCTGTGTTTCGCCTGAGAAAGTCTACCAAGGCGGATGCCTGCTCCTGGGAGAGTGAGGAGCCCAGGTAGACCTTTCTTTCCGGAAGGCTGTGATCTAGTATTACTGGGCGGAGTTCCTCTGCTGGTTCTCCCCTTTCCATGGTACTGTCGTCTCTAGGGTCGAGGACTTCGACTTGAAGAGTCTCTTGTGGTCTTCTAGCCCTCCTTGAGGCCACATAACACTCTCTGGCTGAGACCTGATCTCTTCTTATCTCCCCAATCCCACTGGAGGTTGGGAAACGAAGGAGAATGTGGTAGGTTGACGGCACTGCCCTTAGGGCGTTGAGGCAGGGCGTCCAAGAATTATATTATATGCAAAAGGGCAATCAAGTACAAGAAAATTTACCATAACACTAGAACTCCTCGGTGTAGTCCCTGCTGTGACAGGCAGGGTGATAAATCCCAAGGGATGGACTCTCTCTCCTGAGAAACCAACCAAAGGAGTCTTGACTGGTTGTAATCTCTCTCTACCGAGGCGAAGGCTGTCATAGGCTGTAGCAAACAAGATGTCAGCGGAACTACCACTGTCGACTAGGACTCTCCTGACCTGGTAGTTGGCCACCATCAAGGTTAAGACTAGAGGGTCATCATGCGGAGCCTGGATCCCTTCAAGGTCTTTGTCTGAGAAGGTGATGACCTCCTCCTCCCCATATCGGGGTGTTTTTAGTGGGCGAGAGTCATGTGACTCCGCCTGTCTGGCTTTCCGGGCATGCGCCTTCCTAGCGGAGTTGGAGTCACCTCCTCCTCCTAACCCCCATGCGATGGTCTGAATCTCTCCGATGGGCTACTAGCGCTCGCGTTCCTCGTGAGGTGGAGCTGGTCCTCGACCAGCAACATATTGCCTTAGTTGGCCCCGTTGAATAAGTTACTCAATCTGTTTCTTCAACTAGAAACAGTCATTTGTGTCATGGCCATGGTCGCGGTGAAAGCGACAATACTTGCTGGGATTCTGACGCTTGGGGTCGGACTTCATTTTTTTGGGCCAACGGACGGCGGGGTCATCTTGTATCTGGAACAAGATGTGCTCCACTGAGGCGTTGAGCGGTGTAAAATGATGTCGGTCTCTCAGAGGTAGTGGACCAAGACGGTCCTTCACAGGCACTCTGTCAGTTTTCTTCCTCTTGTTCTCAGTCTCCCTCCTGTCTTCACGGGTTTCCTTCCTCGTCTCCCCTCTTCGGGAGGACTCACCCCGGCGGGCCTTGGTGACGTCCTCAGCGTTCATGTATTTTTGTGCCCTGGACAGCAACTCGGGCATGCTAGAGGGCGGTTTCTTGAGGACTGAGAACATGAAGCTGGAAGTGCGGAGGCCGGCGATAAAGGCAGCTAAAGCTACCTTATCATCTGGCTCCTCAAACTGGAGAATCTCCTCATTGAAGCGGGCAAGGTAGTCTCTGAGACTTTCATCCCTATCCTGCTTAATGGTGAGCATGTGGGTCACTGGTTTCTAATGCCGGCGTCCCCAAATGAAGTGGGAGACGAAGGCTCTGCTAAGCTCTGCGAAGGAGTGGATGGAGGAGGAACTGAGCTTGGAGAACCACTGGCGAGCAGATCCCTTCAGGGTGGTCGGGAAGGCTCTACACATAATCTCCTCAGGCACGTTGTGGAGTTACATGAGGAATTTGTACGTGTCGAGATGGTCAAGAGGGTCTTTGGTGCCATCGAAGATCTCGATGTTGGGCATCTTGAACTTTAAAGGTAGAGGATAATTGACAATATCAGCAATAAAAGGCCTATCAGTGCGTTTTACCAGGTAGTCCACGGTTTCAGGTGCCTGTGCCTTGATGGCGTTGAGGGCATCGCCAAGTTGGTTTTGCACCTCCTTAATCTTTTCATCCCAGTGGTTGGGGACCTCCTCAGCCGGATGGTGATACTGGCTATCATAGTCTCCATATTGGTTTTCTTCGTCTTCGTGCTCCTGCGTAGGTACGTGTGGAGGGGGTACACGTGAACTCCCTGCGCGCTGAGGAGGGATTGTTGGGTGAGGTGCGCCCTGGTATGGCCTTGGGGCATTCTGGCGAGGGCCCTCATGGTGAGGGGCTGCCTGATGCCTAGAAGGAAGGGGTTGCTGCTCCTCTACTGTTGGAGGGAGTGGTGCTCCTCCTATAGGATGAGGGGCGACACCCCCTTGGGGGAGCATTAACTGGATGATCTGCTGGTTTTGTTTCACCAGCAGCTGCATAGTCTGTAAGAGTTGTTATTGCTGTCCGATGGCGGGAGTGGCCGTGGCAGAAGGTTCCGAAGGTGCGAGGGGAAGCGGAGCCTCCTCCCGGTGAGCCGGGTTGTTGTCCCCGGGTTGTTGAGACATTGATCTAGTAGTGATTGTCATGGATTCAAAGAGTAAAGAAGTAGTAGAAACTTAGTCGTTCTCACAGACGGCGCCAAACTGATGGTGCACAAATCGGTTTTCGTGTAAGATCAACAGTCAAGAATATGAATGGGTGCAATCGATGAACAATAGACAGATAATCAATGGCAATAAGACAGCAAAGCAGTAAATATAGAACCAACACATAGATATATAGTGGTTCGGTCCGGATGACCTACTCCACTCTTAGGAACGGTAGCGGTGGCCGGAGGTGTCTTATTAATGAACAATGTAGCCAGGAGAATAACTCCGGGAGTATTACAATGCTTGGGAGAGAGAGATAACTATGTGTATAGCGAAGTATATGAGGTATTGGAGGCGTTTTTTTACTCTCGAGAGGGCTTACATTATATAGTTTGGGTAAGGCGGTGACGTGAGGAATGAGTCTTCCACTACTTTGGTAAATGCAATTTTAGTAAGAATAAATCTCTTTGGCAAGCACAGTTAAGGTAGGAGTGGATCTCTGCATCCCGATATTCTTTCCTTGTGCTCCTATTTAGTCGGGGGAGAATCTTGGACTGAACTTGGCCTTTTAATCCTAGACTCGAATTGGAAGGGGCTTGGGCTTGTAGTGGAGCCAAGAGGACAAGGAGGACAGGGGAGCCTTGGGCGGCGCCTGGCTTGGGTGACCTCCTAGGCGGCGCCCCTTTGGTCCCCAGGTGTTGGCCCTTGGATGTTTTGAACTCTGCTTCATTGTTGTTTCGGGCTTCCTCTGTATGGGCTGACCCATCTACGATTAGGCTTTTCTTTGGACTTTCTCGGTATGTTTAAATTGGGCTTGGCCCAGCCAAATTCGGACTCAACAAAGATCAAATAGGTTTTTTTGCAAGTGAAGTTGTGACATAACAGTTGTTTTTTTGTAGGTCCCACAATGCCAACAAATATTCACACAAACAAGAGATGGGATTGCGTAGCAAAAAAAACAAAACAAGAGATGGGATTGGGTTATGTATTAATATCGGTTATAATTTTTCATAGTATGGGAATACTATGAAAATCTGGCAAACAAACACACCTTTATATTATTACACTAAATTTTCTTGGGAGTATTTGAGAAAATTAGTTTTGATAGTATCCAAAATCAGTTCTAAGTGTAAGTTCAGCCCATGAGGTTAGATCGAGAGGTCAGCTCGGACCTCCAGAGCTCAGAGGACCAGAAAGCTCTGGCTATCCCAACCGAAATTGTAACCAAATCAATAGGGGAAGCAGCTGGATGATAGTTGGCACCTCCCAACGGAAATCAAGCAACATCCCAAGCGGGAAACCCTTAATTGATCAGGATCCCCTCCTAAGATTAAGGGGGATCCCATGAATAGGGGGCAAGGATCTCGGTAGAGATCCTTGAGGGTTAGGAGTAATATTATAAGTACTGTACATTACCCCAAGGAGAAGGAGAGTGAAAAAATTATCTGTAAGCATTCCAAGATCATCAATAAAGACAAATGAGCAAGAGTCTCCATTAGAGAGTGGACTAGCCGAGCTCATCAGCCGGTAAACCACTATATTTCTACTGTATCACACTCATTACACCTCGGATAATTAGAACATTCATTCACCAACTCATGAGCCTTGTAGCTCTGATCTATCCCATACAATTGAACCCTATCTCATTATTCATTCGTGTAAAATAACACCATCAGTTTGGCACCGTCTGTCGGAACGATAGTTCTTGTTACAAGTATACTGATTTTTCAGTAATTGATGGTCTCTACACGTAATATGAGCAAAAGTCAGATGAATCCCTTAAGGATGCAGAATCCCCAAGAGGTCACCAGTGGGAGGCAGCCGGAAAACCTTCATGATTTCATCCCCACCGCCGAAGACGACCCACCTACGGTGGATCCCCCCGCTAACAATGAACTAGACGCCATTCGTCTAGTCAATCAACGCTTACTTCAACAAAATGAGGAGCTCTTGAAGCTCTTACGAGGTCCTCAACAGACGCAACCAGCCCAGCAAGGCCCGAATGATCTTCCTCAAAGGGAGCGGCAATACCCTAATCCCCTCAGGGAAGCAAACGAAGGAGGGGAGAGCAGTCAAGCACCTCATCAGCCGCCTAGGAGGGGGGTTAACGAAGAAGCACAGAGTCAAAACGAGGGACTAGAGAAAAATGATTTCCTTCCTTTCTAACAGGAGAGGATGGAGCAGTATTGGGAGCACCGCTTCAAGGACATCCAGCAAGAGCTCAGCCACATGAGGGAGGCAGTGATGGTCAAGACTCCAATAACGATGGATGCATTGGTGCAACAAACTGAATCCCCCTTCACTCCTGGGGTGCTGCACTTTCCTCTTCCGCCGAAGTTCAGAGTGCCTCAGATAGAGGTTTTCGATGGGACAAAAGACCCCGTGGATCATCTCAACACCTACAAAAACCAAATGGAGCTGCACGGGTACCAGGATCCTGTGCGGTGTAGGGCCTTTGCCATCACCCTAAAGGGGTCAGCCTTAGCATGGTTCAATAGGCTCCCCCCCCCCCCCCCCCAGCTTCGATCTCTTCTTTCAAAGAACTCTCCATTTCCTTTGTGTCTCACTTCATCGGAGCTCGGATCTACAGGAAGCCGAGCTACCATTTATTAAATATAAAACAGAGGCCTGATGAGAACCTGCGATCTTATGTACAGAGATTCAATTCAGAATCTCTGAAGGTAGATGTCCCGGACGAAAATTTTGCCATTACTGCTTTCATTGCAGGATTAGGAGTGCAGTCAAATGATTTGATGTTCTCTATATCAAAGAACCCTCAAACAAGCATGGCTGAGGTGTTAGCCAAGGCAGAAAAATACATAAACGGTGAAGAAGCACTCCTTTCCAAGGTGGGCAGCACATCATCACGGAAGGAGAAGGGGAAAGAAGAAAAGAAGAGGGGCCGAAGTCCCAAGAAAGAAAAAGGATGAGAAAGGTCTCCAAGGAGGGATAGAGATCGTTCCCCAAAGAGAAGAGGAAATGTCAGAGACCGCTTGGGCCCTCTACAGCCTGAGTTACAGCCCAGATACGGACCTCAGCGATTCACCCCGCTCACTGCCGCTATGTCTCAAGTTCTGTATGAGGTCCAGAACGAGAAGTTCCTCAGGTGGCCACCTCGGATGAAGGTAGATCCAGCAAAGAGAGACCCCACAAAGTATTGTGACTACCACAGGGATCATGGTCACCATACCGATGACTGCATTCAGCTAAAAAAGGAGATCGAGTTCTTAATCCAGCGAGGGCAGTTACGTCGCTTTGTGGCCCATGACAACCAGAATCGAGCTCTTCTACCGCCGCCGCCTCAAAAGCAAGCACCTGCGCCACATCAGCAGCCTCTAGGTGAGATCAGAGTAATATCTGGAGGATTTGCGGGAGGCGGAGAATCCAGCTCAGCTAGGAAAGCTCACCTCCGACGAATCAGAGCTGAAGAAGTCGAAGTGCATACTGTATCCAAAGCACCACGCTTAGACACAGCTATCACTTTTTCAGATTATGATTTGGAGGGATGTCAGTACCCCCAAGATGATCCCTTGGTGGTAAGAGCGGTGGTAGCTAATAGAACCATTCATTGAGTTCTGATCGATAACGGAAGTTCGGCAGACATCATTTTTGCGCCTACATTCGACAAAATGGACATAGGAAGGGAAAAACTTGAACCTGTAAGTATTCACTTGCTAGGTTTCTCAGGAGAAAGGGTGTTTCCCCTGGGCTCAATCCAACTTGTGCTCACCCTAGGTGACTCGCCTTGTCAAGCCACCACCACCGTAAAATTCCTGGTGGTTGATGCACCTTTTGCATACAACATTCTGCTTGGAAGGCCTTCCCTTAATTCTATGATGGCAATCTCATCTGCCTATCACTTGGTCATTAAGTTTCCAACAGAAAATAGAATCGGAGTAGTCCGGGGAGACCATTGTGTAGCAAGAGAATGCTACATGGCATCTGTGAAGATGAAGGAGGTTGAGAACATCCAGTTGGATGAACTCGACATGAGGGATGTGCTGGAAACCAGACCAATCCCGTCAGAAGAGCTAGAACCTATACAGCTAGATAAAGAGCCCGAGCACCTTGTTTATGTAGGGTCCAAGTTGAGCAGAGAGATTAAGGAACTTCTCATCCAATTTTTTAGGCAAAACATGGAGGTGTTCGCCTGGAAACAAGAAGACATGGAAGGTATTGAATCCTTAGTTATCACGCATAAGCTCAGTGTGAATCCGAGCTGCAAACCCATTAAACAAAAGAGGAGGAGTTTCGCCCCAGAGCGTCAAAAAGCCATTAACGAAGAGGTCAACAAACTTCTACATGCCAAAGCCATTAGGGAGGTGAATTACCCAGTATGGCTAGCTAATGTCGTCCTTGTTAAGAAAACCAATGGCAAATGGCGCCTTTGCATTGACTTCACCGACCTCAATTGGGCTTGCCCCAAGGACAGTTTCCCCTTACCTCGGATAGATTTGATTGTGGATGCCACCGCTGGGCACGAGCTCCTCAGCTTCATGGATGCTTTTTTCGGGTACAATCAGATTAGAATGGACCCTAATGACCAGGAGAAGACCTCCTTCATAACCGAGCAAGGGACGTATTGTTACCAAGTTATGCCTTTCGAGTTGAAGAATGCTGGAGCCACTTATCAGCGCTTGGTGAATAAAATGTTCCAGAAGCAGATCGGAACGACCATGGAAGTTTACATTGATGATATGTTGGTTAAATCACTGAAAGCAGAGCTCCATATCAAACATTTGGCGGAATCTTTCCAGGTCCTGAAGGAGTACAAAATGAAGCTCAATCCCGCTAAATGTGCCTTTGGAGTCTCTGCTGGAAAGTTTCTGGGCTTCATAGTTAATAGCAGAGGAATAGAGGCGAACCCGGAGAAGGTGAAGGCAGTACTGAACATGCAGCCTCCGTCCAATACAAGGGAGGTGCAGCGCCTAACAGGTAGAATAGCTGCCTTAAGCCGCTTCGTGTCCAGATCAAGCGACAAGTGTCAACCTTTCTTTCAAGTCTTAAAGAAGGCCTTCTAGTGGGATGCCCAGTGTGAGGAAGCGTTCAGAGCACTGAAAAATTATCTGAGCTCCCCACCTACTTTGGTGAGCCCGGTGGAAGGTGAGGTCCTTACTCTCTATCTAGCTGTGTCAGATTTCTCAACAAGCGCAGCGCTAGTAAGGGACCGCGACAGAACTCAGCAACTAATATATTACTGTAGCAGAGCTCTGAGGGGGGCAGAGGAGAGATACCCAAAGATGGAGAAGCTCGTTTTAGCCTTAGTCACGACCGCCAGGAGGCTCAGGCCATATTTCCAAGTCCACACCATCGAGATCTCAACAGATCAACCAATGAAGCAAGTATTAAGTAAACCAGAGACTTCGGGTAGGCTGGTTAAGTGGGCCATTGAGCTCAGCGAGTTCGATATCAGGTATAAACTAAGAACAGCCATCAAAGGGCAAGTGATGGCTGACTTCATTGCAGAATTCACAGCGGGAACACCCACGGGGGCCACGCAGCTGATACCTGACCCCCCCACGTGGAAGCTCTCTGTAGATGGAGCTGCCAACGCCCAGGGTAGCGGAGCTGGCTTAATTTTGACCTCCCCTGATGAAATAGATGTTGAATATGCATTAAGGTTTGGGTTTAAGGCCTCGAACAATGAGGCAGAATATGAGGCTGTCATAGCAGGTTTAAATCTTGCTCACTCGATGGAGGCAGAAGAGCTGGAGATCTGTAGTGATTCTCTGTTTGTGGTGACGCAGATAGAGGGTTCCTACGAGGCCAAGGGTGAGAAAATGATCATTTACCTCATAAAAGTACAGGAGTTGATCAGGAAATTTGTGCACGTTAAGATTATACACGTCCCCAGATCAGAAAATGCTCGAGCAGATGCGCTGGCAAGGTTAGTAACTGCTTCACAGGAGAATTTAGATAGGTTGATACCGGTAGAGCAGTTGGCGGAGCCATCAGTAGGAATTGATAAGGAGGAAGTTTTCCCAGTTCTTTCCCCACCTGTTTGGATGGACTCAATTAAGGAATATCTTCAGAACAGAACTTTGCCAACAGACCCCAAGGAGGCTGCAAAGATAAGGGTAAGGTCAGCCAGATTTTCTATTGTACAAGGAAACTTATACAAGCGAGGATTCTCGATGCTTCTCCTCAGATGTGTAGGAGATGAGGATGCCGATTACATTCTTAGGGAGATTCATGAAGGAATTTGCGGTAACCATATCGTAGCTCGAACACTGGCGGGAAAAGCCTTGAGGCAGGGATATTACTGGCCCACCATGCTAAAGGATGCCACCGACCTGGTTAAAAAGTGTAAGGCGTGTCAGATACATGCCAACATCTCTCATTGCCCACCAGAATTTCTAACCTCGGTGGTAAGCCCTTGGCCCTTTCAGCAATGGGGATTAGACATTCTTGGCCCTCTTCCCACCAGCATAGGGTAGTATAAATTCGCCATAATTGGAGTGGACTATTTCACTAAATGGGCTGAGTTGGAGCTTCTGGCCACAATCACGGAGCAAAAGGTTCAGAATTTCACTTGAAAGTCTATAGTCTGCAGATTTGGGGTACCTAGAGCAATCATCTCTGATAATGGGAAACAATTTGACAACCCGAAGTTCAAGAAGTTTTGTGCAGAGTTGGGGATAAAGAATTATTTTTCGGCCCCAGCCCATCCACAGTCAAATGGACAAGCAGAGGTGACAATCAGGACAATCAAAACAGCCTTGAAGACCAAGCTCGAGTCCTTGAAGGGAAAATGGGTCGAGTATATCCCAGAAGTGTTGTGGGCATACATAACAACCCCTAGGACAGCAACTTAGGAAACACCGTTTGCTTTGGCTTTCGGAACTGAAGTAGTGTCGCCTGTAGAGATAGGGATACCATCCCCTAGAACCGAGCTCGCGGATCCAGAGCATAATGATGAATCCCTCCTGCTAAATCTCGACCTCTTAGATGAAATGAGAGAAAAAGCTTTGCAACGCATTCAGAGTTATCAGAGAAAAACTACAAGATATTACGACAGGAAGGTAAGGCACAGAAGTTTCAAGGTTGGAGATTTGGTGCTTAGGAGGCTTTTGCTTGCGAGAAAGGACCATACGCATGGGAAGTTGGGGGCAAACTGGGAAGGCCCCTACGTCATCACAAGAGTAATTAGGCCTGGGAACTATGAGTTGCAAACAGAAGAAGGAAAGATCCTACCTCACTCCTGGAATGCCGAGCATTTTAAGAAGTTCTTTCAATAAGTTTTTCCTTATAATAAAGTTATTCTCAATAAAAATAGCAAATTCTTGATCCATCCTCATATGGCTCCCACAAAAAAAAAAAAGAAGAGGGTATACACGAAACGAGCTCCACAGCTCAGGATAAGCTCTTTGGCTTATAATAATAAAAATAAATGATGGACTCCTCGGCTCATGAAATACAAAATGAGCTCTACAGCTCAAGATGAGCTCCTCAACTCATAAACAAACGATAAGCTTCTAAGCTTATAAAACCTAAGATGAGCTCCTCAGCTCATAAACAAACGATAAGCTTCTAAGCTTATAAAATTTAAGATGAGCTCCTCAGCTCATAAATAAACGATAAGCTTCTAAGCTTATAAAACCTAAGATGAGCTCTTCAGCTCATAAACAAACGATAAGCTTTTAAACTTATAAAATTCAGGACGAGCTCCTTAGCTCATTTGATAAGAAATGAGCTCTACAGCTCAAGATAGGCTTGTTAGCCTATAAACTTCAGGTTGAGCACCTAGCTCATATCATAGGGGACGAGATCTTCAGCTCATAGAAAGGAAAAATGAGTTTCTCAGCTCATATATGTATGTCCGAAAAGAAAGATCTGATATTCAGGATTCACGGATACAAGCATTCAGAAAGAAGCGAAAGTTAAACGAAGTCTGGCATTTCATTAATCAAAAAGGGGAAGGGAATACAAGGAAGTAAAGCTCCTAGTTCTTTTTAAGTTGTTGCTTCAGCTCGGCTACCTCTCCTCTCAGGTGAGCATTCTCTTCCTTCAACTCGTCCCTTTCTTTCTCAGTCTCAGTGAGCGCCTTGAGAAGTTTCACGCCAGTAGAGGTGAACAAGATGGTGGCAAGAGAGGATCCTGGCGAGGAAGAACCATCCCTCCTGCGCTTCTTTGAGGGCTCACCAGCATCCTCCTCGTCGTCAGATTCAGAGGGAGAAGTCCAAGGGGAGTCTGGAAAAGAAGAAAACTCCCAAGCGGTTGCCTCAGCACCAAGCAAATAAAGGTTTTCCCGAGTCATCAGATCTGAAAAAAGCTTGGGCTCTACGAGCAGCAGCTCATCAATATTCATCATCTCTGGCAAGTCCAGATCAGGAGGACCTGCACAACAAGAATATAATAAGAATAAATCTTCGTTAGAAATAGGTCGAGAGAGCTCAGCTTGAGCATACCTATTCGAGAGAAGCTCTTCCAAGATCGTGGAATCCTAGTACAAGGATAGCGAAGCTCGGGAGACCGCCAGGACTTCCCAGAAGCAAAAAATAAGCGTTGAGACCACCCTTTAGGATTGGAAGGAAGGTCCATAACCAAAATGGATAAATTGAAGTGCCTCCAATGAAAAAAACTGAAGTAGGGGACATCGTCCTCCTCGATTTCGAAAAAGTAAAGGAACTCGGCAACAGAAGGGAACCTACCATTGCCATGTAGACGCCAGAAGAGGAAAAAACTGACCATAGCAGCCCATCCTTGAGGGGAAAGGCGAGAGGGGCACAAGCCGTAATGGGCAAAAACTCGCCCAATAGAAGAATGAATGGGAAGGCGAAGCCCCATGTCCAGTGCACCCTCAAAAAAAAAAACTTCCCCTCGAGAAAGGTAATTACAAGGCTCGTTAGGGGTAAGAACTCGCAGAGGCAAGTCAAGCTCAGGGAAGAACCGCTTCTTGATAACTGCAAGTCAGAAGGCTCTATCGTTGAAGGGGACAAGTGGCGACAATGCCACTTCCAGTCAATTCCGAAAGAGGTGCGTTCTTTGAACAGAGAAGAAATAGGGGTAGCCATCAGGATTACGGTGAGGATAGAAAGTAACCACGAAGATTCAAGAAGAGACTCTAAAATATTATGGCAAAAGAGAAAGAAATACAGGAGATATTAGAAGTTGTGAGGAAAATCGTAACCTTTTAAGGAACCAAGAACTACACGAAAAACAGAGTCGACAGTCCTTTTGGTTTCCTAATTAATAAAGGTAGTTACGATTTTGGAAAGCAGTTGAATAAATGCGGGAAGATGAATCAACACGAGATAACCCTCATAATCTGTTCAATATAATTGGAAATAAGTCTGATCCCACCTAAACAGAATATCCCTAAGACTTCTTTGAGTGGAGGTCAGCTCGGTTGGTTGCCTAACTTCTCCATCGCAACCTTTTGAGATCTCCAGTTCCAAGAACCATGCTCGTATCATGGATGAAATGGGCTAGTATTTCTCAGGCTCATTGGTCTTCAAAGACCTCATATACGTAGCACCATGTCCCCAGCAGGTCTACCTTTGAAAGAGATCAGGCATCCAGCTATTCGCTATCTTTTCCTAGTCCAGCAAACCTCTGGCAACCACGAAAGGTGCCAAGTCTCATATCCCGAAGAGCTCTAAGAGGCCTCTTATTTTCAAAAGATAAGATAAAGAAGCTCTCCTCAATAATTTCAGCACTTTTAAATAGCAAGGCCTCAGGATCCCAACAGCCCTCTTGGCTCTACAGCCCTTAACTTGGTAAGTTATCAGCTCTTCTAAACACCCAATTTTGATAATCTTGCTTGGGGAGGAGAGCTGAAAGAACTCCTTCAAGCAAGGGGGGTAAGGGGAAGACAAGTAGAGAAAGAGGGGCACAATATAAAAGGAGTGCAGACAAGGAATACGGACAGGCAAAACAATTAACAGAGTAAGCAATGAGGGGAATAGACTGTGGTGAGCTCCACAAACAAAAGCGAAGTGTATTCAGCATTTACATCAATAATTTAAAAGTGTATTCAGCATTTACATCAATAATTCGAAAGTATGTTCAACAATGAAGGATTCCTAAGATCCTGAAGGGGCAGGAGGGGAAGAGCTTGGGAGGTCAGTAGTGGGAGTGCTTATTGGGCCAGCAGATGAAGCCTCTGGCAGGGCAACAGGTGAAGTCTCTGGCAGGATGACAGTTGAAGCCTCTGGTAAAACAGCAGTTGAAGTCTCTGGAATAGCTAATGGAGCAGGAACCCCGACTTCTGTTAAAGCTCTCGTCACCAGGTCAGTAGAGAAAGGGGCAGGAGCCAGGGAAGCTTTAGAAGTACCCGCGGTAACAGCAGATACAGAGATGGGAATACCTTGAGCTTGAACCTCAGCAGATGAGGTAGGCAACTAAGAACCCGCGGGGACACCTTCGGAGGCAAGTGCTGAGCTAGATACCTCTGCCTCCTCGTCAACCGCAGCCTCAGCCGGAACGTCAAAGTTAAATTCAAGATCAGGATAAGTCTCTTCGGCTATCTCTTGAAAAGCAATCCATCCTTTGGCCCACCTGGTAACGACATCGTCCTTGAGCTTAGCAACCAGATCATCCCTCTCTTTAACAGTTGCTTTCTGGACTTCAAGCTCAGTAAGCAAGACGTCGTGTGCATCTCCCAACACACTGTATTCTCTTTTCATCTCGTTGTAAGAACTCAAGGCCTCAAACTTCTCCTGGTTTACCTTGACCCAAGCTTCGGTCTTGAGTTTGAGCTCATCCGAGACCTTTTTGAGGTCGTCCTTACTCTTCTTATCTTCATCTACGGCTTTCTTCTTCTCCGTCTCCAAGTTCTGAATGTAAGAAGCCTGTTTCTCCGAATGCTCTCGAAGACTCAGAAGTTGGGCTTGAAGGTCATCATTGGCAAAGGTCAGCTCTGCGGCTTTAAATTTCCACGCCTTGGCCACTTTAACAGAACTCTCCATAGAACGGATTCGACTCAGCAAACCCCTCACATGTATAGCCAGCTGAGGAGTAATACGATCAGACACAAGGAATAAAAGAAAAGACAAGCATAAGGAAGGAGCTTAAAGAAAAATGACAAGCGCTTACAGCCGTAGTTCCGTGGAGAGCTGAGTTGATGGAGCTCTCAAGAGGCATAGTGGCAGTCCTCAGAACATCAGAATCAGGGATGATGGAAGTAATGGCACCCACGACAAGATCAATGCTGTCAAAAAGAGAATCTTCACTCCCTTCTGCTTTAGGAAACACCTTTTTCTCCAGCATGGAACTCGGTTGGGATGGCTGGGAGGTGTTTTCAGATGACCCAAGAGAAGGGGAGGCCAACGGAAGATGAGGAATTAACCCCAGGGTCCTCTCAACCTCAGATGATGAGGGTGAGGTCTGGTCGTGTGCATGAGCTTTATCGGGAGCCTGCAGAGCCCCTGTTAAGGGAAAGATCTCAGGGGCTCGAGGGGAGCTCGATGAGGGAGGAATAACTCCAGGAGTTAAAGCGAGAGAGCTCGATGGTTTAGAAGGGGCCCCTGTAGTTGAGACAGGGAAGCTGGGGGGCAATCTCAAATTCTGCACTTTAGCTCGGGTAAGAGAACGATGGCCAGAACCGACCTCTGCCTTGCGCTTGCTCCCACCCTTACCCTTCAACAAAGCTATCTTAGCCTTAAGTTCTTCTTGGGTTGGCTCCATCGAGGAAGAACCTAATAAAAATAAATCAAAATCAAAAATCAAATCAAATCAAAACGAGCTAGTTAAGAAGGAACTGAAGAAAAAGGAAAATTAGAAATGAACAGGGTAAGGGGAACTGCTACCTGTCACCTCAGCTGTAGTAACCGTAAAAGGAATAGGTGCTTCGACAGAAAGAGGAGTGGGGGATTCTATTATTACCCCAGAGGGGCTGAATCCGTGCTCTACAAGAACCCAAGGTCTGATGAGCTTAGAGTATCTCGCAGCAGAGCACCTCTCTAACCTCAGCAAAACCTTCTCTTCCTCTGCGCTGAGCTCAAAGCGTTCACCTAGGAAACAGTACAAACAAAACAAAGTCAGAGAAAACCACAAAACTCGATCACAGTCAGGTTTGGATAAAGACTTACCCAGGTTCTCTGGAACAGACCAAGCCCTGGGGATTGGAAGAGTATCTGTCCTATCTGTAGGGTTGTATTCCCATTGTGAGCCCTCCACGAAAAAGAACTATTTTTTCCAATGCTTATGGGAGCTCGGGGGATCAGAAATGATCACTTTAGCCTTTGTTCGTCTGGAGATATATAGGAATCCTTCAGAAGCATTGTATTTGACATTGAAAAAGTGTGTGAGCAAGGGAATAGTAGGAACCCCAAGCTTGTGGACTTTGAAGAAGACAAGAAGACCTACCAGGACCCCCCAGAAATTAGGTGGGAGCTGAGCAGGACAGACGTTGAAGTGCTGAAGAACACCCTTTATGAAAGGGTGCAGAGGAAAGCGTAGACCATTCTCAAAGGCAGCCACAAAGAAGCAGACCTTCTAATGAACCTGGGAAACATATGGGGTATACTCATCTGGACACCAGTACTGAACCCCCGGAGGAAAACCATAGCGAGCACTCAAAACCTTCATAAGAGAGGGGCGTACCTCACTACGACCTGCACGTTCTGCGAGACTGAAAGCAGACGACACCTCTGGAGCTGAAACACCTACGCCACTCACTTTGCCCTTGCCCTTATTCGAATTTTTGACCAGGGGGGAAGTAGAGGGAGGCTCGATAATAGGAGCCTGGGCATCGACGGAGTCAACACCAGGGAAATTGTCGATCTCCTCACCCACGGCCCCTAAGTCAGAATCCTCTTCGACTGAACGGTCTCCCAAGAGGGAAACAGAGGAAGGGGTGGCTCCGGAGGAAGCTGACATAGTTGGGCAAGAAAAAGGAAGCTTGAAAGATCTATAGAGGGGGGAAATTTCAAAAAAACACTCCTTGAGGACTCTAGGGTCGACACAACTGTGGGCAATGATAAAGATTCTAGCGGTGGAATAGGGGTCCAAAAAGTGGGGGAGATAAATCAGGGAAATGCCTCTGTTCCTAAAATAACAGAATCGAAAAGTCCAAAAATGAAGAAACCACCTCAGACTCGAGGGATCCAGAACGAAAATAACAAGTAGGGAGCCAAGAACGTACCTAATCAGGGACGAACAACAAGCCAAAGTTCGGAGGGAGCAAGCCACGCACACCAATTCGAAGGAAAATAAGTTTCAGCAAAACCCTAAATTCGCCGAAGGATTGGGGGAAGTCTGAATCCGTAGGAAAGGTGGAAGATGGAAGGCTTGAAGATTCAAGAGGGAAAAATGGCCGTTAGTGTCAATTCAAAGACATTTAAAGCTAACTGCACCAAGTGGGGAACGTGCGCGGGAAACAAGGAAAGAAAATGATTACCTGTAACCGTCAAAAATTTGTTCGCACAAGAACCGAGGTCGGCAATTGGAGGTCAGCTATAACCTGATCTCAGCTCAGCCCCTACCCAAGTTTACTTGGGATTAGGGCTGGGGGGCAACTGATAGTACCCAAAATCAGTTCTAAGTGTAAGTTCAGCCCATGAGGTTAGATCGAGAGGTCAGCTCGGACCTCCAGAGCTCAGAGGACTAGAAAGCTCTAACTATCCCAACTGAAATTGTAGCCAAATCAATAGGGGAAGCAGCTGGATGATAGCTGGCACCTCCCAACGGAAATCAAGCAACATCCCAAGCGGGAAACCCTTAATTGATCAGAATCCCCTCCTAAGATTAAGGGGGATCCCATGAATAGGGGGCAAGGATCTCGGTAGAGATCCTTGAGGGTTAGGAGTAACATTATAAGTATTGTACATTACCCCAAGGAGAAGGAGGGTGAAAAAAACTATCTGTAAGCATTCCAAGATCATCAATAAAGACAAAGGAGCAAGAGTCTCCATTAGAGAGTAGACTAACCGAGCTCATCAGCCGGTGAACCACTATATTTCTACTGTATCACACTCATTACACCTCGGATAATTAGAACATTCATCCACCAACTCATGAGCCTTGTAGCTCTGATCTATCCCATACAATTGAACCCTATCTCATTATTCATTCGTGTAAAATAACACCATCAAGTTTTATATTTAATAAAACATTCTCATACATCAGTAGAAAAGGATAGTTGTAACACTACAAAGTAATAATGTTATCCTTTTTGGGCTAGGTTAGCACGGTCTTCAAAAGCACCCAACCCCACTTTGCTTAGTGAAGTGTGTGAATTGATACACAACTGTGGACATTCATCATGCAGCATGCTTTAAAATTATGAGGCTCTAGTGGTCTAGTCCAAAGCTAACAATATTATACAATATATATTCCAAATATTACTATTAGTATTAGAGCTATTAATCCTCAAAGTGCAGAAGCCACCAAGTTTGTGCATTCGTTTGTGCAGCTTGGCGGGCGACAAAGTGGCTTGGGTCCGTGGTAGCTTGCAGGGAAGGAGTGGATGTCGGGGCATGTTGTAGCGCGGTAGCATGACAATGGTGGGAAGGCCACCTCGTTGGACTCTAACGTGTTGCTCCCGCAAGTAGATGTAGGTTGTTGTTGATCCATTGGGGGCAACGAGGGGGTGCTTGTGGGGTTGGGCACAGGGATAGGTGTGCTTAAACCACGGATGATGCGTGATAATGCGATGTGTCTATACGTTCTCCTACCCATCGAGTGGATGTCGAAAACATATTGCAGCGCCTTGTCCTGTGCCTACTCGAACAATATTGTATAATGCATTTCCGGATGATAATAGACTCGAACTACATACCAACTGTGAATCGGGATTGTTCCAATGTCGTTCTTAGGTTATAGCTACAATGACTAGCACCTTGCAATTCATCGATGAGCCGCAGTTTCCAAGACGGTAAACAAGGTTGAAGAACAATTAAAAGAAGGAAGATACAGGAATTGTAAATCTTGTTTGTTAAAACGAAATGAAAGGTATTTTAGTTGGGAATAAATGCGATGGGTTTGGTGTATTGGGATATTAACAGCCCAATGAAATGGACAATCCATCGATTCTGTAGGCTAAGCCCAGTCAAGACCCACAATCCTACCCAATTTCAGATCGACCAACTGAACTTTCAGTGGATTAGTTTGAGAAGAGCAATAGGCCAATAGTACTTGCACGTAAGTTTTGCAATCAGTTAGCAATCTAATATTGGTTGACACCTAGTGCCGGTTAAAAAATAATAATGAAATTTTCTTGTCTCGAGGCCCATGAGACAAGAAAAATTTTCTTTGTCAACGATGGTATGAGAGGGCGCAGAAATAGAAGGGGAAATTAGATACACCAAATTAGAGTTAATTGTAAAAAAATACATAGAAAAAAATGTAGGGTAAAAAAACCCTTAATTTTGATATTTATTTGTTTTCAAGTACATTATTTGGAAATTTCTTATTTTCTTCTGACTTTTATATCCTTCCGCGATCCATACGTATTTTTTTTGGAAAGTGGTGCATTAAACATCTCCTAGTTTTATGAGAGAACTTTAATATTCCGTATTTTTATGTCCTCCCTTTATTCATGCGTATTTTTTTTGGAAAGTGATTTTGTTTTCAAATTATATTTTAATGCACCTTAATTCATGCGTTTTTTTTTTTTTTTTTAGAAAGTGATTTTGTTTTCAAATTATATTAATATCCGAACTCCATAACAGTATAATAATAACAGTGTAACAATAACAATGTAACAATATATTTACACAAAATATTGTGCTACTACATTTTATCAAACATATATTTTCATATAATTTCATTCAAAAAGTCCATATCTGTTTTGAATTTGTTAACACATGCATAAAACCACTAAACGCTGTTTTTGTTACACTTTTGCTTAATGAATTTGTTACGTTTTTGTTACAGCGTAAATAATTTTATATTTCAAATTATATAAAAAAATAATTAATAATTTTTGAAATTCAAATAAAGTGATATATCATAAAATAAACGGAATATTAAAGTTCTTCCATAAACCTAAGAGATATTTAATGCATAAATATAATTTGAAAACAAATCAATTTCCAAAAAAGAAAATGCATGAATCAAGGTGCATTAGAGATTTCAAATTAAATGACCCTAAATTTTAGCGCTTAAAATAAATGCCCTGTTACATTTTTTAGGAAAGAAAATTTTACAAAATTGGCATTTACGTCTTTGTATCTCAGCTGTGTACTTTTTTCCAAAACATTTTGTTCTGTGTACTTTTTTACAATTATGTCTAATTTGATGTACCGGCTTCCAACAATTTATGCATGGCTATTAAGAATGGGAAGATTTTTCTTTGGAAAAAAAAATTCTTCGATCTAGTCTGATGTTAAGAAGATGAGGTGAGGAGAGCGTGATAGGTGGTGATATACGAGTTACGAGTAAAAGGAGTAACGATCAATTTTTATTCTTGCGATGTGGTAAGAATATTGGGCCAACAAACCGGAACATTTAAGGTTCATATGAGAATAATGGTTTTGTTCAATATTCAAACCAAGCTGTCATGGGCCAAGTTTTTTCACTCTTGAATTGGGATCGACTACATAATCACATATATAAAACTTCACAGCCCTAGAACCATATAGTCAAATACTTTACTACAAACAAAAAAACTAAGTTATACAAATGGAAAGAAGACTATATCACCATTCTATTTCGATAGAAATAATTTTATCATGAGAATTGAAAAAATGATGCATCACGATTATACGATTATGATTGTGGCAATATGATGGATCTAAGAGGGGCACATATGATTGACGGCTTCGTTAAGGTTTGCAAATTTGGTAGACTTATACTATAATATCTAATAAGAGATTCTTATAATTATAAAATATTAATCATCTCCATTTTCCGCTCCCTCTCAAAACTTTGGATTTTAATTTTGGAATTACCCTCTTATTAAATACTTTTCTCCCTTCCCCTCTAAACCTGATGTAGGGGGATAAAAATCCGATCTTATACTCTTCAACTTGTATAATAGCTTTTTAGGGTCACTTTTTTATGATTTAGTTTCCTTTTTTAAAATTGTTCTATAGTTTTCTTCTTCTCTCTCTCTATTTTTTTTTTTGTGAATTAGCTTCTATAGTTGTTTTGGAATAACTTTTTTACGGTGAATATTGTTTTCAAAAATTCTACTGGATTCTCACTGAATCTACATGTATTATTAATCACGAGTAGGCACCTTCTTGTCTCTAGGGCTGTTAAACGATTCAAGCGGTTCGGGCTCAGTCTCGATTTTAGTTTGACTTGGGCTCGCTCATATTATAAAATAAGTCGAATCTGAACAAATTTTTAAGCTCGTTTAATATTCGAGCCTAAGCTATTCGCAAGCTTGCTCGTTTTTCTTATGGTATCCTTGAACTTTAATTCATCTCTCTCTCTCTCTCCTTGCTCACCACAACGACTTTCTCTAATACAAATCTTAGAAAAATCATCATCTATGATCTATAGATCTCTACTTGGTATATCCACACACTAGTATATATTAAGTTTGTATGTTTTTGTTGTGATTTAGAAGTATTTTTATGCTCATTTTTGCATTAAATTTTAGATTTGTGTATTTTTGTTAAAAAAAACAAAAATTATTGGGTATTTGAAATTTGTGGATTTGAATTTTTTTTTTTTAATGACTTGTTTTTTACTCAAGCTTGGCTTAAATTCAATTTGAGCCAAATTTGAATAATATTTTGAGCTCGATAGACAAGCCTAAGCGGATATTGAATAATCATCGAATAGTATGAACTGAGCCTAAACAGAGTCAAGCTTGGAAGGCTTGACTCAATTAATACCCCTACTTGTCTCTCGATAAATATACCTAACATCTTTGAAAGTTTACTAATGACTCAAAGTTTTCCTAAATTGTGTGTTTTATCAGACATGACACTGAATTAATTAGAAAAAGACCCCCATATATTTCAACAACTACAGAAAATATCTTTTCAACTTTGCGTGGTGCAACATAAATACCCTTCTAAGATTGCACATGCACCGCTTGTGCCGCTCTTAAGATGATAATGATTTATTTTTTTAATGAACGAATAAGAGAATATATGTATATTTTGAGCATATTTTATTTAATATCATATTGCAATTCCAAGAGTCAAAAAAGATCAACAAGTTCAGATTCAAACCCCCACCTTCAAAACGATGATAATCATGTATTTTTTTTTCCCTAGAGTCCATGCGGTTTTAGGAAATATTTATAATATAAAATATGACAGAGTTCAATAAATTTATCTGACGGTCTCAAACAGGGCCGGCCCAACAGTATGGAAAAAAAAGCATGGGTTTTAGGCCCCAAATTTTTAGAAGGCCCCATAATTTTAGGTACATCACTAGCCCACAAAAAAAAATTAAATCCATTAAATTTTAAGCCCTACAAAAAAACCCCAAAAAAATTAAATTCAATCAAAATTTTTATTTCAATAATTTGACCATACAATCCAATCCATAACATTAAAAACTTAGAAATTAAAAAAATAAAAAAAAATACTCAAAAGTCAACTCATATTTACTGTCACCCTCTCTCTCTGGTAAAAAAAAAACAAAACTTGAAATTAAACACTCTCTCTCCCTCTCTGTGGTAAAAAACAAAAACAAAAGTTGAAATTTGTTTCTCAACAACATTAACACATATTTCTTTTGTCTTCCTCTCACATAAAAAATTAAAAATAAATTAATTTTTTTAAAAAAATAATACTAAAAAAAAAGACATATATTTAATGTTTCCGCTTTAGGCCTTAAATTGGCTTGAGCCGCCCCTGGTCTCAAATAGAATCATCCAACGGCCATCAACAATCCAATCTCAAAATTATTCATATCGCACCGTATCTTCAAACACAAATTACCTCTAATGTTATTTTAGAAAAGACCATTCTTCAAAGAAAATTATAGTCATTAGGGTAAATAATTGCATGCATAACAAATTAAAGCCACTACAAGGTACTCTTTTCTTGTGTAGGTCGAGAAAATTACCTTATAGATATGATACTTGTCTTCAAAGCAACAATTGTAGTCATTAGGTTCAATAATTGCCACGTATATTGCATGTATGTATAACGATGTCGGTCACTAGAATCCCAGGACTAGATCAACCACCTAATCGGATATCACCAGTCGTTTGAACAGCAAATGAAACTCTTCCACGTGGATGTGGAGCAGTTAACTGAAGCTTAACGCATAAGATGCCGGTAGATGACCACCAACAAACTTAACTGCCAAACGCACCTTCTATCTAATTATAAAATCGTAAGAGCCACGTCACCGCCACGTATCACCTTCTACGCTTGGGCCATGGCAATTGCCTCCCAAGTTGATTATATTATCAAGTCTGCCATCTTGTTAGATAAAAAAAAAAGATAAAAGATAAAAAGTTAGAAAAAGTAGATAAAATACTATGTTAGGTATGTGTTAAAATATATATTATTTATTTTATATCTCTTATGTATCTATTATGTATTGTCTGTACATTAATTTTATATATGAGTATAATAAAAAAATATTTATTTATATTTTTTATTCTTTTATCTATACCAAAAACAAAAAAATCATTCATATTTCTAATCCCTCCTACCCAAACACAAATGAAGGAATGGAAAGTCTATTTAAAGGATATAAAATGTATCACTCTTATTATTTATTTTTTTATTTTTCCTTTTTGGTCAAAATCACGTGTGAAGAAAAGACCATATGAGTATATAGAACATAGGGTATTTGGAACAGGTAGCACCCTGTGGCTTTAAACATTGGAAGGGAGAAATGAATTTCCATTCCTTGTCCAGATGTGTCAAAAACTCATGGGAATTGATGAAACTTGGTAGTCTTTGTGCTCCTGTTTTTCTTTTCTCTTTCTTTTTCTTTTTCTTTGTAAATAATGGTTAGATATTTAGGTTCAATTAACTAGCCCAGGGTTTGACTAAAAAGAAGAATAAAAGAGGATGTTTAGATTCAATGTTATGGTTAATTGTTGTAATACAAGTAAACTCAAGGGTTTATTCCCTCTAGTTGTGTAAGGTACCCAAAAAAAAATCGATGTTATATCTCTATTTATCACATTTATGAATACTTTTTATCATTATTATGAGTATTTTTTTCACTTTTGTGGTTTTTAGTGTTTTGTTGTGATTGTGGTTGTGAGTGTTGTGTTGTGTTGTGGTTGTGAGTGTTTTTACTAGGGGTGTAATTTGGGTGGGGCAACCCGATTTCAACCCAAGTCCAACCCGAAAAAATTAGGGTTTGGGTTAGGATTTTTAATACTTGGGTTGGGCTTGGGTCAAAAAATCTCAACCCGAATTCAAGTTGGGCCGGGCTAGGGTTGAAGCATCGGCAACTCGATTTCAACCAGAACCCGACAAATTAAAAAATAATTTTATATATATAAAGCATTAGCATTTTTTTTCATTTTTACTCCATCGTCCTCTGTTTCTTGTTGTTTGCTACTCTGTTATGCGTGATTAGTGGTGATAGTGTGATGTTTTAAGTTTAATGTTTTTATGGGTCTAATTTCTATGTTTTCTGGGATTGTGCTTTGAGATTACTAGTTTTTTGGTGTGAAAGCAGATGATCAATAATCGTGCACTGTTATGAATGAAATATATGGATTGTTTTATGAATTTGAAATTATTTCCCCCCTCTCTCTGTTTCTCTTGCAGTGAACTCGAATTCAACCCGAGCCCGCCCGAATTAAACTCGGGCAGTGCTCGGGTTGAGTTCCTCAACCCGATGTAGGGTTAGGGTTAGGGTTAGGGTTGAAGATTATATACCTAGGGTTGGGCTAGGGTTGACTGCCTAACCCGCCCAACCCGCCCGAGTTGCACCTCTAGTTTTTTACCACTGTTGTGGTTTACCACAGTAATTTCATAATAGTGGTAAAAACACCCACAAATATAATAAATTATCCACAAAAATTGTACTATTTTTTGTACCGAAGAAAAGTGATAAAATGCATGCATGTTATCTATTTTATGTGTTTATCAATGATAATTTTTATTCATTAACTTGGAAGTTACGAGTTTGAGTAACAGAAATAACCTCTTTATTTATGAGAGTATTATTGCACACATTTAATCTTACGTAGACTAAGCAATGACTAGAGTCTGATATATTGAATACGCTCTTTTAAAACTTTATTATTGAACGACGATAGATCGCCATTATGCTAAACATTTATTCTTAGGTTCAAATAACTTTTAGTCAAAAAAATCTCTTTAACCATAAAAGAAAAACATGGTTTGCTGCCATGCTTGAGCGACCCAAATGTTGCCAATAATCTGAAGGCTAGCAAATTCACAAATCTATAATTCCCCAAAAGTAAACCCTTTCAAAATCATCAAAAAATCATCAAAAAAACTAAAGGCATCTAGAAGCTTCTCCTTTTAATTGCTCTGCTTCAAAGCTAAGATTAGTCCAACAACGTAGGCCAATTTGTCAGACATGGTCCACGATGGTTTACCTAAAAGCCACTTTGACCCCTTAATTCAATGAGAAATAGAGATACAACCTCCACTAGGTTTGGGATATTTTTTTTCTGTATTTTGGGGGGCCGAAGAGACCAGTCAAATTAAGGATTCCTCTAGTGTAGCATCCTAAAACCTTTGACCCTCAAAACCTCAAAGAGTCGGTTTTAAACAAACCAATCCAAACGAGTCCCCGTAAAATAAAATAAAAAATCTACACAGCCAATCAAATGGCACAACTTAACATAGTGGGAAGAAATAATCTGAACACATCTGAATTCAACAATGTAAATATCTGATTGTATTCTCCATCACCTACGTCAATTTTATAGTTTTGGTCAAGTAAGGGTGGGGGTGTCAAAATTTGATATGACTCGTTAATATGACACAAAATTAGAGAGTTTGAATCTTTCGTAATTCACTCGCTTCGTAAACGAATGGATCCAATACAATATAATTAATAAACGAATTGAGTACTGGGAAATACTATATAACCCAAATTTGTAACCCAAATTTCCATCTCAAATGAAGGGGGACCATTAGATGAGTGGGTCTCATCAACTTTTTTAAATGGGACCCACTGATCTAATAGTCCCCTTCATTTGGAATGAAAATTTGAGTTACAAATTTGAGTTACATAACATTATTTTTGAGTATTATATATCAATTATAGACGATTTATACACAATACAAACTCAACATATCACGATTCATCTGTTTCTATTAATAAATAAATTAAATATGACTAAAATACTTTTTAACTTAAACTTATTAAGACTAGATACAAATCCTATCTACCGAGTAGAATTGAGAGGGCTAAGGGGTAAATACCTGGTAGTCATCCGTCCATACATATCTCTATCCTCGCAAAGAGATAAAAATGAAGAGGAAAAGAGAGAGAATCATTCCTGCGTGCTTTCCCATTACTATTCATGATCAAATCCTGTCCTTCTCATCCCTCTATTCAAATATAAATACCTGTCAATACGTTTAGAACCCTTCAGAAGCAAGAGAAAAACAGTTGTGTGTGTGTGTGATTTTCCTACGAAACCTCAGCAAGAAATGGATCAGAAATTGAAAATGAGCATCAACAACAACCAAGAAGATGAATACATGGGTGTTGCAATTCACAGCCAAGTGAGAAAGATCAAGCAAGAAATGGAGAAGTTCAAGCACCCATCGCTGCAACAGCCGGCGACGAGACCGGTTCTCCGGGAGATCAACCGGCGGCGGCAGCAGCAGCGGCGATCGAGATCGCCACTTGGATTGGCTGAAAGACCCATCTCAGCAAAAAACTGACCCATATGCATCTGTTTGGAATCAGATAGTCCTTTCTGTTTCTAGTTTTTTTTAGTGGTTTCTGTTACTTGTTTTTTTCTTTATCTTTTTCAGTTCTGGAATTTGTTTCCAGTTGTACATATTTGAAATAGAATATAGTTCAGAACTTTCTTGGTGGGTAACTTCTCTTTCCAATCGTCTCAGTTTTGAGCTCTGTTTTTTTATAGATTTATGAGATTTTGTCCATGAAATCAAATTTTGCAGAATGATGAAATTTAGAAGTTTCTATCCATGATTAAGGTTGAATCATTCTGCAAAATTTTCTCAAATTTTGCAGATTTTGTCAATGAAATTTTGGACTGGGTCCAACTCCTCTCTTTTATTTTTTGACAACAGAGGTGTTGTAGATTAAAATGTCGAGTTTTACACCAAAATGTCATGAACCATTTCACCTGGTTTTTTTTTTTTTTTCTTTTTTCTCAATTTTCCATTTTTGTATACAGATATATATCATGGGGCAGATATGATTAGTAGGTTTATGCTATTTTGTCCATGAAATCAAATTTTCTAGAATGATGAAATTTAGAAGTTTCTTGGACCTGGGTTAGTATGCAAAAAACAAGGAATAAGCTCTCTTTTCTTTTCTTCTCCCACCTCCCTGCCTTCTTCCCCCCTCTTGCCTTCCCAACACCCACATAATTTTTTTTTTAAAAAAAGGAAAAACACCCATGAAAAAATTCAAACAAAATAGCAGTTAGAAGGGAAAATTCTATGCATTATTTTATTTATTAAAATATTTCAGTCGAATTGGTGACCAGTTTATTGCTCGTGTTCTGTTCTCTTTCCCATGTCATTTTCGAAAGAACGCATGTATACAGAGAACTTATGAAAGTCTGTCAATTTATTGAATTGGTCTTGTCAATCCAAGTCTTAATCCGAATAAAAAACTCAACTCGGAATATTTAAGGATATAGAAAACCTCATTCATATTATCTGACGTTCAATTTGATCTGATCTTAGTCAATTGAATTCCTTTGAAACTACCTCAAATAATAATGAAAAAAAACACTTCACCAAATTATAACTAAACTTCAGCTTAATTTCTTCAAAACTTGCAGATTTGGACCGATATTTGGCCAACAGAAAAGGCCAACCCACATACCATCTCCAAAAAAGAAAAAACATACCATCTCCAAAAAGTTTTCGTAATGAACTCCTGGAATGCTACTATCTCCTACAATTATTCATATTTGATGGTGTAAAAAACCGAGAAGCGTGAGGTGGATGAGCTCAGGGTTTTGTGTGTTGAGTGTGTGAGGTGACACGATTTAGAATTCACAAAAATTGAAGTGGTTCGCCCAGCTAAAGTGTTGGGTTAATCCTTTGTAATGAAGGCTCCTAATTTTTGGTTGTGTATTGCTTGAGGAAAAAGTTGAGTACAACGGGGTTTCTCTTCTTGAGGTTGCTTATTGGCTTGCCTTTTTACACAGTTGATTATAATGGATTTAAGTCTGGCCCCTTATTCAAGCCCAAGACCCTTTGTGGGCTCACCAAAGACAACCCAAGCACCTCATCAAGACAGTACTCACTGGACTCGAACTAGGCCATAACCCGGCTCCATGGAAGCCCATAATAGTTTGGCCAAGAGTGGATGTCATCTCCACATAGTCAGTGCATGTCCGCTCGGCACTATCGAGCCCAGAGTAGATGTCATCTCCGTATAGTCAGTGGATGTCAGCTCGCCCAGGGACGGAGCCAAAAATTATGTCTAGGATAGGCACTTTATTAAAAAAAATTAATTTTTTTCTTCTAATCAATAAAAATAACATAATATATTCAAATTTAATATATTGTATTCGATACTTAAAAATTCATAAAATACGAAATTGTCAAATTTTGATAAATATAACATACATAAATAAAAACAAACAAAAAAGAGAGGCTAATTATAACCCTTCATAACAAATGAAACAAACTGCATAAAAGATACTATAGTATTTCTCCATATATATGATCAAACTATTAGTCATTAATCACTCATTTAATTAATTAACCTAGTTGCCATAATCTCTATAACTTAAAAAAAATGAGTTCGACATGTCAAAAACTTATATAGATGTATCCTTATAGTATTTAAAGTGTCCAAAGTGTGTCCAAAAATTCATAATTATTTAGGTACAGGGAATATACTAATTGATAGAACAAAAAATGATAGAGTGGACACACTTAAATATACTTCAAATTATTTGAAATATACATAAGTAATATTTAAAAAAAAAAAACTGAGGGTGGACATGTGCCCCCTCTAGCCCTCAAGTAGCTCCGCCCTCGGCTCGGCCCTATCGAGCCCAGTATCGATGTCTGCTCGAGAATTGGGAGATTGGCCTCAGGTGATCCATTGATGATCGTACCACGACACGTGGACAGAGACAAGAGAACAATACCTGACAACCTTAATGAACGAATATTCACCGATAATGGAGATGACTCATGTATTCCGTTCAAGGCGTAGTGGGCGCAAAAAAACGTCAAGGTGACAGGTTCAGATACAGGACAAACGAGAAGGGGACCACAGAATCAGCCAGAAAAATAACCACTGCAAACCCCTAATGATAAGATGTATAAACAGTGAATGGTGCCATGGTATAAGATATAGAAAAAAAGATAGGCAAAAGAGAGATTATCGACAATAACCTAGGAAATCATTTGTAAAAAGCTCATTGGCAAAAACCTTATGTAACAACAACCTTCATTCCTGAGCAATATTATCCTCCAGGATCAAGAGTATCCCTTACAGTGGATGTAGCCTAGTTCTTCGACTAAGGTAAACCACTCATGTTTCTGTCTTTGTTTCATCTTCAGCATTTAACATGCTTTCTGCCATAAACACATTCATTCTCTCTGGGCCTCATCCCAAGTTGTTATGTAGCTGGATAAGAAGATTTCGAGTTACATCAACAGTAATCATTGATTTTTACAATCAAATTGTCGGATAATATTTGAGACATATTTGGCCGAGGCACTTTCCCCAAGGTGTGAAGTGGCTTTCTAGAAGTGATGACGTGACCGTGTGACCTTCTGAAACGGTAACTCTTGCTCAAGGTAGGATTTGCTTGGTGAAAGTTCCTCTTCTACTCCTCCTGGTAATTTTCATTATGTTGGTTATTCTTTGGGCACCAATAGCTAACCTGGACCACTCCAGGTCAGTTCAGTAGAAGGTATAACCTGGACAACTGTTCTGTGTCCCTTAACTGTACATTGTTTTTCTAGTATCATCAATATTAAACCTCCAAAACGTATCTCGACACATGGTGTAGTGAAATGAAAGTGTTTGTATGTTAATAAGTGCAATAAGGTTTTACTGTCAAACCCAATTTGGTACATCTGCACAATCCCAAGTAGCAACAGTAGTGTTTCCACATACAAGGATATAAAGTTTCTCTAGTATTTGAAAATTAGAAAAAAAAATTACATTTGTGCTCTTCTTTTTTTCTTTTTTTTTTTTCCTGTTGCTGTGGCAAAGTTGAACATTTAATATTTGCTATTGAAGATTGGTTTCGCCCACACAACACCCCCATTGTGTTGACAAACATAGTCCCTGTCGAATGGGCAAATCCGCTGCTACTGATGTGGTTTGAAGAAAGCTGGTATGGAATTCATTTCTTCAGGTAACCCAATTTAAGTTAAGTTCATGTTTCCAAGTCAACTCCATAATTTGCATCTTATTATGAGACCATGTATGGCGCAGATTTGAGAAGCAAAAGTTGAATAAGGGCAAGATCAGAGGATTTTAGCACTTAAAAAGGAAAAATATCACTAGTAAATGTGCAAGAGCAGATATTGCTGGTTTCATTAAACGACAGATATTATGGAACAAAAAAAATTGTGTAAAACGACAGTTATTTAGGAACGGAGGGAGTAATTTTTTATTTTTGGTAATTTTCGTATAATTAGGGATTTTACCTCTATTATGGGGACGATTAGGATTTTGGTCATTCATATATATATTTCCTTATGTGATACTGATTATTCATTGAATAATATGCATTTTTCAGAAATATTCTCTTGTTATTTTCTCTGTGAATGCACAGTACATTTGTTCTATACACTTAGAAACGGTATTTTCTTTGTATTCCTTGTTCCGTTGCGTCAGTTCCCTAGCCATGGGTTGGAACATCTTACGATTATATGTGACTTCATGTAATTTTATCCGGGTTTCTCAATAGAACAAATCAAAATTCTCAATGATTCAACCTATTTCACTATTTTAGCAAATAAGAAATCAAAATGACCACTTACCCCAAAATAATATCAAAATAATATCAAAATAACCATTTTCTTACTATTTTCACATTTTAAAATTTTATTAATTCACTCAAATTCCTTACAATGAAAATAGTAAAGTACAACACAAGCCCAAACTGCACTAAATATTTGAGTACAAATTTGCATGGCAATGTCTTCCTTTTTTTGTGTGGCTACTCAAAATGACCACCTATTAAGCATTGATTGAAAACTCATACAACATTACATGCTTGTAAGTCTTTCCTGGAGCAACAACCTGTGAAGGAAAATTGGGGTGATTGACAGAGTCAGGGAACCCTTGTGTTTCCAAACACAAGCCAGCATGAGCTTGATAAACGTATCCACCTTTCCCCTTCACATTTTTTATCCAGTTGCCGGTATAAAACTGCACGCCCGATGCATTTGACGAAAGCTTCAATACTCTTCCAGACTTCTTATCGTGAACCACAGCCACTGGCTTGATCTTGTTGTCGTTGTCACCATCAATGATGTAGTTGATATCGTAACCATTAGGAAGATCATTTATCTTGCTGTCAATAGTTTGTGGTTCGAGGAAATCATAGGGTGTACCCTTTCACGGATGCAATTTCTCCAGTGGGGATGCCCTTAATAACTGGGGTGAATTTGGATGCAAATATCTGAACCTCCTCGGATAGGATATCACCGCTAGTGTGGCCTCCGAGGTTCCAGTAGGTGTGTTGGGCTAGACTCACTGGAGTGGCCTTATGTAAGGTCGTGGCTTCCATTATTACTTGCAAATTGTAAAATCCACTGAGAACATAGGTCATAGTGACAAGAAGATCACCGGGAAAGCCTTTGTAATATACAAGGAAAGTAGAAATTTTAGGAACATTTATGCTAAAACACAATGGTGATTATGTAGAAGAACATCATATTTAGGTATATATGATCCCACAATGTCATGCACTTTTCCTAATCTGTTTGTGAGTATAATACTCAATAATTATGATGTGCAATTCCCGTTCTCATTTTATGCTTCTCATTTTTCCCATATTCTTGTGAAAGATAGATGATACAAGAAAATGGAAACAATTACCTTCTTCACCATCAACACTGTAATAGGAGAAGGTAATACGAGGAGATTCACTATCCTTCTGATGATCTATTACCTTCCAAACAACATCGCTGAACCCTTTCGACCCACCTAGTATCCAAATTAATAACATCCATGAAAAGAATGAAGGAACTTATTTAAACTAGACGGAGGATCAACATTAAAGGTATGGGATTTTCCTGTTAATCATGGACCTAGTGCAAGTGGAGGAGAATGAAAAATAAAATAAGGTTTATGTACCATGAAGCGTGTTAGGCCCTGCATTAGCATCTAGCTTATAAGTGATCCCGAATAATGTAAATTGAGCACCAGTAATCCGGTTAGCAACTCGTCCAACAGTAGCACCAAAGTATGATGAATCATTCTGCAGTAAATGACATGTACATGTAGAGTTTCGATCATAAATTTTCATCTTTAATTTAGAAAATAAATACAAGAACCTAAAATAAACATAATCGTTATATAGTAAATGGTGGTACTATTTGCTAGCATTATATGAGATAACAAGCTCAAGTTGCACATTTAGGAGGAACTCACATCATTTGCCCCACTAGGCTTTTGAAAAGGTGAGATTTTTAATAACATGTCCAATGTTACTTCCAATCAAATTATAGTTCCCAGACGAAAAAATGCAATCGCAAATTGAAAGAACTATTCTCTCTACCTCAAAAAAGTTAAAACATTCTTGCACGAGTTTTGTATCACTGAGTTTAGGAAATGAGCCACATGGCGAGATAGTTTCCTGATCCAAACTCATGATACATTACAATGCCCAAAGACCAAGTGATCAACGTTTAATCTTTTGAAGAACGTTGCCAATTTTTGGCTTCGATCAACATATTTTGTCAACAATAATATGCTAGTGGACCAAGTTTTTCTTCTCCAAAGGTAATAATGGACAAAGTTTCTATTGATATCAACTATCAAATATTCTAAATTGTGTCTCCACACACACACATAAATATATGATGAAACTCCTAATGCACTGTCCAAACTTTTTACAAGCAGTGAACTAAAAAAATATTAAAAATTTGAATTGAAAAACATATATCAAAACAACAAACTCAAAAATATTGAAAAAACACAAACAGTGAAGTCAAAAAACAATGAACTTTAATAGAATGAAATTTCTAGTTCACAAAATTTTCACAAACAGTGAACTTTAATGAAACTCTTAGTTCATTGTGAATTCAAATGCAGTGAAATAAAAAATAGTGAACCTAAATAGTGAATAACTATCATCGATGCCACCACCACCCAGCACCACCAACATCGCCGCCAACCTCCACCACCAAATATAGTGAAAAACTGTTGAATTAAAAAATATTGAAAAAAATTGACATAATTAATGGCATAAAAATTGTATATACCAAAAAACTGAATTCAAAACTAGTCAAAATAATGAACTTAAAAACAATGAAAAATTAGTGAACTCAAAAAAGAATGAAAAATAGGGAACTCAAAAATATTGAAATTTAGTGAATTCAAAAATAGTAACAAATAGTGAATTTAAAAAAAGTAAAAAACAGTGGAACTGAAAAACAGTGAAAAACAATAAACTCAAAAACAATGAAATTTAGTGAATTCAAAAATAATGAAAAACACTGAACTCAAAAATAATAAAAAACAATGAACTCAAAAATAATAAAATTTAGTGAATTCAAAAATAGTGAAAAACAGTGAATAAAAAAATAATGAAAAATTAGTGAATTCAAAAAAAGGGAAAAGCACTATAACTCCAAAACAATGAAAAATAGTGAACTCAAAAACAATGAAAAATTAGAGGTCTAAAAAACAGTAAAACCGAAAAACAATGAAATTTAGCGAATTAAAAATAGTGAAAAACAGTGAAAAAAAAAATAATGAAAAATTAGTGAATTTAAAAAAAGTGAAAAGCACTATAACTCCAAAACAGTGAAAAAGAGTGAACTAAAAAACAATGAAAAATTAGAGAACTAAAAAACAGTGAAACCGAAAAACAATGAAATTTAGTGAAAAGCAGAAGAACTCAAAAACAATAAAAAATTAGTGAACTAAAAAACAATGAAACTCAAAAATAATAAAATTTAGTGAATTCAAAAATATTGAAAAACAGTGAACAATTTTACTTATTTTACTTTTGTAACATAAATTGAGCCATTTCACTGTTTACGTATTTTACTTGGTGTTGAAATATGCAAAATTTTAAAACTGTGAATTTCATCTAATTTAATGTCTTAAACATTAAAATTTTAATTTATTTCACTGTTTCGATCATTGAAATTGAGACTTAATTTTACCTCATACTTGGTGTTGAAATATAAAAATTTTCAAAACACTAAATTTAATCTAAGTTTAATGTCTTAGACAATAAAAATTCAACTTATTTACTAAAACATAATTAATAACATAAAAATTGTATACCAAAAAATAGTGAAAACAGTAATCTCAAAAATCATGAAAAATTAGTGAACTCAAAAATAATGGAAAATTATTGAACTCAAAAATAGTGAAAGATTATTGAACTCAAAAACACTCAAAAATAGTGATGGAACTAATGAGACTTGGTTTTGACTTGAAACTAAATTAATTTGACCAACCATCTAAAAACTGTAGTCGAACAAAAATACAACTTCCATGAAAACACAAAAATTCATTAAATTTAGACAAAGTTTTACTAATACAGATTCCATAAGGAAATGAAGACGAAGTGTATTCGCAAGCAAACAATATCGACAGTTTGAAGAGAGAGAGAGATCGGGTTAAAGAGAAACTACGAATCTCTCATTGACGTTGAGACTAAAGGGTATGGTGGTCATTTAAAAAAAAGTATTTAATTAGAATGGATTAGAGGATAAAAAAGTGTACTTATACTTGTCTCTATCTATACTACTAATAAAAGTACCTTATGTTACTTTCCGGAAAAAAAAAAGTACCTTAAGATGAAAATTTTTGATTCTCTATTTTACCCTTGTAAAGAATTACAAATACCACTTTATTTTTTCAAAATTAAATATCTAAATTATCATCATATTCTTATGCATTAAAATCTCCAAATTACCTCTAACATCTCTTTTAATTTCTATCTCCAAATTACCTCTATCTCCAAATTATCAGTTTCTATGAAATTTTTTGATTGACTATATTACCCTTATAAAAATATGAATCATTATATTTTTAATGAAGTGTTCAAAAAACTTTCAAAAACTCCACCAATCTAATATTTATCATCACACATGCAAAGATAATATTATGCCCACATATGTATATTTTCTTTTTTACTGAAAAGTTTAACCCTTTCATTTCTATGATAAAAAATAATTGTATATATAGTTTTTTAAAATTAATTTATGGTACATCAATATAATTATTTAGTCCTAATAAACTTTATATGTTGTATTAAAATTTTATGTAAAATAGATTGTTGTGTATTTTAAAGTAAAACTTGAATTTTTTAGATTTTTAAATATGCTTTATAATATATACTATAGAGTAGTATATTAAATCTTATTCCAATTGACCTAACTAATTTCTAATTACTATAAAGATCCAATATGATTAGTATATTAATGAATGTTATAATTTTATTCAATGAATTATATGTAGAATACTAATCAAATGAATTTCAAAAAATTTAATTTCTCAAACATCACTAAAAAATCACTCTCAATCACAAAATTCTTCAAAAAAAAAAGAACTTTAACTATTTATTTTTTTATCTTTTTTCTTATAGTTAGAACAATGTATTTTGGAAATATACAAAGTTTTCATAATCCTATAATCGAATATGAGCAAAGAAAATTTAAGTTTGATAAATTTGAGATGATATTTAATTCAAATACACAAATACCTAATATATTTTATTACTTTTTGTGTATGAAAACTATTCACGTGCAACGCATGTGATGCATTACTAGTCACCTTAAAAATGCTCTGTTTGTATTTATTGACTATAAAAACCATTTGAACGGACCTTTGACCAATTTTCACTTTAATTTGTCTGTTTTATGTGTTTTGATTTGTCTAGCCATATTTTGCTATTTAAGCATTAAATAGATCTAATTTATACGGAAGAACTATGAATAGATGAGAATCAAAATTGGTTGAAGCAAGTTTGCACTATTTTTTGCAGGTGGACAATTTCTAGCAAGAATCCTATAAAGATGTGGGTGTTTCCACCCATATACCATTTGGCTTGCATTTGTCGTGAGCTTTCTTGCCCAGCTATACATTTTCATTTACTTTTGTCCATATCCTACATATCCTCATCTCTATTTTCATTCTCTAAAAATACTCTCTCTGGGTTCAACACCAACAATAACCCGTAAACATCGGTAGAAGTGGCGCAGAAGATGTGCGACAAAAGTCACAAAACCCATGGATTTAATGATTTAAAAATAGCAAGTCAAAATTTCAAAGAAATTAGAAAAGAAAAAAGACTTTTCAAACATCTCGTTAAGAAAATAAGGAGGGAAGGCCTTACAAGATCTTTCATACTTAATTTGATTATTATATAATATAGGATAGATTTTCTACCACAAATTTAAGTAGGATTTATTGTATATTAGTACACCATTAGTACTGATGATGCAAAAATTGGTTTGCACACCACAGTCAAGTAAATAGTGTAAAATGCAGTAAAATAAGTAGAGAAAGATAACACAAGGTTTATAGTGGTTCGGTCAACAAGACCTACGTCCACTTTCAATGGCTAAGTTCGCCGGGAATTTCATTAACTTCGGTGTGCTGGGAGAGTAGAGAATTACAAGAGGAAAGATAGATGTGCTTGAATCTTGTTTGAGATGCCCCCCAAGTGATGGGGAAGCTTACAATTTATAGTCGTCTGTGTAGTAATTGAATGGCTAGTTTGACGGTCATAACGGATTGTAGCAACTTAATAGCTTTAAACAGCTTGGCGACCCCTCCTCTCCTTGGCGACCTCTCCTCTCCTCAACCGGCAGGGGAGTGCTCTCCAAAGGTCTTGGCCAAATGATGATGGAATGTTGACTTTCTCTAAGCGGCCCGGATGCTCCCTTAGTGGTGTAGCTCCCTAATGAGCTTGACCGGTCTGGACCACTTTGGGCCTGCTTGGTCTCCTGGAACTTGGGCTCTTAAATAGTTTTGGGCTTTCCACCCGAATTGGATTATTTGGGCCTGGCCCATCAAGTACATTACATGGTTACTCTAAAAAGGAAGAAAATGAAAATAAAAGCATTTTAGTAAATTTTAATTCAAAAACCCTGGTTTATCTAGGACTAAATATATGTTGAGAAATCCGATGTCCTTCAAATTTTTTTCCAAATTTCGAATTTTAAATAATATGACACATTGATAGTTTTAGTGAAAGTATCTGGGGCGTATTGATCCTATGACTTACATTGATTTGGGCCAACTTTTTTTTTTTTTTGAAATTTTGTTGAACATAACATTGTTGATATATGTTGATGCCCATTTTGGATCTTATTTAAAATTTGAATCTTCCATGGTTGATATCGTTTCGACTGGAAACCAGTAACAATAATTGTCATAAACTCCAATCTATATCATACTTTTATTCCGTCAAACTGATGATTGTAACAAGTTTGTGATTTATCATTGATTTTAGGCAGGGGCTAAGTGTTTATTGCCATAGTGGTACATTAGGAGTTAAAGTTCAAAAAATTATCTTTTCAAAATGAAGACAGAAGTTCTCAAAGAGTCAAGAATAACCTTAGGAGGAGTAGAGACACCTAGGTATTTGGTTTAGCTTTTAAAAATCAATTGGTTTGGTTTGACAGTGTGCATAGTAGGACAGTTGAACTCAAAAACCTTCCCTCTTGCTTTTTTTTTTTTGATAATATTACATACCGAGATCTGGAAGGAGTTGGTTAAACTCCAACCTTGAGTTTTTGAGTGATGATGTTCTAACACGATTGAGCACTGATATGAATATAAGGTGTTTGAAGGCACGAAGCAATAAAAAAAATGGTCAACATATTTTTATTCACACGTAAAATCAAATCACAAACATAGAGGAGAGATAAAGAAATTTAAACACCGATTATAATGGGAGTGAACGGTGGTAGTGGCAGTGGGTGACAATGGTGATGGTGGGAGACGATGATCGTTGTGGTGGGTAAGATAGCAACTGTGGTGGTAGTAGTAGCCATGGGTGGCAATGGTGATGGTGGTAGTGGGTTTTGAGTGACGGTGATGGTAGTGGCAACCATGGGTGGCAACAGTGGTGGTGGGTGTGGGTGGTGGTGGACGACGGTGATGGTGGTTACCAGTGGTGGTGATGGGACAATGACAGTGGTGGTGGGATGTGATGATAGTGGTGGCGGGCGACGATGGACGCTTCTAGGCGACAATGTTATGAGTGGTGACAAATGACAGGGGTGGTAAGTGTGGTGGAGGTAGGTGAGAGTGTGTGGCTGCAGTGATGGGCGATGACAGATGATGTTGGTTGGTGGTGATAAGTGTGGTGGGGTAGGTGATAGTGGCTGGTGGCGATGGTGGGGGACGTTGGGTGGTGGTGGGTGCTGACGATGAGCGATGGTAGTAGTAGGATGATGGCGATAATGGTAATAAATATAAGAATAATATGACGATGGTGGTGGTTGGTGGCCATGGACGACGATGGTAGCAATCGGTAGTGGGTGGCGATGGTGGTGGTGGTGGTGGTGGCGGTGGGGCAGTAAAGGTGGGGTGGGGGTGGAGGTGGGGGTGGCGATGGTGGTGGTAGATGTGATGGTCATGGGGGTGGTAGGTGTGATAGTGGGACAGTAGCAGTGGTGGTAAGGTGCGACATCGGTGGTGATGATGGTAGGGTGCAGTAGCGGTGGTGGGGGGGCAGTGGAAGTGGTAGTGGTGGTGGGACAGTGGTGGTGGGGTAGTGGTGGGCGGTGGTGGTAGTGGTTATGGTGGTGGTGGGGCAATGGAAGTGGTGATGTTAGTGGTAACGTGGTGGCAGCAGCGGTGGTGGTGAGGTGGTGGGTATGGTAGGGTGGCGATAGTGATGGTGGCGGCGGCGATAGTGATGGTGGTGGTGGTGGTAGTGGTGGTAGCAGTGGTGGTGGTGGTGGAGCAGTGGGGGTGGTGGTGATTGAGGTAGTGGTGGGGCGGTTTCAAACACTATTTTTTTTTTTAAAATACTTATGAAAAATTTTGCTAAAAATACTTTTAAAAACTCACTTCAAACACACATTTAGGGTGCTATTTTTTCTATTAAATTTGAGGTGTTAATATTAGTCGTTAGATTGACTTTAAAGTAAAATTCAAAGCGATCTCAACCGCAAATAGCAAAAGTCATTTTGTTTAATATTTTGAAATTTGAATTGTATTGTACTTTATTATATAGATTAGAACTACCCAATGTTAGTTTACCAGGGGTAACCCGTGTCTGAAGACACGGTGTAACGTAAGTGAGAAGTGATGAATTTGGGGAAGTAGGGAAAAAATTCAATGTGAATGGTTTTGAAAGAAATATTAGTGGCCGTTGAATGAGTCTATTTAAGATCATCAGATGGCCTAATAGAAACCTGTCCTATTTTATATAATAGATATAGTGAAATCTCTTCATTCGTTGCCAATTAAAATCATAACAATGTGTATAGGTATATCTGAGGACACGCACTTGAACCCTCCCTCACACACGTAACTAGGTATAATTATGTCTGAACACATAACAACCTGTTTACACCAAAAAATAGCACAGGTTGATAGTCATCTCTATAAAGAGCAGAGGTCAAGCCACAGAGAAAGGATATCACGATCAATCACAAAAATTCTACACAAAGCCAGCCTATCCTTTTACTTGTTTCTTGCTTCTGAGCAATTTTATTTTTCTTGTACTCTATCACTCCGGTGATCTTTTACTACTTTCATTTAATGCTAAGCTCATTATTCGCTTTGCCTTCTAGATTTAAATTCAGTGCACCTGCTTTTCTTTCTTGTTGTTTTCTTTACAGTGTTGTTCATACATTTCTATTTGGTGAAATTATTTAAAATCCTTGAGCACCAAGGCATAGAAAAGAATATAGTTGAAAGATTACGTCTCGCTACATTAGTCTGAACAGTCACAATTTTAAAATACGACGTGGGTTCGAGTAGATAAGGTCGTACGTATTTGGATTTTAAGTCTACCTGAACTTTGGCACGCCCGCAGTCGAAAATACGCTAAACATATTTTTTAGCACGCCCAGTGCGACTATCAAAGATACAGTATGTCGAACACTCGAAGTAAATCCAAAATTGGCTCATCTAAAGCGCCTCCAGCGCGCGAAGTTGTAGAGCAACAACCAAAGCGAAGCACAATCAGAATAGTGAAGTGAAAATTCTGGCGACAAAAGACGGCGATGTGCAACGCAGTGGAACTGAAACCGTCAAATCCTTAAAGTTAATTGTGTATTACACCAAGCAAACACTCATCCATGTCATAGAAGATGTTACTGCAATCATTAAAGAGGCAGGGGAGCGGCCTTCTGAAGGACAAAAGTCCTTCTCGATTCCCGACATTTCTGGAATTGGTAAGATAACTCTGATTAGAAAAATGTATATTAATTCTTAAATATTTGTGCATTGACCAATGTTTCTAGACTATATAGACAATGAAATTTGTTACCTGGTATTTTGAAATTTCGCTCTCTGATCTACTTTGTGAAAAAGACCATGAACAGTTGTCATATGGTTGCATATGAATTTTGGGCTTGTGTGCCCCCATTTTTTGTTCATTTATATGTATGTGTTGTTTGTTTGTACTGTGTGTCTTTTGCTTTGCCATGAGCTCCTTTAATTTTAGACTGAATTCTATTATTTAATCCCTCAAAACACTTTTTTGCCATTTTAGAAAAGAATTCGGAAATTAATAATAAATCATAGGAGATTCCGAATTCAGTGCCATCAGTTTTGTTAGACTCTAGATGACACATGTTTTTATGTTAATTAGTTAGATTGTAATATTTTATTTTTGGTCATTTTCGTATAATTAGGGATTTTACCTCTATTATGAGGACGATAAGGATTTTGGTCGTTCCTATATATATTTCCTTATGTGATACTGATTATTCATTGAATAATATACATTTTTCAGAAATATTCTCTTGTTATTTTCTCTGTGAAAGCACAGTACCTTTGTTATATACCCTTAGAAACGGTATTTTCTTTGTATTCCTTGTTCCGTTGCGTCAGTTCCCTAGCCATGGGTTGAAACATCTTACGATTATATGTGACTTCATGTAATTTTATCCGGGTTTCTCAATAGAACAACTCAAAAATCTCAATGATTCAACCTATTTCACTATTTTAGCAAATAAGAAATCAAAATGACCACTTACCCCAAAATAATATAAAAAAAATATCAAAATAACCATTTTCTTACTATTTTCACATTTTACAATTTTCTTAATTCACTCAAATTCCTTACAATGGAAATAGTAAAGTATAACACAAGCCCAAACTGCACTGAATATTTGAGTACAAATTTGCATGGCAATGTCTTCCTTTTTTTTGTGTGGCTACTCAAAATGACCACCTATTAAGCATTGATTGAAAACTCATACAACATTACATGCTTGTAAGTCTTTCCTGGAGCAACAACCTGTGAAGGAAAATTGGGGTGATTGACAGAGTCAGGGAACCCTTGTGTTTCCAAACACAAGCCAGCATGAGCTTGATAAACATATCCACCTTTCCCCTTCACATTTTTTATCCAGTTGCCGGTATAAAACTGCACGCCCGGTGCATTTGACGAAAGCTTCAATACTCTTCCAGACTTATTATCGTGCACCACAGCCACTGGCTTGATCTTGTTGTCGTTGTCACCATCAATGACGTAGTTGATATCGTAACCATTAGGAAGATCCTTTATCTTGCTGTCAATAGTTTGTGGTTCGAGGAAATCATAGGGTGTACCCTTCACGGATGCAATTTCTCCAGTGGGGATGCCCTTAATAACAGGGGTGATTTTAGATGCAAATATCTGAACCTCCTCGGATAGGATATCACCGCTGGTGTGGCCTCCGAGGTTCCAGTAGGTGTGTTGGGCTAGACTCACTGGAGTGGCCTTATGTAAGGCCGTGGCTTCCATTATTACTTGCAAATTGTAAAATCCACTGAGAACATAGGTCACAGTGACAAGAAGATCACCGGGAAAGCCTGTGTAATATACAAGGAAAGTAGAAATTTTAGGAACATTTATGCTAAAACACAATGGTGATTATGTATTAAAAAAAACAATGGTGATTATGTAGAAGAACATCATATTTAGGTATATATGATCCCACAATGTCATGCACTTTTCCTAATATGTTTATGAGTATAATATTCAATAATTATGATGTGCAATTCCTGTTGTTATATTATGCTTCTCATTTTGCCCATATTCTTGTGAAAGATAGATGATACAAGAAAATGGAAACAATTACCTTCTTCACCATCAGCACTATAATAGGAGAAGGTAATACGAGGAGATTCACTATCCTTCTGATGATCTATTACCTTCCAAACAACATCGCCGAACCCTTTCGACCCACCTAGTATCCAAATTAACAACATCCATGAAACGAATGAAGGAACTTATTTAAACTAGAGGGAGGATCAACATTAAAGATATGTGATTTTCCTTTTAATCATGGACCTAGTGCAAGTGGAGGAGAATGAAAAATAAAATAAGGTTTATGTACCATGAAGCGTGTTAGGCCCTGCATTAGCATCTAGCTTATAAGTGATCCCGAATAATGTAAATTGAGCACCAGCAATCCGGTTAGCAACCCGTCCAACAGTAGCACCAAAGTATGATGAATCATTCTGTAGTAAATGACATGTACATGTAGAGTTTCGATCATAAATTTTCATCTTTAATTTAGAAAATAAATACAAGAACCTAAAATAAACATAATCGTTATATAGTAAATGGTGGTACTATACTACTATTTGCTAGCATTATGTGAGATAACAAGCTCAAGTTGCACATTTAGGAGGAACTCACATCAGTTGCCTCACTAGGCATTTGTAAAAGTGAGATTTTTAATAACATATCCAATGTTACTTCCAATAAAATTATAGTTCCCATAGAAAAAAAATGCAATCGCAAATTGAAAGAACTATTCTCTCCACCTCAAGAAAGTTAAAACATTCTAGCACGAGTTTTGTATCACTATGAGTTTAGGAAATGTGCCACATGGCGAGATAGTTTCCTGACCCAAACTCATGATACATTACAATGCCCAAAGGCCAAGTGATCAACATTTATTCTTTTTAAGAACTTTGCCAATTTCTCGCTTCGATCAACATATTTTGTCAACAATAATATGCTAGAAGCCATAATGGACCAAGTTTTTCTTTTCCGAAGGTAATAATGGACAAAGTTTCTATTGATATCAACTCTCAAATATTCTAAATTGTGTCTCCACACACACACTCTCTCTCCCAGAATGGAACCGTTTTGTATTTAACAAACAGAATTTTAACACAAGAAAATATCCTATATAGAGTAATCTCACCATGTAGTCCTTAATAGAATCATACCCAAGGACAACATCAGTCAACTCGCCTGAGAAAATAGAAAAGTTTTTTTGAAGAAACAATAGAATAATGAATATCTGTGCAAATTTAAATGACCACATGGGTACATACCATCTCTGTCAGGAAGAACAACGGACACAATGCTTGCACCCCAGTTTGTAAACTTGACCAAGAATTCATCTTTTTGCAGCTCATAAATCCCAACTTCTTCGTCTACCTCTGCGCCATTAACAACCACCCCAAAGGCAACAATGATGAAACATAACAAGATAGAGATCTTTGACATCTTCATGGTTCAACAATGAGATTTTGAGCTGTTTTACTAGTTCTCAAGAGGTTTTCGAATGGGTTTTAGGCTTATGAGTTATCCCCTTATATATACACAAAAATCTCACAGGATACGTATACTATATTAAACATAGAAAGCTGTACTATTCCATGAAAGCTGTACAATGCAATTTTGGAATTTAATAAGTTCAGAAGTAGTGGAGAAGAGATTTTACCTTGAAAGACAGAGATGGATTTGGGTATTTTGGGACAAAACGAACCAAAAATGTTATACTAATCTAAGAGTTGTGATCTTGGGTGCTAGAAAGTAGTTTTGAATTAGAAAACACATGTAGCCAAAAAAGGTGCAAAGATTCCTGATCGGCCATTGATGATTGAACTAATAATAGAGTTGACCTCCAAATAAAGAGAAAAAGAAAGGTATGAATGTGTAAATAGGATGGCCGGATAATGGAAAATAATAAATTGCTTGTTTGAATATTGCAAAACAAACCCTTATTTGACACATGTTTGATGAAATGTTTCAAAGAAAAAAGTTCAATGAAGACCTTGCAAAAAGAAAAATGTGAGGGAAAGCAATGTCTCTGGCATCCAATCGGCAATTTGCAACCATCACATAATGACCAAAAGGTTAAACAAAAAAACATGAGAAATGTTATGTTGCTCAAATTAAAACTCAAATCTTGTATTTCAAATGTATGTGCACCACACATACAATGAAAAAACTAATTTTTTGAGACCCACAAAATAATATGTTGTGCAAATGCATCCGTTAACCAAAACCCACCACCACCACCACCACCCACACCCACACCCACCATCACTGACAACCACCACCACTCATACCCCCCATAGCTGACAACCCCCCCCCCCCCCCCCCCCCCCAACCACCACTCACCATCCCCGCCAACCACAATCACCCAAAATAGTAAAAAATTAGTGAACTTAAAAATATTGAAAAAAAACCTAAATAGTGAACTTTTATATAATGAAATTCTTAATTTACAAAATTTTGACAAACTGTGAAATTTAATATGATGAAACTCTTAATTCACTCTCCAAACTTTTTACAAACAGTGAACTAAAAAAATATTAAAATTTTGAATTGAAAAACATATATCAAAACAACAAACTCAAAAATATTGAAAAAACATAAACAGTGAACTCAAAAAACAATAAACTTTAATAGAATGAAATTTCTAGTTCACAATATTTTCACAAATAGTGAAATTTAATGAAACTCTTAGTCCATTGTGAATTCAAATACAGTGAAATAAAAAATAGTGAACCTAAACAGTGAATAACTATCATCATTGCCACCACCACCGAACACCACCACCATCGCCGCCAAACTCCACCACCCATGACCCATCACCCAATACAGTGAAAAACTGGTAATTAAAAAATATTGAAAAAAATAGGCATAATTAATGGCATAAAAATTGTATATACCAAAAAACTGAATTCAAAACTAGTGAAAATAATAAACTCAAAAACAATGAAAAATTAGTGAACTCAAAAAAGAATGAAAACTATGGAACCCAAAAATATTGAAATTTAGTGAATTCAAAAATAGTAAAAAATAGTGAACTTAAAAAAAGTAAAAAACAGTGGAACACAAAAACAGTGAAGAACAATAAACTCAAAAACAATGAAATTTAGTGAATTCAAAAATAATGAAAAACAGTGAACTCAAAAATAATGAAAAACAATGAACTCAAAAATAATAATATTTAGTGAATTGAAAAATAGTGAAAAACAGTGAATAATAAAATAATGAAAAATTAGTGAATTCAAAAAAAGTGAAAAGCACTATAACTCCAAAACAGTGAAAAAGAGTGAACTCAAAAACAATGAAAAATTAGAGAACCAAAAAACAGTGAAACCGAAAAACAATGAAATTCAGTGAATTCAAAAATAGTGAAAAGCAGAAGAACTCAAAAACAATAAAAAATTAGTGAACTAAAAAACAATGAAACTCAAAAATAATAAAATTTAGTGAATTCAAAAATAATGAAAAACACTGAACTCAAAAATAATGAAAAATAGTGAAATCAAAAACAGTGAACAATTTTACTTATTTTACTTTTGTAAAATAAATTGAGCCATTTCACTGTTTACGTATTTTACTTGGTGTTGAAATATGCACAATTTTAAAACAATGAATTTCATCTAATTTAATGTCTTAAACATTAAAATTTTAATTTATTTCACCGTTTCAGTCATTGAAATTGAGACTTAATTTTACCTCATAGTTGGTGTTGCAATATAAAAATTTTCAAAACACTAAATTTAATCTAATTGTAATGTCGTAGACAATAAAAATTCAACTTATTTACTAAAACATAATTAACAACATAAAAATTGTATACCAAAAATAGTGAAAACAGTAATCTCAAAAATCATGAAAAATTAGTAAACACAGAAAACAATGAACTCAAAAATAGTGAAAAATTACTGAACTCAAAAACAGTGAAAATTACTGAACTCAAAAACAGTGAAATATTACTGAACTCAAAACACTCAAAAATAGTGATGGAACTAATGAGACTTTGTTTTGACTTGAAACTAAATTAATTTGACCAACCATCTAAAAACTTTAGTCAAACAAAAATACAACTTCCATGAAAACACAAAAATTCATTAAATTCAGATAAAGTTTTATTAATACAGATTCCAGAAGGAAATGAAGACGAAGTGTATTCTCAAGCAAACAATATCGACAGTTTGAAAAGAGAGAGAGAAAGATCGGGTTAAAGAGAAACTACAGATCTCTCATTGACGTTGAGACTAAAGGTTATGGCGGTCATTTAAAAAAAAGTATTTAATTAAAGTGGATTAGAGGATAAAAAAGTGTACTTATACTTGTCCTTATCTATACTACTAATAAAAGTACCTTAAGATACTTTCCGAAAAAAAAAAAAAAAAATACCTTAAGATGAAAAATTTTGATTCTTTATTTTACCCTTGTAAAGAATTGAAAATACCAGTCTATCTTTTCACAATTAAATATCTAAATTATCATCATATTCTTATGCATTAAAATCTTCAAATTACTTCTAACATCTATTTTAATTTCTATCTTCAAATTACCTCTATCTCCAAATTATCAGTTTCTATGAAACTTTTTGATTGACTATATTACCCTTATAAAAATACGCATCATTATTTTTTTAATGAAGTGTTCAAAAAACCTTTAAAAACTCTACAAATCTAATATTTCTCATCACACATGCAAAGATAATATTATGCCCACATATGTATATTTTCTTTTTCATTGAAAAGTTTAACTATTTCATTTCTATGATAAAGAATAATTGTATAGATAGTTTTTTAAAATTAGTTTATGGTACATCAATATAATTATTCAGTCCTAATAAACTTTATATGTTGTATTAAGATTTGATGCAAAATAGATTGTAACGTATTTTAAAGTAAAACTTGAATTTTTTAGATTTTGAATATGCTTTATAATATATATTATAGAGTAGTATATTAAATCTTTTTTTAACTGACCTAACTAATTTCTAATTACTATAAAGCTCCAATATGATCAGCATATTAATGAATGTTTTAATTTTATTCAATGAATTATATGTAGAATCCTAATCAAATGAATTTCAAAAAATTTAATTTCTCAAACATCACAAAAAAAAAAAAAAAATCACTCTCAATCACAAAATTCTTTAAAAAAAAAAAGGAACTTTAACTATTTATTTTTTTTTTATCTTTTTTCTTATAGTTAGAACAATGAATTTTGGGAAAATACAAAGTTTTCATTGTCCTATAATCGAATATGAGCAATGAAAAATTAAGTTTGATAAATTTGAGATAATATTTAATTTAAATACACATATACCTAATATATTTTATTTCTTTTTATATATGAAAACTATTCACGTGCAACACATGTGATACATTACTAGTTACCTTAAAAATGCTCTGCTTGTATTTATTGACTTAAAAAATCATTTGAACGGACCTTTGACCAATTTTCACTTTAATTTGTCTGTTTTATATGTTTGTTTTATGTGTTTTGATTTGTCTACCCATATTTTGCTATTTAAGCATTAAATAGATCTAATTTATACGGAAGAACTATGAATAGATCAGAATCAAAATTGGTTGAAGCAAGTTGCCACTATTTTTTGCTGGTGGACAATTTCTAGGAAGAATCCTATAAAGATATGGGTGTTTCCACCCATATACCATTTGCCTTGCATTTGTCGTGAGCTTTCTTACCCAGCTATACATTTTCATTGACTTTTGTCCATATCCTACAAATCCTCATCTCTATTTTTCCTCTCTATTTTCATTCTCTAAAAATACTCTCCCTGGGTTCAACACCAACAATAACCCATAAACATCGGTAGAAGTGGCGCAGAAGATCTGCGACAAAACCCATGGATTTAATGATTTAAAAATAGCAAGTCAAAATTTCAAAGAAATAAGAAAAACGAAAGACTTTTCAAACATCTCGTTAAGAAAATAAGGAGGGAAGACTTCACAAGATCTTTCATGCTTAATTTGATTATTATATAATATAGGATAGATTTTCTACCGCAAATTTAAGTAGGATTTATTGTATATTAGTACCCCATTAGTACATTACATGGGTACTCTAAAGAGGAAGAAAATGAAAATAAAAATATTTTAGTAAATTTTAATTAAAAAAACCAGGTTTAATATGCTATGTAATTTGTTTTTTGTATTTTTTTAATATCAAGTTCTATGACTAAATATATGTTGAGAAATTCGATGTCCTCTAAAAAATTTTCAAAATTTCGAATTTTAAATAATATGACACATTAATAGTTTTAGTGAAAGTATGTGGGGGCGTATTGATCCAATGACCTACATTGATTTGGGCCAACTTTTTTTTTTTTTTCAATTTTGTTGAACATAACATTGTTGATATATGTGGATGCCCATTTTGGATCTTATTTAAAATTTGAATCTTCCATGGTTGATATCGTTTCGATTGGAAACCAGTAACAATGAAAGGAAAGTAGCTTGGGAGCTCATTTTACCAAGTGTTAAAAGAGAATAAAGCTTGTAAATTGGAATAATTGTCATAAACACCAATCTATATCATATTTTTATTCCATCAAACTGATGATTAGAACAAGTTTGCGATTTATCATTGATTTTAGGCTGGGGCTAAGTGTTCATTGCCATATTGGTACATTATGAGTTAAAGTTCAAAAAATTATCTTTTCAAAATGAAGACAGAAGTTCTCAAAGAGTCAAGAATAACCTTAGGAGGAGTAGAGACACTAGGTATTTGGTTTAGCTTTTAAAAAAGCAATTGGTGACGAGTCCAAATTTGACTGGGCTAAGCCCAACTTGAACGGACCGAGAAAGCCCAAAGAAATCCCGTGCGGAGTTAAATAGTCCAGATTACGGAGGGCACAAAGGAAAGTCTAAATTACGGAGGGCATAAAGAGAAGTCTAAATTACGGAGGGCATAAAAGGAATTTGGCCAAGGCCAACACCAAGGTCCCAAGTGGGCGTCGCCCACTAGTCTCCAAGTGGGCGCCGCCCATGGCCTCCCTCCTTGGTCCTCACCTCTTGCTCCCTTGGCTTCTCCCCTTTGCTCCTCTTCATGCCCTAGTGCAACCTCAAGACTAATGCACATCCAAGCCTACTCCGAAGCAAGCCTAAGGTCAAGACAAGGATTGAAGTCCTACCTCGTTAGGAGTCTTCCTCCGATTGAATAGGAGCACGAGGGAGAGAAAGGCGGGATATAGAAACCTACTCTTACCATAACTCTACTTACCAAAGAAGTCCACTCCTACCATATTTGTACTTACCAAATTCACGGGAGACTTCTTCCTCACGTCACCGCCTCACCGCCTTGGTGAGCCTATATAATGTAAGCCCTCACTGTATAAAGGGCATGACACTCAGGATGACTCTTGAGACAAAAGGACTACACTAGTTGCACTCAGCAAGCTCTCTACACACTCTCTCTCTAGACTCACTGTAAACTCTCCGGAGTACCACCGTTGATCAATAAAACACCTAAGGCCACCGTCGCCGTTCGAAGAGTGGACGTAGGTCGTCTGAGACCGAACCACTATAAATCTCCAGTGTTAACCCATATTTACTGTTTTGCCACTAATTGCCATTGATTGCTCATTAATCACTCTAGTGACTGTTGATCTCGCACGAAGACGATTTTGTGCATCATCAGTTTGGCGCCGTCTGTGGGAAACGATGTAGTCTTCCTACCTCTCCCGCAATCCATGACAATCACCACCAGATCGAAGTCTCATCAACCCGAAGACAACAACCCTGTGCATCGGGAGGAGGCTCCGCCTCCCCTCGCACCCGAAGAACCCTCTGCTACGGCAACTCCCGCCGTTGGGTCACAACAACAACTCCTGCAGACCATGCAGCTGCTGGTGAATCAAAACCAGCAGATCATCCAGTTGATGCTCTCTCAAGGAGGAGTCACCCATCACCCTGTTGGAGGAGTCCAACTCCCTCCGACAGGAGAGGAACCATTGCTTGTCCTCTCTGGACACCAGGTCCCTCATCGGAATGCTTCAGCAGTACGCCAGGGAGTCCCTCGTCAACCAATCCCTCCTCACCGCGCAGGGAGCTCGCGTGTTCACCCTTTGCACGTACCTGCGCATGAGGACGAGGGAGAAAGTCAGTATGGAGACCATGAAAGCCAGTACCATCACCAGGATGTCCCCAATCAGTGGGATGAGAAGATTAAGGAGGTGCAAAACCAACTCGGTGATGCCCTCAACGCCATCAAGGCGCAAGCGCCGACACCCGTGGATTACCTGGTAAGACGCACTGACACACCTTTCACTGCTGATATTGTCAACTACCCACTCCCTTCGAAATTCAAAATGCCCAACATCGACACCTTCGATCGCAATAGAGATCCCCTTGACCATCTGGACACCTACAAGTCCCTCATGCAACTCCATAATGTGCCTGAGGAGATCATGTGCCAAGCATTCCCCACCACCTTGAAGGGGTCCGCTCGTCAATGGTTCTCCAAGCTCAGGCCTTCCTCCGTCTGTTCTTTCGAGGAGCTAAGCAGGTCCTTCGTCTCCCACTTCATTGGGGGACGCCGCCATCAAAAGCCAATGACCCACATGCTCACCATTAAGCAGGATAGGGATGAAAGCCTTCGTGACTACCTTGCTCGCTTCAATGAGGAGGTGCTCCAGATCGATGAGTCGGATGACAAGGTAGCCATGGCTGCTTTTATCGCCGGCCTTCGAACATCCAGTTTCATATTCTCAGTCATCAAGAAGCCGCCCTCTGGCATGCCCGAGCTACTGGCCAGGGCGCAAAAGTATATAAATGCCGAGGACGTCACCAAAGCCCGTCGAGGAGAGTCCTCCCGAGGAGGGGAGAAAAGAAAGGACACTCGCGAGGACAGGTGGGAGATAGAAAACAAAAAAAATAGGACGGAGGGAATCTCTGTCAAGGACCGCCTCGGTCCCCCACCTCTGAGAGAGCGACAAGCCTTCACGCCGCTCAATGCTTCGGTGGACCACATCCTATTCCAGATACAGGATGACCCCGCCATCCATTGGCCCGAGAAGATGAAGTCTGACCCCAAGCGCCGAAATCCCAGCAGGTACTGTCGTTTCCACCGCGACCACGGCCATGACACGGACGACTGTTTTGATCTTAAAAGGCAGATCGAAGAGCTTATACAGCGTGGCCAGTTGAGGCAGTACATTGCTGGCAGACGACAAGCTCCTCCACCTGACCGAGACCAGGACGACAGAGAATGCCAACAGCTCCTCGGGGAGATCCAGACGATCGCCTAAGGGCTAGGAGGAGGTGACTCCGACTCCACTAGGGAAGTCTTGGCCCACTTATGGGATACCGAGCACCTAAAAATTTTATCTATCCTTCATCGTTTTAGTTAATTTATTTTGTTATTTATTATTCCACGGAATAAAACTCTACAAAGATTACTATATCCGACTTGTTTGTTTTCCTAAAATTTACAAACAACCTACAAAAGTCAGAACATGACCTGGTAGACAAAGAGATAAAAGGCGCCCACCACCAAGCGCCTAGACAATGGGTCTTGCCCCTCGCACCAGCAGGCGCCCAGCTCCTCAGCGCCCTCCTCATCTCCGTATCAATGGAATGAGCCCCTGCCACGGCAGCCAACTCCGAGACTATACGTAGCTCGGCCTCTATGACTCTGCTCTCGCGCAAGTCTATCTCCCGAGACTATACGTAGCTCGGCTTCTATGACTCTGCTCTCGCGCAAGTAGTCACCCCTGCCACGGCAGCCATCTCCGAGACTATACGTAGCTCGGCCTCTATGACTCTGCTCTCGCGCAAGTAGTCACCCCTGCCACGGCAGCCATCTCCGAGACTATACGTAGCTCGGCCTCTATGACTCTGCTCTCGCGCAAGTCTATCTCCCGAGACCATACGTAGCTCGGCCTCTATGACTCTGCTCTCGCGCAAGTAGTCACCCCTGCCACGGCAGCCATCTCCGAGACTATACGTAGCTCGGCCTCTATGACTCTGCTCTCGCGCAAGTAGTCACCCCTGCCACGGCAGCCATCTCCGAGACTATACGTAGCTCGGCCTCTATGACTCTGCTCTCGCGCAAGTCTATCTCCCGAGACTATACGTAGCTCGGCCTCTATGACTCTGCTCTCGCGCAAGTAGTCACCCCTGCCACGGCAGCCATCTCTGAGACTATACGTAGCTCGGCCTCTATGACTCTGCTCTCGCGCAAGTAGTCACCCCTGCCACGGCAGTCATCTCCCGAGACTATACGTAGCTCGGTCTTAGCTCATGCGGCTCTCTCACAGGACATCCACGGCAGTCATCTCCCGAGACTATACGTAGCTCGGTCTTAGCTCATGCGGCCCTCTCACAGGACATCCACAGCTCTCACGTTGCTCTCATACAAATAGTCTACCCCTCTCTCCAGGTAATCATGTTAGATATTTTAATGTTGAAATAACATTACTTTTTCCAGGCACACTGTTGAAGCTCGGGTCATCTGCAACCGAGCCACTACTAGTAGCAGGACAGTATATGGAGTTACAGTCCCCATAGGAGACCGCACAGGAGTCTCAACTCCTATAGCAGTACAAAAACTAGCACAGAAGTCTCAGTCTCGAAAAGAGCGGGGCACCACCAGGACCCATCTCCCGGGAAGTAACTTGGCAATCGGACCTTCACCAAGAAGCACTGGGGGCATCAAACCTCGCCCTCTTGAGAGGAGAGGAGGGAAAGACACTACCGTAGAAGCAGATAGAGTCCCCAGATCAATATTCAGACGCATGGCATCCCCCAAACACAGCAGCCTCCACCGTCGCCCAAGACAATGAAAAAAGTGAGAAAGAGGCCAGTGCCCAAGGAGGCAACAAAAAAAAAAAAAAAAGATTTTTGGTACCATGCACGCCCAGGTGGGCGGCGCCCAAGCCAAAAAAAAAAAAAAAAGATGAACAGTGCACGCCCAAGAGGGCGACGCCCAAGCCAGCAAAAAAAAAAAATTTTGTACCGTGCACGCCCAAGAGGGCGGCGCCCAAGCAAGGAAGAAAGAAGAAAAAAAAAAAAGAGAGAAATGAGAGGGCGGCGCCCAAGCAAGCCCAGACCAAAAGAGAAAAAAAAAAAAAAAAGAGGAGAGAGAGGAATGAGAGGGCGGCGCCCAATGTAGGAAGCCAAAGAAAAAAAAAAAAAAAACAAAACAAAAGAAAAAAGAAAGAAAAAAGGGAAGCAAAGGGCGGCGCCCAAGACCAGCAAGAGGAACAAAAAAAAAAAAAGAGAAAGGGATCCACGCCCAAGAGGGCGGCGCCCAAGCCAAAGAGAAAAAAGAAAAAAAAAAAAGGGGACAAAGCAGCCAACGCCCAAGAAGGAAAAAAAAAAAAAAAATTTTTTGAAAAGTCAAAAAAAAGTGGGCGGCGCCCAATCAGCAAAAGAAAAAAAAAAAAAAAAAAAAAACAAACAGAGTTGAAAAGTCAAAAATGGTGGCTATATATTTATATATATAAATATGTATCTCTACATATACATATTCTTTATAAATATATATATTCTTTATATATTTTTTTTATCTGATATCAAAAAAAAAAAAATTTTAGTGAGTCCTCGAGGATGAAAAGATACCGGGGGAAGCAAGAAAATTCAGACTCACTCCAATGAAAACAGAATACATGCCCACAACCTTTTCCTCCAACAGAAGTTAGAAGCTTGGAGCATGGGGGGCAAATGACGAGTCCAAATTTGACTGGGCTAAGCCCAACTTGAACGGACCGAGAAAGCCCAAAGAAATCCCGTGCGGAGTTAAATAGTCCAGATTATGGAGGGCACAAAGGGAAGTCTAAATTACGGAGGGCATAAAAGGAATTTGGCCAAGGCCAACACCAAGGTCCCAAGTGGGCGTCGCCCACTAGTCTCCAAGTGGGCGCCGCCCATGGCCTCCCTCCTTGGTCCTCACCTCTTGCTCCCTTGGCTTCTCCCCTTTGCTCCTCTTCATGCCCTAGTGCAACCTCAAGACTAATGCACATCCAAGCCTACTCCGAAGCAAGCCTAAGGTCAAGACAAGGATTGAAGTCCTACCTCGTTAGGAGTCTTCCTCCGATTGAATAGGAGCACGAGGGAGAGAAAGGCGGGATATAGAAACCTACTCTTACCATAACTCTACTTACCAAAGAAGTCCACTCCTACCATATTTGTACTTACCAAATTCACGGGAGACTTCTTCCTCACGTCACCGCCTCACCGCCTTGGTGAGCCTATATAATGTAAGCCCTCACTGTATAAAGGGCATGACACTCAGGATGACTCTTGAGACAAAAGGACTACACTAGTTGCACTCAGCAAGCTCTCTACACACTCTCTCTCTAGACTCACTGTAAACTCTCCGGAGTACCACCGTTGATCAATAAAACACCTAAGGCCACCGTCGCCGTTCGAAGAGTGGACGTAGGTCGTCTGAGACCGAACCACTATAAATCTCCAGTGTTAACCCATATTTACTGTTTTGCCACTAATTGCCATTGATTGCTCATTAATCACTCTAGTGACTGTTGATCTCGCACGAAGACGATTTTGTGCATCATCAATTGGTTTGGTTTGACAGTGTGCATCATAGGACAGTTGAACTCAAAAACCTTCCCTCTTGCGTTTTTTTTTTTTTTTTTGGATCATATTTCATACCGAGATCTGGAAGGAGTTGGTTAAACTCCAACCTTGAGTTTATGATTGATGGTGTTCTAACATGATTGAGCACTGATATGAATATAAGGTGTTTGAAGGAACGAAGTAATAAAAAAAAATGGTCAACATATTTATTTTCACATCTAAAATCAAATCACAGACATAGAGGAGAGATAAAAAAATTTAAGTACCGATTGTAGTGGGAGTGAATGGTGGTAGTGGTGGTGGGTGACAGTGGTGATGGTGGCAGCTGATGATCGTTGTGGTGGGTAAGGTAGCGACTGTGGTGGTAGTAGCAGCCGTGGGTGGCAATGGTGATGATGGTAGTGGGTTTTGAGTGACGATGATGGTAGTGGCAACCGTGGGTGGCAACAGTGGTCGTGGTGGTGGGTGTGGGTGGTGGTTAGCACAGTGATGGTGGTTAGCAGTGGTGGTGATGGGACGATGACAGTGGTGGTGGGCTGTGATGATGGTGGTGGCGGGCGACGATGGGCGCTTCTAGGCGATAGTGTGATGAATGGTGACGAGTGGCAGCGGTGGTAAGTGTGGTGGAGGTAGGTGACAATGGGTGACTGCAGTGATGGGCGATGACAGATGGTGGTGGTTGGTGGTGATAAGTGTGGTGGGGTAGGTGATAGTGGCTGGTGGCGATGGTGGGGGATGATAGGTGGTGGTGGGTGCTGACAGTGAGTGACGGTGGTAGTGGGATGATACTTGTAATGGTAATAAATATAAGAATAATATGACGATGGTGGTGGGTGATGGTCATAGACGACGATGGTAGCAATCAGTGGTGGGTGGCGATGGTGGCGGTGGGGCAGTAAGTGTAGGGTGGGGCTGTGGCGATGGTGGGGGGCCAGTGGTAGCGGTAGTTGCAATGGTCATGGGGGTGGTGGTGGGGGTGGTAGGGGTGATAGTGGGACAGTAGCAGTGGTGGTAAGGTGTGACAGCGGTGGTAATGATGGTTGGGTGCAGTACCGGTGGTGGTGGGGCAGTGGTGGTGGTGGTGGGACAGTGGTGGTAGTGTTAGTGATGATGGTGGGGTGGTGGTGGGACAGTGGTAGTAGTGGTAGTGATGATGGTGGGGTGGTGGTGGTAGTGATTATGGTGGTGGTGGGGCAATGGAAGTGGTGATGTTAGTGGTAAGGTGGTGGTAGTGGCGCTGGTGGTGGTGGTGGTGGTGAGGTGGTGGGTATGGTAGGGTGGCGATAGTGATGGTGGCGGCGGTGATAGTGATGGTGGTGGGGTGGTAGTGGTGGTGGCAGTAGTGGTGGTGGTTGAGCGGTGAAGGTGGTGGTGATAGAGGTAGTGGTGGGGCGGTTTCAAACATTATTTTTTTAAAGTACTTATAAAAAATAATTTTTAAAAGTACTTTTAAAAATTCACTCCAAACGCACATTTTTGCTTTGTCAACTTTCATGCCCTCAGACGACACAATGTGACCAAGGACAATGTCTTGTGTTACCATGAAATGGCATTTTTCACAATTGAGTACTAGATTGGCTTCCTTTCATCTTATTAGCACTTTCTGTAGATTGGTCAGACACAAATCAAAGGAATCACCATATACAGAGAAATCATCTATAAATATTTCCAAAAAATTTTCAACCATGTCACTGAACAAGCTCAGCATGCATCTTTGGAATGTTGCAGGAGCGTTACAAAGTTCAAATGACATCCTTTTGAATGCAAAGGTGCCAAAGGGGCATATGAAGGTTGTTTTCTCCTGATCATCTAGTGATATCTCAATTTGATTGTACCTAGAATATCCATCTAGGAAACAGTAGAATGCATGGCCTGCAATTTTTTCTAAGACTTGGTCATGAAATGGAAGAGGAAAATGATCTTTTCTAGTGACCAAATTGAGTTTTCGATAGTCAATACACATTCGCCATCCTGTGACAACTCGAATTGGTACTAGTTCATTTGCATCTTTTTTTACCACTGTGACCCCAAACTTTTTGGGCACAACTTGGGTTGGACTAACCCACTTGCTATCAGATATGGGGAAGATTATCCCTGCATCTAAGAGTTTAAGTCATCCGTTCTCACAACTTCCTTCATGTGAGGGTTCAGTCGTCGCTGCATTTGACGAGAGAGTTTTGAATCCTCTTCAAGGTATATAGCATGATTGTAGATTAACGGGCTTATACCTTTCAGGTCAGCGATGGTCCAACCAATGGTGCTTTTTATGGCTTTTAAGAACTTCAATCAGTTTAAACTCTTGCAAGTCTATGAGCTTAGATGAAATTACCACTGGGTATGACTTATCCTCTCCTAAGAATGTATATTTGAGGTCAGATGGGAGAGGTTTCAATTCAGGCTTTGGTGGCCTGATACTGGATGAGAGTGGCTTTGTGCCACTTGATGAAAGTTCCTCGAATTTAGGGGCCCATGTCTCAACAATATGAGTAGGGCAACTTTGTGGATTTGGGTCATCATCTGTTGTTTCAGATGAGATAAACTCTAGCAGAGAAGATTCAGTAGGGTTCTCACAGAATGTGCCATTCAGATGTTCCTGTATCAAAGATTCAATGGAGTTTATTTCCCCTTCTTCCTTGTCTTCTTCTGTGTGCTTAGCAATATTGAAAATGTTCAGTTCGAGAGTCATATTCCCAAAAGTTAATTTCATGACTCCATTCCTGCAATTGATTAGTGCATTGGAAGTTGCTCGGAAAGGTCGACCAAGAATGACGGGAATTTGGTTCTCCGAATGTATTACTGGCTGAGAATCCAGAACAATGAAGTCAACAGGGAAGACAAAGTTGCCCACTTGGACAAGTATATCTTCAACAATGCCTCTAGGGATTTTGACAGATATGTCGGCCAACTGGAGTGTGACACAAGTGGGTTTGAGTTCACCCAGACCCAACTGCTGGTAGACAGAGTAGGGTAGCAAATTAACACTGGTTCCAAGGCCTAACAGTGCTTGTTCAATTCTGAAGTTTCCAATGACACACGACACAGTCGGACACCCTGGGTCTTTGTATTTTGGAAGGGTTTTGTGTTGAAGAAGGGCACTGGCTTATTCTGTTAGGAAAGCTCTTTTTTGGACATTCTGGCTTCTCTTGACTGTGCACAAGTCTTTTAGAAACTTGGTATAAGACGGAACTTGTTTGATTGCATCCAGAAGTGGGATGTTGATGTTTACTTGCTTAAAAAGCTCGTAAATTTCAGGCTGATTTTTCAACTTTTGTTTGGTTTTGAGTCTATGTGAAAAATGAGCAGGAATGGAACACGAACGCTCTCTTTCCTCAGAAGGTTCTGGCTCTTGTTCAATCATAGGCTCAGGTTCTGCTTCAAGTTCAGTCTCAATTGGTTCAGGCTCAAATGATGAGTTGACTAGGATTGACTCAGGTTTTGGCTTTGGAATGAGCATGTCTCTGATAGTCTTGTTAATCACCTTGCCACTTCTTAGTGTAGTGATAACTTGGGTTTGGTCTTGTGGGTTTCCTGTGGTTGAAGGGTTTCCCACATGGAATTGGCCTTGTGGTTACTTTGGTTGGGTAGGGAACTTGCCCTTCTCATGTGTGGCCATGGATTGGGTCAACTTTTGGATGTGGCTTTTAAGATCCTCGAAAGATTGAGTGGTATGGGTTTTGAAATCAGTGAAAACATGTGTAGAATTATTGTTATAGTTCATTTGACTTTGCATGAACTGATTCAGTGTGTCCTCAAGGCTCATCTTTTGTGGTGGTTGGTATGGTTGATATGCGGGAGGTCCTTGAGGTAGTGGGTATGAACTTTGTTGTTGGTTCATGGGCGTCGGTTGTGTGTTCCTCCAACTGAAGTTCGGGTGGTTCCGCCACCCTAGATTGTATGTTTCAGAGTATGGATTGGAGTAAGGTTTGTTGAAGTTGGAAACTGCATTTGTTTGTTCCAACAAGACCTCCTTGAAAGCTGGGATGGTAGGGCACTCCCCAGTAGGGTGTCCTGTTAGTGCACAGATTCCACACACTTGTTCTGTGGAAGAGCTAACATCAACTTGATGGACCTTCTTCATCACTAAAGATTCAAGCTTTCGAGACAAAGTAGACATTTTTGCTCTCAGATCATCATCATCTCTCAAGACATACTTACCTCATTGGGAAGTAGATGGTCTGGCTTCTACAGTGGTAGGCAAGGCTGAGTCCCACATCTGAGAACTATCAGATATGGTGTCAAAAAAAATGAATGCCTCCTCCGAACTTTTTCCCATAAATTCTCCTTGAGCCATCATTTCGACAAACTGACGTAGTCTAGAGGGTAAGGAGTCATAGAAAAATCCTACCAAAGTCCAATTCTCAAAAGCGTGATGTGGGCAGGATTGGAGCAGATCTTTGAATCTCTCCCAACTTTGGTAAAAATTTTCTCCTTCTTTAACCGCAAAATTCATGATTTGTCTTTTAAGTGCGTTCGTGCGGTGTAGAGGAAAAAATTTTCTAAAAAATTCATTTTGCAATGCCTGCCAGTTAGGTATTGAAAGAGCTTTTAAAGAATTTAGTCATTGTTTAGCTTTATCCCTTAAAGAGAAAGGGAAAAGTTTCATCTTGGCTAGTTCAGAATTGTCTTGAAATGTTCCACACACTTCCTCAAAATCTTTTATATGCAGATATGAATTTTCTACATCCAATCCATGAAACACAGGTAATAACTGCACTGTCCCCGGCTTTATAGTAAAGAGGGGCGCATTTTCAGGGAATACAAAACAAGAGGGGACACTATTTCTTGTGGGATTTAAGTAATCCCGCAAAGTTCGAATGTTAGGCACTTCCCCCTCTCTTATAGGGACTTCTCTGTTTCTCTCATTATTTGTCATATTACTCTCACAAGAGTCTGCTACTAATCTAGGTGAATTCGGTTCAGGCTGATTCACAGACTCACAAGATTCTGCCGGCAAGTTTTGATAGTGAGGAGTGCCTGATTGATGAAAAACGTTGTTGTTCCTAACCCCTTAATATCATCCCTTTAATGTGTATATGGTGTATGTGTGAAGAGAGTGTCACTCTCCCTCGGAATGATATGGGAGATAGGGCAACAACGGATTGGTGGAAAATGGAATGAACAAAATGTGAAATGAAATGCGGGTGTGTGAACAAAAGTGCTCCCCAATCGCAAAGAGTCTTTTGTGTGTCGGTGTTTTACTTGGAAAAGTATTCCAAGGTCGTCTACTCAGGGAAGGAAAGTTCAAGTTGTGTAAAGGTGATTTTGCAAAAGGAAAAGAAAATGTAAAATCTTTTGTTTGTGTTTTGGTGTTTGTGTTTGTGAATGAAAATGCAATAAAACAAGTGTTGGCTAATCCAAAGTGGTCATTCCAATGGGAATCTCATCTCAACTCCAAACCTTCCTCCAATGGTGCTTAAATGAACGATTGATTCGTGGGAAGCTAGGGACGAAATGGAGGTGAGGATTCAAGCATACACCGTGACAATGCCTACGGTGTATCAAGAACTCACAACCAAATGGAGGTGAGGATCCAAGCATAACCCGTGACCAGGCCTACAGGATATCAAGGACTCACAACCACGTCCACTCTCAACCCAGTCAAACCGAACCACCATACACCAAGTGGAGGAAAAAAGAAGAGTTGAAATGGAATACCCAAGAGGAAATCTCCCTTGGATTAACCAACTTAAAATCTAGCTACTCATGATCAAATGAAAGACATGCATAATGTAAATGGACATAATGAAGAAATGAAGCATGGAACTTGAACTAAGGCAAGAAAACTTAAACTATGAAGAAAAATATTTAATACCCATTTCAAAGCATGAAAATGAAGAAAACTTAAACAACAATGGTGAAATGTAGAACATGTACCTAAACTTGAAATATACTTGACATAGATGAGATTAAAGTGCAAGAGTTAAGGATTACAAGAAATTAAAGCTTACAACAATTGAAATGGAGAAGAGAATGGAAAAATCTAAGTTTTTCTATCTACTATTCATCATCTTCTTCATTGGATTTTCTAAGCTTAGGTAGCCACCCTCTTTGCAATGCTGAATAATGCTGAGTATATGGAGTGTGAGCCTTCAAATTTCGTGCATGGTGGTCCCCCCCAGCTGTGTGCAGGCCTCCCATCAATAGGAGGTTGAGTTGAAGCCTTGGACAGGCTAGCCTGCAACCCACATGGCAGCCCATTTCTCTCTCTTCCTCCTTGAATGCCAAGCCTCAAAAGTCTTCAAGTTGTGACAGGGAGGCATGGAAATGTGTAAGGAAATGTTGGGGGGCAAGTGGGAGAAGCATTGGTGGGACCCCCAAGCAAGTGGGAAGTGATTTGGAGGCATTTCGGGCTTTTTCAGAAGACAGTACCGGTACTGAGTACCGGTACTCAGTACCGGTTCTTCGAACACCAGTAGCTTCGGTGTACCGGTACTGAGTACCGGTACGGTACAGTACCGGTACTGTTTTTCTGCTCCGGACCAATTTTCGTAGAATTGGCATAAATTTTGATCTAACCGTCCGATTGAGCTGAAATTTTGACACAATACAGAAGACATCCAGATCTACAACTTTCATGTTTTGAACTTTTTCAGATTCGAATCGGATCATGGTCAAAATGGAGGAAAACCGAGGCTTATCAACCCAGTGGTGTGGCTGCTGGCACCTTTGTTCCCAAACACCAATACCTCCTTGATTTCTTCACTTTTAAGCCTCCAAATCTTCATGTAATGTGTCCATGCCCTCACCACACATTCATCATAGTTTCAAGGTCCTAAAATACATGATTTAAGCTAAAAAAACATGCAACATCAAGAATTCAACATTATTCATAAAATCGACTAACTCTAAGTACTTAGATGCAAAAGTTGAGTTAAAATGCATGTAATGAGGCCTTGAAATATACAATATTTTGTGCTCATCAGTGCCCTCAGACATAAAATTAAGGAAAATAACACAAAACAAAGTTATTCACAGTAAACCAAAGAATATATACAAAAATAAAGGTTTTTTTACCTTTTACCTTAACACACCTTTTATAGTTCCCCGGCAACGGTGCCAAAAACATGACTTGATCTGAAATGTGTACACCCAAGTGCAAGTGGTCAAGCTGTAGTAATAATCCGATTTGAGTCCGGAGTCGAATCCACAGGGAACTCTTCTTGGTGTTTTGAGATAAGCAGTGGTGGAGACCTATTGATTGTAACCCTTGAGATTTGAAGTTGTGTGAGGTGTGAGATTTCCTGGACAGAATATAAGATTCTTTCCAAGAGAATTTTCTAAACAAAATATGAGATAAGCTCTAATATAAAAGAGACACTCTTTGGTTCAAGGATCTGGACATGTAGTCAATTATCCAGTTTGTTATACTTGTGCTTGATAACTCAATTAACCCCCGTGTCAATAGCAGGTTAATCGGAAGATAAAGGTGGATTATGAGAATTAAGAACATGATTCCGATGTCTTTCTAAAAGTTTACAAGAATTTTCTGTGCCGAGATTTAACCCGTCTACAAACAAGCAAGTGTTTCTACAAGACATCCAATCATGACATTAATGTTCCATTTCCATTCTTTAATTGAAGCACAATAATGGTGAAGATTGAAGGGTAGTCATGAAGATCTAACCGGGGTACTTGCCTTGAACCAACGAGTCTTTCTATGCAAGAGTTATCTATGTCATAGAAAGAACTTCTGGTTATACAAAGTACCTTAGCTTTGTAAGATGCAATCAATCATTTAATAAGCATGGGAAATATAGAGCATTAAGCATAATCGAAATTGCACAAATATAATTTCCGGATAATTTATACAAGCCCTTCTCCTCTTACTAAAGAGTGAATGAGAAACTATTCACTCTTCATGGCTTTGGTAAAGTTAGAAAAGTGAGTGATGCTCATTACTCCAAGTAGAGGGTTCACAAAACAAAGCACAATAAACAAGGAGCCGATCTTCGACAAAGAATGAGTGAATCACGTTCCACCCTTCACGGCTTTGACGAAACTCTAGAAAAGTGGAAGAGTTTCACTCCTCTAAGGGAAGAAAGAAGCTCAAGCAATGGAAGTGAATGAAACACAAATTAAAAGTAGAAGAAATGTAGTCACTTTTGGAGGGTGATCCACAACCAAAGGTAAGCTATCTCCTTCTATGCATGTAATTGAAAACATAAGCATAAAACTAATCATACAACAAGCTAAGAGATGTTGGACTAATGCCAAATCAATCTCTTAGAACAACTACTTCTTCATACAAGGAAATATAAGATTACTCTACAATAATATGAGTGGAAGTCTAAGCCTCCATCAAGCTCTCTACTAAGTCTCCCCCAAGCTCTCCAACAATGGGAGTATTTATACGCAAGGAGGAGGAGACAAGGGGGGGTGAAGGAATAGTGTATGCCACCCAAGTCCAAGTGAAAAGTCAACTACTCTGCAGCCAGTCTGTGGAGAACGTTCGAACGTGAGTTGGCGTTCGAACGTTTTTTCTGTTTTTGCTTTATGGGCGTTCGAACGTGGTCTGGCGTTCGAACGTTTCTTCTGTCTTTGCTTTATGGGCGTTCGAACGCCAGATGTGGTCTGACCTTCTCACTCAAGTGGCATGTGGTCTTCTGTGGAAACCTATTTCCACACTTCATGCTCATCTTGGCGCTTTGCACTCATCATTCTGGTCCCCAATCAATTCAAGTGGACGTTCGAACGTGAGTTGGCGTTCAAACGTGGTACTCAAGTACCTCAGGGTCTTTCTTTCTTGACTGCAACACGCCATGTCTCAGCAGTCTGGTCTTCTCATAAATCAAGTGGAATTTCGAATGTGAGTTGGCGTTCGAACGTTCTTGCTTTGCTCCAAACTTCTCCAATTTTGTTCCCTAATGTGCTAGTGTTACACTCAAGTGTGATACTTGTTGTTCTTGAGTCATTGTTCATTTTAGGACCTGAAATGTCATCACTTAAACTCCATCAAACTACAATTAGTCTCAAAAAGGCATGGTATAATGTTAATTTTAAGTACTAATCAGTGCCTACAGAAAAGGTGGCAAACCAAAGCAAAAGATACAACAAACGAAAAGTGGAGATGTTGTCCGCCTTGCAGATGGATGTTGGGTTGCAGGAAGGCAAGATGACGTATCTTTCAGCCTTTGTGGGGAACAAATATGTTGAGAAGGTTAAAATGTCTGGGTTGGTGGCAAAACGTTTGGAGGAATGTGATGAGACTTTACCTCCAAATCTCCCCAAGGATCTTCTGCCCGGATGTGGAGGTAACCACAGAAACGAGCTGGAGCATGGTGTAAATCTTCCAGCCCGTGTCCTTGATCGGATGGCGGCTGTGGGACAGCAGCAGTCTTTTGTCTATGGAGGGGCGAGACAAAGAACTGGATGTTCTACTGCACGTGGAGTTACTCGTCCTAAGCAAGGGTTGCTAGACGAGTCAAAGGACAGTTTTGTTAAGGCTACCCATCGAAGGAAGAAGTTTGGTAATCCTGATCAACTCAAGGGGAATCGGGATAACCTCTCGACGAGGACGTCGAGTTCTTCTGGTGGGGGTGGTTTGTTACCCCCTTAGCTCTTGGCTCAACGTTGGCATGGGGCAGCCTCGCCCAAAGGCGCCCATGCTTAGGCAAACTGGGTTTCGCTTGAGGAAGCAAGCCTTTGGTGCAATCAATGGGTGATTGAAGACCCATGCATGGCTGAGGATGACAACTCATGCATGGGCACATTGGGCATGATCAGTAGGTGATTGAAGACCCATGCATGGCTGAGTGAGGCAACTCATGCATGGGCACGATTGGGTGCAATCAGTGGATGATTGAAGCCCCATGCATGGCTGGCCGTAACAACTAATGCATGGGCACGTGGGCGCAAGCAAGCATGCAAGTAAAGGCTAGTCGGGTGGCTCGATTTATGGGGCAATGCTAGCTTAGAAGATCAAGTCATGGGCTGGGCATGGCTAGGCACGAAGGCAAGGCTAATCAAGTGTTGTGGGCTCACAAGGATGGTAGGTGCACAACATGTGAGGCGGTTCCGAACGGTTGTGACATGTGCCCTGCAAATGGTGACGGTTCCAGACAGTTGTTGGCATGTGCATGGCATGCAGGGGTGGTTCTATGCAGAATGCTGGCATGTGCACAACATGAGGGTTGCTGGCATGTACACTCAACATGCATAGCAGTTGAGGGCAGTTGCTGGCAGGGTCAGCCAACAGTTGTAACTGCCCTTACCATGACCAGCAGCTGTGAGATTGGACTCAACCATCATCAGCAGACTATGGGTGCTTTGTGGACAGATCTGAACTGTTTTGCAGTTGCCTAGACGATTAAGCTTGTAACTGCCAATCTTGTATGCTATAAATATACATGTTGGGTCTGCAGTGCACCAGCAGAGTGCTGGGCACGTTTTTGTAGGCAGACTCTGACTGAGTGTTCCTTTAGGCTTTATTGAGAAAGAAAAGGTTGGGTCATTGGCCTGTAAAGCTTGTGTGTACTTTATGTTTGCTTACTGTCCCTATTCTGTTCGTGTGTGCTTTTCTGTGAGCGTTTTGAGTGTTTGGCTGAGACTAAGTGTAGGATATCAGTGCCATCACGAGGCAGAAATTTGGTGAGAAATTTGACCCCGTAACATTTATGGTGGTGAATTAGATCGAGAGAGTCAACGCAGGAAGGAAAAAGTGCAACAGCTTCAGCGGCATGAAAAACATTGGCCGAAGAGCTCTTTGAAATGCAACGTTCGACTCCTCGGATCCTTGCATTTAAGGTATCCACATTCCCCCTCTTCTCCCAACAAAAAAAAAAAAAAAAAGCCAAAAAAGGGAATGGGCGCGAGAAAGAAAAAACAATCTGGTATCTCTTTTGCCATGGAAAGTTTTTATTTGTCTGAAAACAATCTTATGGGTCTTGTTTATAACAGAAGGGGGAGCTCTCAGGCTCGACTCGGTTGATATCGGCACACAAAGATCCTCCATATTGTCTTTCTACCGTGGTTTGACATAATTGCAGAAGTTGTTGTTTCCTAACGAACATCCCTTGCGTGTGTTCTGTGTTTGCATGGTGGGTAACGGCTGCACAAAAAGCAACACACAAAAGCAAAATTCCAAAAAAAAAAAAAATTCGAAGCTTTAAGCAAAATCTCAGCATCCCAAAAAAGAATTCAAGCTTTAAGCAAAAATCAATTTCGTGTGTGTGCAGACAATGTGATTACTCTGTGTGTGGAACACCTTTGTGGCATTTGATCGAACACTTTGTGGGTGTTGTGCTATGTGAGTGTTTAGAGAGACAGAGAGGAGCAGCGACAGATGTGTACCTAGGCAACGATGGTGTATGAGCAGCGGCAGATGTGTACCTGGGCAACGATGGTGTATGAGCAGCGGCTGGATGTTTCATAGCGACAAACTACAAAGATTTGGGAGACCAAAAAATCGTCAAATAAAGCAAGTTGAGATTGGGTACAAGACTGATACCTTGAGAGAAGTTCAAAAGTTCTTCTGAACCAATTGAAAATCAATTGGAGAAAAGTTTGTCAATTCTCTATATAAAATAGATGAAGTAGATAGAGATTTGGTTTGCATGGCAGTAGCGCTGTTATAGTGGTTTATGATTTGGGCATGACTGTGTGAGGCAAAGGAGGAAAGAGGGAGAGGTCGGGCGTGAGTGTGGGAGGCAGATAAGGAAAGAGAGGCGATGGGCAATGGCTTCAGCGCTTGAGAGATAGACATATACATATGGGAGAGTAGAGTTTGATAGATAGAGAGAGTGGGAGCAAATTAAGGCGCGAAAAGGGCCGAATTTGAGAAACTGATTGGCACTGGATTTAAAAGTTGAAATTTTTAGTCGTATGTGTTTGAGAGGAGATAGACATAGAGATAAAGAGAGAGGGGTATATGAGAGATAAGAGTCTAGAATTGTATATGGGATGAAAGACTTATTCAAATTTTTAGGCAAGAAAAAAACATTGATTAGAATTGTCGGATCAATAATTTCAAAACAATCTGAGCCGCGAAAAGTTCAAAACAAACAAAATTAGCTACCTTATTATATAAATTTTCAAATTCTATGTAGATTTGTAGTATATTGATTGACGATAGTTAGAATGCAATTTTAGATAAATAGACTTGGACAGTTGAACTCAAAAACCTTCCCTCTTACTTTTTTCTTTTTTTAATCATATTATATACTGTGAAGAAGTCGATTAAACTCGAACCTTGCATTTATGAGCAAGGTTAAAGAGATATTTATTACTGGGTCAGTCCTCTTTTGCTCAACCTTCCCTCTTGTAGAATGAGAAATAATAGCAGCCATACAATATCCAAATTTTGAAGATCCATAATGGGTACCCATAGTCCACTTATTATTCAGAAACTGACAAACCAAATTACTTGCCATATGCAATCAGATGTCTTATTCAAATTCCATGGGAGAAACAAGAAAAACTACTGATCTCCAAAACATTCCAATTGGGAAAAAAGAAGCATAGCTCATTGTATCTCATATACTTTTAGGGTAAGGATACAATATGCAGAGCATGATTTTGACATCTAACCCTATTAACTTAAATAATAATAAAAAATACAAAAATAAGAAGAAAAAAAAAAGTGATACATGTCATATTTTTATTAATAAAAAAATAGAGGTATGATACCGAAAAATATGATAACACTCGGTTAATATATAATTTTATGAAGAAACAAAATCCAAATCTCTGCATTCGCATTCAAATTCTAGAAAACCATCTACAATACTTTCAAATTCAAACTAAAATAATTCCTTCTGCAAACAAAAGAGTAAAATTAGTAACGAAAAACAATGTAATCAATCAATCTTCACCATTTGTCATTGTGATTCAACTGCATCAAAACGAAAGCCCCTCATCATCATAACCTTAAACTCCTCGAAACTGATCAACCCATCACCATTACAATCCACCCCACTGATCATCTTCTCGCACTCCGGCATCGAGCACTGCTCCCCGAGGCTTATCAAAACGCTCTGCAACTCCTCCGGCGATATCATCCCATTCTTATCGACGTCAAACACCGAGAAAGCGTCTTTCAAACTCTCCATCACCTCGACGGACTCAATATCTTTGGTGTTCATGGCGATGAATTCTTGCAAATCGATGAATCCATCGCCGTCGGCATCGACCTCCTTGATGAGGCTCCGGAGCTCTTCTTCGGTGGCCGGGTGGCCGAGACTGGCCAATATGGAACCGAGCTCGGCGCAGGAGATCTTTCCGTCGCCATTGACGTCGAATTTCTTGAAGACTTGCTCCAGCTCTTCCTCGATCTGGGCACGTGATTTGAGAGACGATGATCTAGATGTTATGGGTGCTGTTGGGTCGCATGAATCTGTGATTGGGGTTCGTTGTTTCTTCTTGCGATTGAAGAAAGATTTCAAACCCATACTAATTATCAATGAAGACAAAGAATTGATGATTGTTTCTTCTGGTTTGGCTCTGGATTGATGAATGTAACAGAGGGGAAAAGGAGTAGAAAGAGAGAGAGTGTGTGATATAACTATATGGAGAGAGATTATGAGAAATATATTGATGTATATGTAGATACGAGAGAGAAGATTTGAGGGGATTTTGGTTGATCCTTTTTTGTGGGTGTCCTATGCGTGCTTTAATTAGGAGTAATGTAGAGGAGGTTGTTGTGTTGGTGTGGGAATGGGATGTGCGTGATTGCACGTTGAGATTAGGTAAGGAGGCTCGTCCGTACAGTGCGAATAATTAAATATATTTCCTTCCTCCATTTTCCATCCTCTCTATTTTCCCACAAACCAAACAGGGGGTAAGGACTTGTTTGATTGTCGTATTAAAAATGGATGAAATAGAATATTAGAATAATGCGTAATTTTATCTAGTGTTTGACAATATATAGATAGTAATTATTTAATCCAATCGGTTGTTTACTTAGAGAATTACTTCATCGTTTTAATGTTGAATTAACAAAAATATCTTCAATTAGTGTTTATTACATTGATGACAGCTTGATTTTATCAGTTGGAGAGTTATAACAGTAAATATGTAGAATAATACGTTGGGATTGGATTATAATACTACATTTCTTGGTGGTATTAAAATATCTTTATAATACAGGTCTATCGTATAAAAAATATACGATAAGTATACGATTAATATACATTTTTGAAATTAATACGGTATCAAATTTGTTTACCAAACAAAGTATTAGGCTCGATTAAATAAGAAATAATACAATTCAACATTTAATCCCCTCATAATACGTCGGTCAAACGAATCTTAAGTTCTTGATGGGACTCACAGTCAATCCAATAATTATAATAAATTACATCAATAAATTAGGTCCAAATAACATTATCCGGTCATTTAGTTAGTTTATCAAAAATTTGATCACTTACCGTTAATTTATTAAACTTGTAATGAACGTTAGTGGGGCCTATGAAAACGTAATTGATGGAGCCAACAAAACTCAAAAGATGTTTATGGAATTTGAACAAAATTGGTAAAAGTTCATAATAACGTTAGTGGGGCCCATAAATGGAACTCGAACAAAGTTGATAAAAGTTAATAATTATGTTATTTGTATGTAATTTAAGACCTATTTTTGAAATTTGATGATTGAGGTTGTTAGATTCACAATAGATCTCTTTCAATACCGAGACTCGCTGCTGCTAATTTTTTTATATTTTTTTTGGACGTGACTCACTGCTAATTCAATGGAATAATATTATGAGAACTATTTTTGGGAACCTAAGTGCATTCTAACCCGCATGTCAAATGTCGGTGGGAGGCTCCAACGAATCTTTTTGGCATGCCTTCTGTCTCTAATTGGCATATCAAATACTAATTGGATAAAAAGAAATTTGGTATACTGTCAAATGTGACATATCTCAATTGATATGTCAAATCCTTTTAATGCAATATTTTATGAAGTTACAAAGTGTTTAATGCAACAATAAATTTAAAGATAAAGAAGTAATAAAATAATTTTTTTAGACATATGGGTTGGAGTACAATGAGGTAAAAATGTCAAATACTATAATATCAAATTGTCACATAATCCTTCAAATTTAAATTTGACATCTCAATTTTAGCATCTAATTCATTTTAGTCAATTGAAGCTATTGTGAGTTTTAAAGTTGGGTGAAATTTACTTTTAATCAAATAGCTATATCAAGTCCCCAAATTAAATACAAATAACATTTTTCATTACAATTTATTGAATTTTGAAATTAATTTTTCAAATTGAATCCTAATAGTATTGTTCAAAGTTTAGATTAAGATGGCCCCAACTTTACCAATGATATCTATTATGTTATCAATGGAACATATATATGACAAAGTATTTTAAGCAAATTTAATTCTGACGGGTAATTCAAATGGTAATAAAGATGAATTATAAATTCAGACATCTTGAGTTTGAATCTTGACTTGTCTTTGACCAAACCAGGGAGGATATTAGTCAAGGTATGCATAAGCTGATTCGGACATTTTGACAATTGAACCCAAAAAAAAAAAATCAATATTTTAAGCAAATATTGACTATGGTTTTGCCAAGAAAAAATGGGTAACTAGCATACAACAACTGTCATAAACACCAATTTGTATCTGATTTTCATTCCATCACTGATGATTAAGACAAGTTTTGCGATTTATCATTGATTATAGGCATTTAATTCATAGGATTGGAGGTTAGTAGTTGGTCTAATGGCTACTGTCCCACTATTAGTTCTTAAGGTCGCAAGTTCAAACATCCGTGTCCCCCTCCCCTATAATAGTATCTGACCAAAAAAAAAACACAGAATTGGGCTTTGAATGGATATAGTCATAATCGATCCAAAAAAAAAAAGTGGATCCAATTCTCCTTAAATTCCTTGACTAATTATTCACCATTAATAAATACAAGGTGTAGATTGCAAAAAATCCTAGAAAATATCGATATTTTGAGGTGGCAGCATAAAAAATTACATAAAATTCAAATTGCACGTGAAAATGCATCGGAATTTTTAATGTCCCGACTCACTGGTATACCTTCTAGCTGACATAATTTCCTCCTTGTTCCTATTAAAGAGAAAAAAAAAAACCCTTAAAGCTTTCTCGTGAAAAGCGTTGGGTACTTAAAACTTAAAGCTTTTTTCCTTACAATGAGTAACATAATTGTGGTCTGTGGACTGTAAAGCTTAATAGCGGTCGTCCCGCCGTTGAACCTAATGATCATGGGCAAGTCTTGACCGATTCATTCTCATTTCTCATATGCTTCTTTATAGTCTGGTAAACGACACTCAACGTGGCCCTTCTATCAATCTATTGTTGCCAATCTATCTATTGGTTGCTTGACCCAAATCATATGTTCTCATTAGATTGATTTGTAGGAGTAGGGACATCTTTGTCGAATGCTTCAAGCCTTCAATCACGCTTCATTCTAATCCACATCTTTTCAACACCCTTTCTTTTGTAATTCTAGTAGAGTATGATCATCAAGTAGAAAAATCTTGGGTAAATTACACTTTGACCCACTAAACTATGGACTCGATTTCACTTTGTCCCTTGACCTATTAAAAATTTTACATTGCTCCCTAAACTAATTGAATTGTTTTACATTGTCCCAATTTCTACTATCTTTTTGAGCAGAAATTGCCGACGTATAAAGAAAAATTGAAAAAAATTATATAATTTTGAGAACAAAATGAAATATTTTTGTATTTTAATAATTATGACAATGTAAAACTAATCACATAGTTGATGGTACAATTTAAAAATTATATAATAGTTGAAAGGACAATATAAAAAAGTAATCCAAAAATCATTTATCATATGTATAAGTGGTCTCATTTAAATTCATGGTGAATAATTTATACCCTATTATAATTGGGAAAAATATGTAATTGAGAGATCCCAAAATTCTAGAATATCAACGCAGTCTCGTTTGTTTCGGTTAATTATAAAAACTCAACTTTTATTCATAAGTCTCAACTAAATTTAGTGAATCTCTTTACTCAAATCATGGCACTCCTGTCAATGTGTGGCCAAATTAGGAAATGAGATCCTCTTCGGTACATTTTTTTTTTTAATTTTCTTCTTGACACATCATCTACCATGTATTCAAGTGGAACTCAGTATATACAAATGAGTCTCTCATTCATTAATAATAGATGATGTGCAAAGATTATAAATAATTAAAGAGAAAGTGTACTGAAAAGGATGTGAATCTTCAAATTAGACTCTCACTCGATCAAATTTGAAGGGAACATGTTGTACCTAACCACCAGATTTGAGAAAAAAAGAGATGAAAATTAAGAAATCAGAAGATAAGTTTAAAAGAGAGTGAGAAGTTAAAGAAGTAGTGGGTGGTTGGGGAAAGTAGTGAGGGAGTGATTATGCATATGTAAGAAAATAATTGGATGAAAGATAGTTTTTTATTTAAAAAAATTCTAAATTTTAAAGAATCTAAGAAACGGAGAATGAGGCTTCTCGAGCCCTATTCTCTCTGAATTATTTGTTATAATATATAGTACAAATATAAATCTAAAATTCATGTCAGGCGCAGTTTTACTTTTAGGGAAAATTATAATTTTACATCTTCAATTATGATTTTTTTTTTTATCTATCATGTTTTTCTCATTGTACCTTTAGTTATATTGTAACGCTCCGATTCTTAGGTGTCATTACTTAACCTGTTGATTACTTATCAACTCGTGACATAACACATTATACTGCATAACTCGATAACACGATGAAATGTCTCATTCATCGAGGTCTTTAACTTAACAAAAATTCGAGCAGAGTCTCCATTGTACGGAGAGCTCTACCCAGCATACACTGTGCATTATATAATCATATGACCACACTGTGTCCAACATCGATATTCAGTCAATATAGTATTGAATACCAACCTCTACGACATACATTCATTCACAAAAAAATAATGTCCATAAGAGTCTCATTACATGCCTTTGATAAAATACAAGTTTTGTACTTAAAAATATACAAGGTCAAAATGTTATTATATACAAAAAACTACAAAAATCCATATCAAGAGCCACAACCCGACTCTATCCTCAAAGCGGGCCCAAGTGATAGCCATCAACGGATGCCTGTCCAACACCTGAAATATATCTCCATAAATTGTGAGTCACCCTCAATAAGGTATCTCCTATGAAAATTACCTCTCAACCCACATGCATATGAAATGTCACATGCAAACATCATGTTAAACATCCATTCAAATAAATATCTTTCATAAACGAATTCTACAATTTCATGTCATTCTATGAGATGAGAACTCACGCATGCAATGCAATATCGAGTCCCACCAGCTTCCATAACATATGCACTGTCATTTATATGAATTCAGGCATTCCAAGTCTCCCTGCCATTGATGTTAAACATAAAATGACTATTTTATAAAAATATGTGTCTTTCTAGGATAAGTGTTTTATGGATTTACACCAACAGTTACCCAATCGACACGAAATTTTAGGACTTTCATCTATGGTTCCGCATACACCGACCCACTTTATGGACTCAATATCAACAATAGTGTGTATCCAAAATTGCCGGGTCTTGCACCCAAGAGAAAATCTAGCCCTTCTTGCTAACTCTGACACGTTTTTTAATGCAAATTTGTGCGACTTAGTCAGACTTAGGTCCAATTTTTCCAAGCCCACGTATCAACCTACCAAGAATGATGTTTAATGAAAAAATATGCACATCCACCCACACTCATATCGGATACCCACAAATGCAATGATGCTCGTGCTTGTGCAAATGCAATTCATATCATTATGCTTATCATATCATAAAATATATAATGAACATGTCCATTATCATAAACATTCACAAGCATGTCATATATGGTTATAATCTAATAAACATACTTGAATTTACCTAAGCATTTTATCAAAACACGTAGAAGGTATGAAATGTAAACACATAGCATAACAACAACAATGCCACATAAGCTTTACTATAATGTTAATTATATCATAGAAGCATATAACAACATTCTACCATATCATCCAATACATGTTAAATACATTGATTAGTTCAATTAACATGCTTGATTCATTTAGGCATTTTATCAAACACCTAGAGTGCATAAAATATAAACACATAATACACCCAAATAATTCATCTCATCAAACCAAACATTTTCCTAGATCACTCAAATCAAACTCAAAATGGGTTTTACAAGTTCTTATACACATTTTCAAGCCCCTAGTTATACTAGGTGTGGTCTAGCCTAAAAGATTTCATCCTTAGGGCTATACCCATTTCATATATCAATCCTAAGTTGAAAATAAACCTAGATAGAAGGGAACCCTACCTCTTATAGCATACGCACGAGATAGATCGACTGCTCAAAATGCTAAACGATGCTTTGTTCAATATATAGCCAAAAATCCAACTTCTGCAATATATCAAAATTGGACTTGGTTGGTACTAGTGTGTAGCCCTCATCATTGTGAGCAATTTTAATTCTTGTCCCAACTTGATTCGTCGGACGGATCGTTGTAGATCGAAGAAAGAAAATAGAAGAAAAATTATCCTCTCTCTCTCTCTCTCTCTCTCGGCTGAATTGTGTGGAGAATAAGGTTTGGAAGACTAAAGTCTTCCACTTTAAATTTCTATTTATACTAGGCTCATATTGAGCCACGTGTCACTTTCTTATTGGTCGAATTTTTCCCAACCAAGTACATTTTCGCCATGTGTCATGTTTAATATTGTAGTACATAATAAATTCAGGACATATGTCTACACTATAACAGGACGAGTGGCATTAGTCAGCAGCTGACATGGAAGTGGAGCCCAACATGGTCCAGCTAGACTGGTATGGATAACAACTAAGGTGTGACACCCCCAAGCACGACTCCTAAGGTGCAACGCCCTCAGGCACGACACCCCATGTGCAACGCCCCTAGGCACGACACCTAAGGTGTGACGCCCCCAAGCGCGACACGCCCCCAAGCGTGACACCTCATGTACAAAGCCTCCAGGCGCGACAACCAAGGTGCGATGCCCCCAAGTGCGACACCCTATGTGCGACGCCCCCAGGCGCGACACCCCATGTATGACGCCCCCAGCCACGACAACCCAAGCGCAACGCCCCCAGGGGCAACAGGACAAAACACATCCCCCATCGCATTGGAAATGGAAAAATAGACCCTTCACCAAGGGTGGACAAAAGTGGAACCGCAGAAGTCTATGGGCAATCTCGGCGAGACTCACCTCCCCCACTATGGGAGTGGTATCCAAAACCTATTGAACACAGTTTCTCGACTGGCCTACTGGACTAAGATGATGGGTCCCCACCTAGGGATCAGGCAGTATGATCCTTCTCAAAGGGAGAACTGAGCAACGGGGGCAGACGAGCATGATTGTCAACTTCAATCTGGGGCAGGGTCTTAAAAATTTAGTCTGCTCGAGTAGGCCTCTCAATGTATGACTCATTGCCCACTAGGATGTGCTTGACTGGGATACAGAGGAACTCCTAAGGTAATTGGAGTTATTGGTCCGGATCAACATATGAGATAATTGGACATGTAGATTAGTGGTTAAAGGACCGAAACTATGTGGGTTTTCTCTATCAGGCACCTCGACAAAAGTCTTGAGGAAGGATCCAGAAAGAGAAATGAGGACTCTAGGTAGGAGCGTGCTAGGAGCATCACGGACATGACCCTTCGAGGTCATGGTCGCGCAGTGACCAATCGCGGTTATGGACCTTGGGAGCCCTCTTTCACTTCGGCTGTTGCACCCTCCTCAGAGCCACGTCCAGGCTACGTTCAGGAAAACGTCACATCTACCTAGTTAATGTTGTGACACATGGCTCACGGTTAGTGGTCACTAGTATCGTCGCAGTCAAGGAAGTTGTGGATTAGCGCTAGTGGTAGAGGGTCGCGGCGGGCAACCTTTGGGCAACCCGACCTGCCTGGGCACTGTGCTATAAATACCTACATTACTTGCCCACTACAGAGGATGAAAATTTCTGGCTGGGAGAGCATTTTCACTGCACCTTCCCTCTGCCCAATCGGTTCGTCCTTTCATTAATAGGTTGTTCGAGTTCCTTCCATCTCATCTCATCCGCTTATCTTACAAATCCTCTTTGATTACATTTAGGGGTGTTTGGATCACCGAATTTGGGGGGATAAAGAAGGGGGATTGGGTTAAAATTGTCTTGGGCCCACTTATCCTTGATTTGGCAAGACAATTTTGAAAAGGATAATCGTAGACTTTAAAAAATCGGGCCGAATGAATCGGAGGGAAATATCCCCTCTATGCCGGATAAAGATAACCCACCTGAAGTTTGGGATTTGTATCCTACAAACAGAATAATTGAGTAATTTACGTAAACACCCCCCAAAAGTAACTTTCTAGGGTTTTTATCCCTTCATTCACATTTCAACCCCACTGCACTGGTCCCCCCTTGAACTGCGACTGACACCCATTGGTCTCCCCCTACATGCTGGAAGGTATGCCTCTCTCTCTCTCTCTCTCTATCTCTCTCTCTCTCTCTCTCTCGCGCGCGCGCTCTCGTTTTTTTTTTTTAATTCTTCTCTCGCTCTCGTTGAGATATCCAAACTAGCAACAAAATATTCAACATTTTCTTGTTCAGATTTTATGGATGTTCCTCTAGCATAGTCTCTGATTCATGCCCTTTGTTTTTCCTCTCCTGCCCCATTCTTTCTCTTGGCACTCCATTTTCGTTGTTATCCTGCCATCTCAACACACACGCAGAAACACATAAACTCACACACACACACAGTAGCATATAATGAAAAGAGATTTGGAAGAAGTAGCTTTCATGGGATGATTGCATGGTAAGATTATTTTCTGGGTAAACATGTTTTTCACTCGGTAATGCCACCACTTGGGGGGGGGGGGGGGAGGAGAGAGAGAGACATAGGACTTTGTGCTCGCTAGAACTATGCTGCAAATTATTTTAGATCTATCTCAAGCCCATCTGACTTTAATTGAAAAACTACAATGACGTCCCTTTTTGTTTTGTTTTGTTTTGTTTTATACATACAAATGCAACATCGACTATTTTGGTCATGAATTGTGTGCATGAAAAATTTTAAAATATTGTTTTGGTTGGGATGGGTGAAGTGGAGCAGACCTGCTCGATTTTTATTTTTTCAGATCTACTTTGTTGTTACTTTTGTAAAAATTGGATATGGGTCTTCAATGTCGTAATTCATGATTGAAATTGGATTTTTTCTCAAGATTTTGTGTTTTCTTTAGCAAAATTGAGTTGTGATTGTATGTATTTATGGGGCTTTAAATTGTTCCTTGAATTGTTCTCAATTAGTAGGTTTTGATTGATTATGTTTGGTCAAATGGTAGTGAGTTTTAACTTTATTGCATGGATAAAATGTAAATAAGTTGAATTTCCTCAATTGCATAAGTCTGATTTATTTGCTGCTACAGGATAAATGTGGATTTCCTGGCTTCAAGAAGAGGACAGCTTTGGTGATGAATCCTTAGCTAAAAGTTACAGCTGTATAAAGATCTAGAGAGGAAGAGATTTTTTGAGATTTTATTCTTTGTTGTATTTGGTTTGTAAGGGTGAGGTGAACTGGTGAAGTTGATCCCTCTTACTTGTAATTTTTACCCAAAACAATAAAATCATTCTTTCTAAAAAAAATATAATATATTGCGATGAATAATCGGGTGTTGCACAATACCCATCCAAAGTTGGTATAGGGTTAAATTATATTTTTTTCCAAAGGGTGCAATGGTCATTTTACCAACTTTTATTTGGACATGTGAATGGTCCACAAAACAAATGTTATCCATCCAAAACAAGGATATGATGGGATTGGAATGAATCAACCCGGACTACTTTACCTTAGATTGGATTGGATTCGGATTTAAATCCGATCCGATCCAATCCTCCCATGGGTATCCAAACACCCCCTTGGTATAGACACGTGTGACAGACTCTTTTAACCCCCACTTACAAATATAATTTTACAAGATTTAATTTAAATTATATTATGGGTTTCGCGATAAAAATCTGATCACAGAAAATTTATTGTGTGATACTCAGTCACATCGTAACACTCAAAAATCTGATTATCTAGGAATTCAATGAAAATTGACTGATTAGCCCAATTTCGCGAGACGAATTCAAAGGTGATGTCCGTTTCATCATTCAACTTCTATAAAAATTTAGGTTTTTGACCCGTGTTTTAACGGTTAATTAATGTTTTACCCCTTTAATTAAAATTTAATTTTTTCCCGGATTTCACATATACCAGCAAATGCACCACATGAGTTGCACATGGATAATTTTTATAAAAAATATTAATAAAAAGTATTAGGCATATATGTACTTAAATTAAATATAATCTCAATTTTATCAAAATTATTTTTTTATCACTCAGTATTATACCATAAAATTTAAAAAAAATTGTCTTTTCCTTACAATTCGTTATTCTAATCAGTATTATCAGAACCGGACCAATAAAATAATGAACCGGGACCTTGACCGGTCCGGTTCTTGAGTTAGACTGCATAGACATGGGAACCGTTAAACCAGCCAATTCTTATGAAAACTGGTGAACTGGAGGTTTGATGTAACTCCTTCTCCACTCGATCTGGAGCAACTGTTCGTCGTTGAGGACCGAATGCAATTCTTGGGAACATGCAAAGGATCTGGAGCACTCTCTACCAATCATTCTTAACTTTCTAAAAGGCAAGCATAACCTATAGATAAAAAACTTAATACAAAATCCAAATCCATACACAATCACAGAGAAGTACCCAAAAAAAATTAGAAATTTACCGTGATAGTTGAAGCAAAAAGACTTGCAAACTGAAGAAGGGAGAAACTCAAGCAAATTCTGAGATACCGATGAAGTATGAAGAGAACCCAAGAAGCAACTTAACCTCGATGATACCAAACAAAAATACATGAGAGAGAGTCGCCTGGTTTCAAGTTTCAACTCCCTCCCTCTCTCTCTCTCTCTCTTACAATTGGTTTAACTTCTGCTCACATTGAATACAATCTTTTCTGATCAAAACAAAAAAAAAAAATACAATCTTTGCATTGTTCTTGTTTTTTGTAAATAATTTCATTAACTTTTCATTTTTCTATGTTATCTCTGAGCTGGGATATGTTTTATATTTTTTTTAGTTAAATTATTATATATTTATAATTTTTTATTTTTTTATTATATGACTGGCCCGACTAATTGATCTGACGGTTGAACTAATGATCAATTGGTCCCTTTACCAGTTCGATGTCTGATCCGGTTCTGATAACTATGGTTCTAACTATAAGAAAAAGGACAAAAATAATTCATTTGAAAATCATTTGATTTGGTTTCAACTTATAATTCATTGAATAAAATAAAAATATTTATCAATATTCTAATCAATGCTTACTATAATTAGAAATTAATTAGGTCAATAGAGATAAAATATAGGATTAATAATACTTTTGATCTTTAAAGTGTGCGCGTTTTGTCAGTTTAATTCTCAATATATGAATTTTGTTCCTAAATATTTAATTATTGTTTAAATAGTCACTAACCAGATGGTCTATTAAATTCTTTGACGGAAGTAACAACATGTCATTCCTTCAGACAATATCACGTGACCAACACGGGATCACCTCTGTCAAAAATTTAACAGATTATTTGTGTGTGAATCATTTAAACACTAACTACATACTTTATGGACCAAATTGATAAAATTGATAAATGAGGACCAAATTAACAAAATATGCATATTATAGGGACTAAAAATGCTACTAACCCTAAAATATAATACACTACTCTATAATATATATTTTAAAAGTATATTAAAATTCTAAAATTCAAGTTTTACTTAAAAATACACTATAATTTATTTTTATATAAACTCCTAATAAAACATGAAAAGTTTATTGTGATTGAAGCATTATGTTGATTTAACATAAATTATTTTTTAAAAAAAAAACTACATGAAAAATTATTTTTTATCATAAAAATAAAATGGTTGAAATTTTGGATGAAAAAAAATACACATATGTAAGTATAATAATATTTTTATATTTGAAATGAGTAATGTTAAATTGATGAAGTTTTTAAAGATTTTTTAAACGTTTTATTAAAAACTATAATTATGCATATATTTTTTAAAGGCAACATAGTCAATTAAAATTTTTCATATATACTGATATTTATACATATTTAAAATTATTTATAATGATAAAATAGTGAATCAAATGTTTTTAATGCTAAAGTATTTTTATTAGTAATATAGATGAAATATATATATGTAGATATAATTTTATCTTTAAATTTGAAAAACAAATAATGATCTATTGTTGGAGTTTTTAAAAAAAAATTGAACATTTTATTAAAAATTATAATGATGCGTATATTTTTTAATGGTAAGGTAGTCAATTAAAAATTTCGTAGTCTTATTTATGCTTATACATAGAGAATAGAGAATTAAAATACATAGAGAACAATGTCATAAAATACATAAATTATCTCCTGAACTTTTACTTGTCCTAATTTATCTTCTGAACCATGTCATTTATTTCAATCGACGAATTTCATTAAGGTTAACCGTTAAATGCGATAAATTAATGGTTAATCTTACAAAATTTGTTAATAATATTAATGGAATATGTTTCATTTATCGGTCAATCTTCATGTAAAGAGTTAATTGAAACAAATTGCATTGTTCAGGAGAAAAATTAGGACAATTAAAAGTTTAGGAAGAAATTCAAAACATATGTCATAGTTTAGGGACATCTATGAGAATTGCCCACTTTTTTTTTTTTTTTTGCTCATTAAAATTGAGATAACAAAGTGTGATTACACAAAGTAAAAACAAAACCTTAAGAAGAGCACAAGCGATAGCAGGGACGAGTTGTAAATTCAGACGTTCTGAATTCGAATTTTGACCATTCTTTAAAGCCAGGTTATGAGAGATTTATTCCTCATGAAACCCTAGTCCCGACATGGATGGTCTTCTTTTGACCGAACGAATAAGAGATTAGTCAAAGCCTGAGTAAGCTGGTTTGGACACTTTGTTTGTTAAACTTAAAAAAAAACCAAGTAAAAACAGAAACTTTAAATTCCCAAAGCTACTATGTCTCTGCCTTTGCCTCCATAGCCAACCCACCAATCTTTGAGTATGTAATTTATTAAAATTTATTTTTTTAGTACACCCAAATTATTACTAAAGTTTCTGTTCAAAGCCATAAAAGTGGATTAGGTCCATTCCAGCATGTGATGTAACAGGCACCAATGAAAGTGGACACTCTAATCCTTCAAGCACCGCCCATTAGTAATTTCCCAAGAAAAGAGGTAGGTGTGGGTACACGTGTTATGGGCAAAACGATATCGTTTTGGAACAGCACCTCGACGGCTGCTGAGTGCTGACAGCTGAAATTATAAAGATAAACTAAAATAAAAAAATTATATTGACATCCTCCATGGTTTCATCATATTTCAATGATATACCCTTATGTTCTAGAATTATGTAACACCTCTCCTGGAAATTTATTCCTTAGCGATATTAATGACAATAATTCAATTACTAGATAGCACATTTTTCTTGATAGGCATGCAACTCATTCGCGCTATCAACATACCACCACCACTGCAACCCTACAGATACAGACATATATATGTATAAATATACAAGTGTATGTATCATCCTTACTGATCCAATATCACCACCGTTGTAATTGCACACACTAAAATCATTACCACGTCGCCTTACCTTGAAATTTGATATGAGTTTCAAGTTGTTCTATAAACTTTTTTTCTACACTATAGTTAGACTCTTAATATTGTAAAAATTAGTATATTTAGTTGGAACCTTTTGTCTAATTCTTTTCACAAAAGACAAACAAAAATTAATTTTAAAAAAATTGATGGCATAAATAGAAAAAGTTTTCCATTTGTTTTAACAGGGAATTCGATGGAAGGATTGATTGCTACAAAAATAAGAATCCCAAGATAAAATCAAAAAAATAGGGGTGTATATAAATTAGTACCAAAGTTCAAGGGACATATATGATATTTAGGCTTTTTATTTTGTTAATAGGAAACAATCCTTTAGTTAAAATAGAATCATTGGGCTAATCTCAACTTGCATCCGAAAGATTATTCAAATTTTAATTTGTACTCTCAAACTTTAAAAATATTAATTTGTACCCTGAAAGATATAAAAACGTATCTGTGTGAATTGGGATTAATTGTCATTTATTTTTCCGTTAAAAAAGTTTGGATTAATTAAAAATTGCACCTTTCAAGGTTTAAATATTTTATATTTATGATTCAAAAAAAATTCATCTATTAATGCTACGTAAATAGCTCTCAATTGTATCGTGTCATAACATTTTCGTGTAATGTTTGAGTCAATAAAAAATTAATTTTAACACAAAAAATATTTTCGTATCGAGTTAATTGTGTTGTGTCATATATTTCACATTTACGACAATTCATAAAATACTATTTAATATTTTTTTTAAATTAAAAAATACTTATTTTTTGTCTATAATACTCATTAAATAACTATTTTATGTCTACAATTGTGTTATTCGTATCTAATTTTAATTTAATCGGACAATCAAAAGATTTATGTGTAACTGTGGACAGAAAATAGTTATTTAATGAGTATTATAGGCAAAAAATAGGTATTTTATAATTTTTTTAAGTTTTAAAAATATTTTTTTATTAATTCGAACACGACATGAAGATGTTATTATACGATACACTTAAGAGTTTTTTAACGAGCATTAATGGATGAAATTTTTTTTGCATCATAAATATGAAATATTTAAACTTCGATGTGTATAATTTATAATTAGTCCAAATTTTATAAAAGCAAAGTGGATGGAGTTAATCTTGCCTACATATTAATACGAATTTATATCTTTTAAGTTATAAATTAATATTTTTAAATTTTGAAATTACAAATTAAAATTTTAATAATTTTTCAGAGTGGAAGGTGAGAGTGACCCTTTAATCATTTATCTTCCATCCCTCTCCCACCCCCCCCCCCCCCCCCCCCCCCCCTCTCTTTTCCTCCCTCTCTCTCTCTCTCTCTCTCCTCACACACAGCCTCAAACCCATTATGTAAAGCAGAAAGCCCGACTTTTTCCTCAATCAAATTAACTGAAGAAACTCCAGTACAACTCAACCCCACATCCTTCCCACTTGGTCTCATCTCCACTAAATTGTTGATGCAAATACATATGTAGAAAAACCAAAAGAACAGCAACACAGAGAGAGAGAGAGAGAGAGACGCGGAGTTCAAGTCAATACCCTTCAGCTTTCTTCTTCCCTTTGCCAGGGCAGCACAGAGAGACTTCTAGTGAGAGAAACACACCTGTAGAGAGAGACAGAGAGGTGAATTACAAGACCCTGAAAGCTTTTTCAACTCAGAATGGACTCAAAGTCACTTCGGCTGATAACCCACCAATCATTCTTCTCTGCTGTTCGATCCGGTGACTTTGAATCTCTGAAACTCGTCTTAGAGAATGAAGGGTCTGATCCAGCTTCAATCTCAGCTCTATTGCAGACCGATGCTGGTGGGACAGCTCTGTACATCGCTGCAGAGAACAATTTCCAGGAGATCTTCAGTTATTTGCTTAAGTTTTGCGATAAAGAGATTGTGATGATCAAGTCCAAGTCTGGTATGGACCCTTTTCACGTCGCAGCTAAGCGTGGCCACTTGGGTATGCAGTTCTCCATCTCTTTGACTTGCTCTCAATCTATTTTAATCATGCCTGAGTTATTGAATTTGTGTGTGTGTGTGTGTGTGTGCGCGCGCGCGCTCACTGGTACTTCTGAAGAGATGTATGTATGTATCTATAATTGCTGTTTTGAATTTGAAATGAGATTCCTTTGTTCTAGTTCCCCAATTTTATGTTTCATGAGAATTTTGATTTTTTTGAAAGGTTCATTGCTTAGTTTGGTCCCGTCATGGTTATGGGGGGTGCTGGGAGGGTTGCTCTTTTGTGGGTTCCATGAGATTTGAACAGTTTCACAGTTAATAGATGATGAGAATTTTTGATCTTATGATTGACCTGGAGCATCTCAGTTACTATAAAACTTATAGGGGTACAGACGGAATGAGTTGGAAGGACTTGATTGGAAAATTTAAGATTTATTCTTGTAGGACTGTACCATTTTAACCTGCTCAGCTTTGAGAATCTTGCTTGTCCATTTCTGTATGATGTTGTAATGGTATGCAATGCTATTGTTTAGGAATTGTCAAGGAACTTTTGGACATGTGGCCTGAGCTTTGTAGAGTATGCGACTCCTCAAACACTAGCCCCCTTTACTCAGCAGCTGTCCAGGACCATTTGGCTGTGGTGAATGCCATATTAGAGGTAGATGCGGGCTCAATACGGATTGTGAGGAAAAATGGGAAAACTGCATTGCACACGGCTGCAAGATATGGTCTTCTTCAGATTGTGAAAGCACTTATAGACAAAGATCCAGGCATTATCGCCATTAAAGACAAGAAGGGCCAAACTGCACTGCATATGGCTGTAAAAGGTCAGGACACTTCTGTAGTTGAGGAACTACTACTTGCTGATCACTCAATACTAAATGAACGTGACAAGAAGGGTAATACAGCTGTGCATATGGCTACAAGGAAATGCCGTCCACAGGTATTTTCTTCATTGGTGTTCTTATATATGGTGGAACTACGAACTTATTCCTATTTCTACTGGTATTTTTGGTTTTCAATAATGTTTTAGTTCTTTTCTCTTCTTTTTTATTTGGACAATATTTTAAAATACTGCAAAGCTAGATGTTGAATTTACCGGAGTCATGTATACCGCAAGTCAGTGGTGTGCATCTGGCTTTATCTTCTGATTCATGAATCGAATAAAATGCTCCTTTATTTGTTTAAGGGACCTTGCATAAATCTTTGTTACCTAGTTACAAGGGACCCCCATGTCCAACTCCAGTCCTGCAAACCTCCTTGTCCACCTCCAGAAAAATTCCGGTATACTTGTTCTGTCGCCTTTTCAGTTGTAAGGTAAACTGTCAGATGGATGTTGTTTGAGTAGAGCCTGGCATATACTGGAATTTGTGCGAAAAAGATTGTTATGATAAGGAATGAGATAAATGTTCTTAACAAAATCCCAGGCTTTTACTATATTTAGTATTCCTTAGCTTGCATGATATAGCCAAAAGAACTGTTAGTATCTGTCGAATCTTCGCCTTAGCATTATGCATTCGTCTACTCCTCAATCTTTATCTCATGATCTCCATGTCTTATTGATACAAAAAGCAGAATCACTTTTGTCCAAAGATCCAGGTAGTGTCCTCACCTGAGTATCTCTTGGAGTCAACATTTGGACAGAAAATTTACACGTCTTTGGATACGAAATCTCATGCCCCCGGCCCCAAGAGAAGTTCAATTGAAAATTTCAAAAACCTAGTGAACTATGGCTGTTTTGGCACTACTTTTGGCCAGTGTCCTATCGAGATTGAATCAAGTTTCTTCCTTTTTTTGGCATCGATGAGACATCTTTAATAACTGATGACTTGAGATATGCGATAATGCAAAACGCTATGGACTGGTTGCAGGGATAGGTCTTGGGAAACATGTGCATTGGCAGCAACAAGCCAGCAGGCATAATAAGAAATAGATATAGGATACCAGTGATTTACCTTTGATATTCCTTTTCTACCAATGAGTTTAGGAACTCTTCGATATGTACAATAACCAGTTTGGAACTAGGGATACTAGTCTCTACTTATCTAGTGGTCGCTGGCTTATGTAGAACTGAACTAAACATTAAATACTATTGGGGATCATATTTGCGCTCACTCGGCAATGTCATAGATAATTCAAAAAGTAAAAAAAGGTTAAAAAATGATTCTATGTGAATTTCAGTTCCAAACTGAGATTAGCAGGACTTGAGTTAGTACAACAAATTTTTTGGCATTTTATATGTAAGGTGATTGTTGAGTTAAGACTACTGGTTACGTCTGAATGGAGACTTCTCTATCCAACTGCTTGCCCTAATTTGATTTTCATAACAATGAGGTGCACATTCTTTGACTGTAAAAAGACTTGCCAACACCCAAACCCAAAGTGGGAGACAAAGAATATCCCACCTCTCTTGTCCTTAAATGTACTCGAAAGCCACACAGAGATTTGTTTCCATATTTTGTTGTACCAAAATCTTCCAACTTTTTACTCCGGAGTCTGGATACACTCCAAATCCACATCATGAATTGATATGGAGGCCATGGTCATTCCTAAAATAAGGATATGCAGTTTGTATCCTATAATGTGGGGATTACATGATTGCAATTTTACTGTGATTTGGTTGTTGCTCACCTTATTAAGGTAAGTGATGTTTCTTACAGGCTTTATTTGTTTTGATGTATATTTTGTGCATTTTGAGTATATTTACATTATTCCTCTAACCATCTAAATATCAAGCTTTCTTCCCCAATAAAAATAAGCTGGTCTCCAAAACATTTTTCCTTTTGTGAATACCACCATGGTTCTCAGTGAAGAGATTGAACATTGTCATTAATGATTGACATACACAAGAGGACACATGGTCCTCGGTTTTTTGGTGTGTGGGTGATTAGACTGACTTTTGTTTTTTTTGCTTTGGAGAAGAAGAAATGGATTACATTTTTATACAACACTCACACACTGGGAGGTGGAGGGCACGAGTCTTGAATGGTCCCATTGCCACTGGGCCATCCCACATCCTCCTATCGACCTCTGATGTTACACTTTCCCAATGATTGGCATGCTCTTGGAGATAGTTTAAGCCATCAATTGCTCTCTCGAGTTTTATGTTATGGTTTTAGTATTGTCCTTGTCACAGTGGCAATAGGTCCTGTATAACTAGGCAATGGTCTTACGATCTTCCCTGATATGATAAACATTTGAGAGATGTCATGGAAAAGGCAAAAAATGTAATATTAACAATACAGATAAATTTGTGAAATTTATTAATAAATAGTGCGGGTACATCTGCCAATATACTCAAACAGGTTTATTATGCACTTCCACTATGACAAATTATGATAAATGCTCCTGTTATTTAGTTCTTTTATTCATTATTTTGGCTCATTGATTTCGTTATTGATTCTGGTGTAAACCTTTAAACTGTATATGATATGTCCTATTTTACTCCTTGTAATATGCATTTACTTCTGTGGTTGTTGGTCCCCGCTAGTTGTTTTTGGCTCTTTTTTTCTGATAATCTGCTTCTTCCTTTCAGATAGTAAGCCTTTTGCTGAGTTATACGGCAGTTGATGTCAATGCTATTAATAATCAGCATGAGACTGCAATGGATTTAGCAGATAAACTTCAATATGGAATATCTGCATTGGAAATTAAGGAATCCCTATTAGAGGCGGGTGCCAAGCATGCAAGGTCTGTTGGCCAAGTGGATGCAAATATGGAACTCAAAAGGGCAGTGAGTGATATAAAGAACGAGGTACAGTCACAACTGATACAAAATGAAAAAACCCAAAGACGTGTTTCTGGTATTGCCAAAGAACTTAAGAAAATTCACAGGGAAGCTGTTCAGAATACCACGAATTCTGTCACAGTTGTTGCTGTTCTATTTGCCTCCATAGCTTTCTTGGCTATATTCAATTTGCCTGGCCAATATCTTATGGGTGGAGCAGAACCAGGGAAAGCACATATAGCGAAAACTGTTGCTTTTCGAGTGTTCTGCCTTTTGAATGCTACTTCCCTCTTCATATCTCTAGCTGTTGTTGTGGTTCAGATCACTCTGGTCGCCTGGGACACTAGATCTCAGAGACAGATTGTTTCCGTAGTAAACAAGCTAATGTGGGCTGCATGCATTACCACTTGTGGGTCATTTCTGTCGATATCTTTTGTAGTAGTGGGAAAGGGAAGCTTGTGGATGGCTATCACTATTACAGTTCTGGGAGTACCAATTCTGGTTGGAACTCTTGTTTTCTTGTGCTACTTTGTTTTCCAGCAGCACTTCGGGATTTTTGGCAGTGATTCTCAGAGACGTATCAGAAGGACAAGTGGAAGCAAATCCTTCTCATGGTCGCACTCTGTAAATATTTCAGACTATGATGAGTATGAATCTGACCATGAGAAGATCTATGCGCTCTGAAATCATCTCACACAACTTGGAGTATGCAAAAAGAATGGATTCATGGTGAAAGATATCACAGTCTGGATGTTAGTCACTGATCAGCAAGAAATTGAGAATGGTACTTTGTCTCAACTCTTTCAAAAGAAAGCAAGAGAATTAAAGTGGTGGTTGATTGCACTATTTTAATTCCATGGATGGTAGATTAGGGTTGTCTGATAGTTGAATTGGGGACATGTCTTGTATAGTTTTGTACATTGTGTAAAGACTTCACTTCCTGTTATGTAATAATAGAGAGCTTTCCCCCACCAAAAAAAAAGAAAAAAAAAATGATGTAATAGAGAGCTTGCTGGCTTGCTACTTGGTTTTGGACTATTAATATATGTGAGACTATAGCAGTTTTGACTTGCTTGTTTGCTCAGACCCCTCCTATTATATTTTTAGCTTGTTCAATTCTTCATATGAATCATAAACATAGGTGTTTTAGATTCGACTATTGTTGATGAATTTCTGATTTAACCAACACTTGTGGTTAATGGGTGATTGTAGAAATTCAAAGTTTACTATGTAGAAGATCCAATATCATTGTTAGGAATGGCAGTGGACCGGAGAAAAACGGGTATTCGTTCAAACTCGTTTCGTTTGGAACGGAAATGGACCATACGTATTGAACGGTGGACATACATGAGGATGTCTGTATAAACCTGTGCGATGATGGAGGTAAGGATGGACTGAAATTCATCCCCTCCTTGCCTCTGCCCTACCCCTCCCCACCCCGCTAAACCTGTAATATATATATAATAATCAAGTAAAACACATATTTGTTATACATATTATTTTTGTGAGTTTTTATGTTTAATTCATTTTTTATATAATGAGTTTTCATTTTTCTTACAAATTTATAAATTTTTTTTTAATTTTTTCTTAAAATCATAAAAATTAATTGTTATGGACCCACGGTGGGAATCAAAATCTACCCGCGGGGTGGGAACGGAGATTAAAATTTTCCTCACTAACAGGGGTGGATGAATATTTTTAAAGCAGGTACGAGAATAGAGACTACTCCCCCGACCCCTCTCCAGTCCACTACCATCCGTAATCATCGTATGTTAGAGAGGCTCTTTGTCATAAAAAAGAATACAAATATTTGAAAGACAAGCTAACGACATAGTTAGTTGTAAACTACTAGTGGGCAATAGATAAATAGAAATCAGAATCGGGAGATATGGGTTTCTCGAGTTTGAGCCACCCATCGGACCGTCTGTCCCGAATCCATTTGATGAATGTGGGATCAAGGAACTCCATGTATACCAAAGGGAGAAATGATATTTGGATAAAAAATATTTGAGTAATGCTATATATCTCAAATTTGTATCCCAAATGTGCATCCCAAATCAATGAGGATGGTTGGATCAGTGGGTCCCAATTTAAAAAGTTGGTGGGACCCACTCATCCAATGGTTCCCATTCATTTGGGATATAAATTTGAGATATAAAGCATTACTCAAAATATTGACACCTTCTCTTGACTCCTTTCATTACAATCATTGAATAAGTAGTGGGTCTCAATAAATATTGGGACCCACAATTAAATCAATGACAGTGATGTTGGTAGCAAATGTTGTCAATTTTTTTTGTCCAAGTAGCATTGCTCATTCCCAAGAAGGATTAGGGTCCTCTAAGAGGTTTGGACATCTCTTTGTTAACCGGAAAAAAAAAAAAAAATTTGATGACATTTATATGTGCAGGAGGAAATTCTCCTATAATATATTTTCTCTTCTTTGACATAGTTCTTACCATATATTTAAGTGGAACTTATTATATACAAGTTGGCCTCTTACCCATTAATGGTGGATAATCCGCCAAGAAAAAAATTAAAAAAAAAAAGTGTATTCAAGAAAATTTGGATTCGTATGTGCAGACCTAGCATGTTGTCGATATTTGAGAAATGGTTATTAGTGTTCAACCATTTGAAAGCTAATTTAGGTACTTTGAAAAGGAAACAAGATTTCAAATGCCCTCATCTCTATGTATATATATTTATGTTTGTATGTATATATTTATGAAAAATACTATTTAGACTTAATTTGGTGCCCTAATCTAGGGACCTAATTCAATACAATCATTGGATCGATAGTGGGCTCCATCTAACATTGGAACTCACAACTAATCCAATGATTGCATTGAAGTCACATTATTAGTTCCTCAATTTAAATCCTCAAATTAGATCCCTATAATATTGCTTTATATTTATACACTAATTATTTCATGTGCCTGAAGGCACGGAGTAATAAAAAAAGGTCAACGATAAACATATTTGTATTCACACCTAAAATCAAATTACAAAGATAGATGAGAGAAATATGAATTTAAGTACCATTTGTAGCGGGGGCGAGCAGTGATAGTGGTGGTGGGCAGCAATTATGGTGGTGAGAAACGGTGATGGTTGTGGTGGGTGACGACGACCACTGTTGATGGTGGCAGTCGTGGGTTGCAACGGTGATAGTGGTGGTGAGGCGATGGAGGTGGTAGGGGTGATGGTGGAATAGTGGCGGTTATGGTAAGGTGACGGCAGCGCTAGTAATGGTGAAACGATAACAGTGGTGGTAAGGTGGCGACAACAATGGTGGGGATAGGGATGGTGGTGGTGGGGTGGTGGGGACTAATGGTGGTAGGGTGGCAGCAATGGTGGTGGTGGCGACGGTGGTGATTATGGGGCTATGGTAGTGGTTGTTGGTGAAGAGGTGGTGATGAGGTGGCTGCGGTGGTGGTGGGGGTGATGGTAGGGTGGCGGCAGTGCTGGTGGTGATAGTAATGGTGATGGTGGTTGTTGTGATAGAGATGGTGGTGGTGGTGATGGCGGTGGTGGGGGGGGGGGGGGGGGGGGGAGATAGTTGTGGTGGTGGTGGTATTGTGGGGGTGGAGCGGTTCCAAACACTATTTTTTTTTTTCAAAGTACTTATAAGAAGTTATAAATTCAAGTATTTTTTAAAAATTACTCAAACACACCCTTATGGGCCTATTTTCCCTATTAAATTTGGGATGTTAATATTAACCGTCAGATTAACTTTAAAATAAAATTTAAAGAAATCTCAACTGCAAAAAACAAAAATCAATTTGTTTATCTTTTGAAATTTGAATTGTATTATACTTTATTATATAGATATAGAAAGGGGGTAAAAATCTTATGCATTAGATGGTCTTTAATGTTCCGTTTGGTACAATGGAAAAATGGAAGGATGGAAAGTTGGAGGGATAGATAAAACATAATGTTTGGTAAGAAAGGAAAGTAGGAAAGATGGAAAAGTGGATGGATTAACTTTCCTTCCAACTCACCAAAATCAATCTCTCCAAAATCGGAAGGAAAGTGGATGGAAAATTAATTATTTGTGTTGAGATGTATCTTATTTGTCTATATATCTTTTCATATATACATTAATTTCATATAAAAATACAATGATAAAATATGTATTTATATATATTTTTTTAAAAAAAATTTAAAAATAAAAATAAAAATAAACAGGTCAACTCGCAATTCGACACGACACAATTAGTTAAATGAGTTGAGTTAAATTTGACTAATGTTCCACACAAATCCGTAATGACTCAACACGAATCTGACACGACACGATTCGATTGTCACCCCTAATCTTAGCCAGCACCCAAAAAACAAAAAAAATAGTCATTTTTATTTTTCATCCATCCAACCAAAGACAAAGGAAATAAAGTGTATCATTTCTACTTTCCTTCATTGAAGGATACAAAATGTATCCCTCATACTTTTCATCTTTCCTACTTTCCATCATTCCTACCAAACGGAGCATAAGAGAGCAACATATTTGACACAAACGCATTAGATTGGGAATAATTTGCAAGAGAATGTCAGATTGGGAATTAGTTGTTAGCAAAATAATGTTCTTTTAAAAAAACTAATTCCCAATCTGAAAGCATTTGCTTGAAATGTGACTCGAACCTGCAATACTGTGTGTACAAGACCACTTGCCACTGGTGTTAAACCTCAGGTTCAATTGTACCTGCATATCTGCATCCTTACCATCTTCCATATAATCTCATGGTGAATGGCCATGTGGGAAATCAAAAAAACCTATAAAATTTGCATGACTCCAAAATCACCAGTCTTACAATGACCTGATCAAATCCTTTAAGGCTGCAATCTCTACTTACCTTGGCCATATAACCCCACATGCCAATCTGGGGGGAAAAAAAAAAACATGGAGATCCAAATTCATCAAACGAAGTAGTATCCCATGAGACATGCACAAATGGAAACGACTTAAAATGAAGATGACTGGAGTAACCTTGTCGGGAGAGCAACTCGCCATATAGTTAAATTGATTCCTTATTTTTAGGGCTTTTCTCACTTTGCACTCAAAAGATGTCTCGATTCTCACTTTATACTCCAAAAAATTATTTTTCTCACGTTGTACCCTGAATATCATAAATTAGTTTCACTGTATCCCTCAAATTAACAACCGTTTCAAATTCGGTAAAAAATTAATGCATTTGTCACTCACGTGTGTTGCTCTTGGGCAAAAATATAAACTCACCATTCATATCCTTGGGTAACATTTGTATCAATTTTTAACAGAATCTGAAACGGATGTTAGTCTAAGAGCCACATTAGAACCGATTTATGACATTCAACATATAATGTAAAAAAAAATAATAATAATCTTTCAAGGTACAAAGTGAGAATCGAAATATTTTTTGGGGTGCAAAGTGCAAAAAAACCTTTTTTTATCCCAAACAACACAAATCATTCTCGAGTTTTTTGTCCAAAAATTCTAAAATTAGTTTAAAAAGCAACAACATAAAGGAGATTTTCCCTTTTATCGACTCCAGCGAATATAATACAGACAGGGAACAACTAGAACTGTAGGAACCAACCTTTTCCGTTAACATCTCTCATAAACTAGATACCTTCATTTGTACTAGCAACAGACTGAAAAAAAAAAAGAGAATGGTTGTAGAAAAGAGAATTCTATGAAACGGCATAGCTATTACAATTTCATATTAATGGTTGTAAAAGAAGAATGGTGAAAACAAACAACATTTCCTAATTCAATATTGATCTAATAGCCCATATGGTTTCCAATAAAAATAACAGAACCAAATGGGCATAATCCCGTTTCAATAATAGCCAAGGCGCACCCAATCTTTAGTCTAGACCTAATCCCCACCATTCCAACCCTTATAAAGTCTCACAAAACAAACTATAATGCTATAGAATTTACAGATTAAACCCGACCGTCCTCAACGAGGCCCACAAACCGATCTATGCATACTTGGGCTCAACTTACGGAAAAGAAGCATCACCATCATAGTTGCAACTGTCCAGGACCTCGTTGGAATGATCTTGAAGGTGGCCTGGTAATTTCTGACACAGGCAAAGGTTGCCTGGGTTCTTCTGGTCTTTGTACCTCCTACATGGACATGAGCAGCAATGAAATTTCAAGTGTAGTGAAGATAAAAGGTTAAACACTTGAAAGATGCGAATGTGTGTGTGTGTGTGTGTGTGTGTGTCTACGCCTATTGCTGGTGGTTTAAGAGAAAATATCAACCTTGATAGAGCACAACAGCATTGTTCAAAAAAGCCAAAGCACAATGGCGGAATATAACCACAAATAGTTAAGTGAAGATGCAAAGATAACCAACATGGCAAACAATATGAATGATGATGATATGTCAATTAAAGATGCCTTCTAGTATCACGAATGAGAAACAAGCCTATTGTTCCCCTACTATTGTGGCTAGCACAAAGCTAATCAGCAAAAGAACAAACTGTGAAGTCCAATCTACTGATTACCAATTTTCTTTCGCTTTCCTTCCCTCAACTGCTCCAAACCAGTTTAAATCCCACAAGAACTACCAAAATCTGGTCCAGATTTGACAAGGGCATGTCAATAAGCCTTATGGGTTATCACCTTACCAAGTGAAGTTAGCTCTATTCTTAAAGACCAATATATTTCATGCACACCTCAACTTCCAAAACTTAGTTTCACTTATTAGTTCCTTGAGGATGATGAGAAAATCCGAAATTAAAAAAAAAAATATCTCAAAGGAGAACAATATAATGAATTAGCAACATAAAAGCTCAAGAAACCTCTGTTGATGAAGTTGAACTGTAGCTCGACTGCAATTTTGATTTTGAATGGTTTCGATGCTCCTGCTGAATGAGCTCAAACTGTTCCAGCCTAGAAGTGAAGTTTATTCCATTATGCACACTATATGAATCCTCATTCATTTCACCCCCCTCAAAGTTTTGTGATCCACCCTGCATGTAATTGAGATTAGGATTCCAAGATGATGTTTGCTTGAATTGCTCGCTGTTGAAGGAGTAGGAAGGAACAGTTTTCAATCGAGTCCGTAGAATCTTAAAACCTGCACTTTGCTGCATTAACAGAAAAAAAAACCAATTCAAATGAGGAACTTAAAGTCAGCACTTGGATAGCACCATCAATAGCTCAAGTTTTGAGGAACTTTAACATGGAAATTGACTTGCACAAAATTAACAAGCCTTGGAAACAATTTTCAAACCCATGAAGAAAACTTTTGAAAAACCAAAAAAGGACCTAGACCTTGGATTTTGAATTTTGAAATGTCAATCATCTAGATTTCTTTTGGCTCCACTCAATTTGCATATTTCATATTAAAAAACTTAAACTATTCCCACTTCCATTATTCAAAAGCTGCTTTTACCCAGGGAAAGGGGGTGGGAGAAGGTTTTGTTTTATTAATAAATATTAATCTTGATTCACTAAAATCCAGTATTTATTTGATGGCTGTCACTTTAATTTGACCATTTTTATCCACAAAATATTAGTATGAATACAACTGCATTTGTGACAAAGATTAGAAAGGGGGGAAATGACCAATTCATGCAAGAAACCACTTAAGGAACGCGCATTTCCAGTTGAAAAAGTTTCTACATGATCCAATATTCCACTTCATAATCAAAAACTCATACTAAAAGAAAAAAAGAAAGACATTTTTGTATATCAAAATATCATGTAACTTCCTTGTCATAATTTAACCAAACCTAAATGTATAGTTTTGTTCCATCATACCATTGAGTTCTTTTTCTTAAAGGAAAAGAATTACTTCAAGCTTTCTAGGGGTCCTTTTGCCAATTCAACATTTTCATAGTTCCTCGGACTGAGTTTATAAAATATCCAAAATCCATGATCCACCATAGCTTTTACATATTTAGAAACAGAAACAAGTAATTAACTTCAACTAACAGTACACTTTGAAAAAAAAAATTATAAAAGAAGAATTCTATTATAAAAAGAAATAAAGAACCAAATACAATATTGAGGACAAGATATCCTCCAAAAAGAATAAAAGAAAAATACTAATGCAGAGCCACCATCAAATTCCTTTGGAAATCCGACAAAGGCAACCATCTAAAGCTTCGTGTGGTTTTCGTCCAAAGTGAAGCCATGAAACAATTATTTCTCATACGAATTCGGAACAAAGATAATGATAGGATAGTTTCCAATCAACACCCTACATAGTTGGCCTAAATGGAACATCCTCAATATATAGGTTTTTATAAAACTCCGTAATCTCCTTAGGCAATCAGGTAATCAACGAAGGATTTGTTACAACCTCACCCAACTCAATTTCTATTTCTCTAATGACATTCTTTCTCCTCCTATCAACTACCATTCTATGGAAAAACTTAGTATTGTAATCACCTTATTTTACCAATTTAAATCTTGTCTTATGCCCCCCAACTAGTTTCCTCCCTTACGAACACCTCCTCTTAACTCATTTCTTAAGAGAACCCTTTTCCTAAATTGATCACTTGTCAATGTACCATTCTCCTCCAAACTATGTAGCCCCTCAATTTCTCTTAAAATCTCTCATTTCCTGAGTAAGACATCTCAAGAACTCTTTATTCCAAACTTTCAATTTTTCTTTCACCCCCTCAACTTTTTCATAAATTTCAAACTCTCTCACCCTTCTACATCACAACCGGACCACCACTCCTTGAACCTATCCCTAAAAGAACAATGAGTTAACCACATCATTCTTCGCAATTATTAACATAAACGATATAGCTTGACTTCCTTATTCTTTATACCTTCTGGGGAAACATGTTTTCAATTTACATGATGTTCATTGAGATGATTCAATTATGTCAAAAGAATATGCAAAATAATTTAAAATACTAACATGAGCTCAGGTTCTAGAAAAGGAAGTGATCAAAAAGGGTGGATTAATTAAGAAATAGAACATTGAGATCTCAAGGTTTAACGGAAGGAAAGCAGTTGAGATCTAAATGACTTAATGCGGAAACAAGGATTTCTCTATCAAATCCCATAAATCTTAAGAACTTCTAATCAATAGAGTAGAGACACCTAAATAGTAGTGGCACATTAATAGTTGCTGCATTACTTTAGGCATGGAAATCTGATATAAGCCCCTATACACATGTGACCATGCAGTTGATCTAAACCGCACATTCATCAATCCTAAAAAGTAATCAAAATATAAAAACTAAGAAAACAATCATGGGAAAATCAACCACGTGATCCACAAACTATCTCTAAGTCCAGAATTCATAAAATGCAAATAATAAATTCAAAAGGATTTTTCACCCAACCTAGGGCAGCTCATATATTAGCAAATCAAATAAAAAGAATAATTCCAGACATACCTGGGGAAGCAGCATCAGAAGACCATACAAGGCTTTTAACAGCCATATGTACCTACTAGGTTCGAGAAGCTGCAATAAACAAAATAGTGGAGGTGTTCTCTGTAAATACAAATTTGAAGCAACAAATACAGAAGTCTACATAGACTGGAACATATCGTGTGTAAATACAAATTTGAAACAACAAATACAGAAGTCTACGTAGACTGGAAGATATCGGCCTTATTGCACATGAACAAAAATAAAGAAGAATTTTGACTTAGGCAGTAGCAATTAACCAAGTCTCGGCCCAACATACACATAATAGACTGATGACATCCCCAGAAGCAATTCAACATCCGGAGGCATAATGAATTGTTCATCCAAAGGCCCATTCAAGAATAAATAAGTATTGAAGAATTAATAGAAGAGACAGATTCACCAATTTATACTGTGGATCGGTGGCATGTATCGGAGATGGAAAATCACAAATGACATCCATTTGCAGACATTGTTGGTAAAATTTGCTCCTAAACAAACCCCCCAAGTTTATTAAGTGGGGTAACATGGAAACAGGAGACATGTTATTGTTAGGTGTTATATTGACGAATCAATATTCAGTATGAGTGTTAATCCTGTGCACTAGAAAAAACACAGAAAACTTTCTTTTGCTTCGTGAAACATCAAGACTCGCATGTCACAGAGAGGCATCACTCTTCACTAAATTGAGTGTCACACACTCAAGGTGCATCCTGTTTTACTCTCCGTCAACCCATGTAAACAACCTACAGATAAAAGCATTGCAAAAGCAATGCTCATGAAAAAGTAGGCAGCGGCCATGGACTACATCAGATATTCAGAAAGATTTGTACAAATGTTTCTCAGTGTCTGACTCAACAAATCTGAGTTCTGACCATTCCAAAAAAAACAAAAGGCTTCTATTCCACAGGATTGTGGTTCTTAAAGTGTCTTCTTTCTTTGACTAGCTCAGCTGGCAATTTATTTAAATAAGTCTAAGGCCTACCTTGTTGCACCCTTTCTTCACACATCATCATTTCTTTAAGCAACATTAGTAGCTACCAAAGAAGCATTTCATTTAGGTTGCAACTAGCAAAGTAAAGACATTACATCATACCGTCATAGACAATAACCACTCAGACAAGACACTTGGGCAAGTTAGTTTGGAGAATCTTACAAAATTTACGGCTACATATCAGCTGAATAGAGCCAAAAAGTAGGTTCCTCAAACCTGGGTAAAAAGATTAACTCCACTTTCACCGAGAACTGGATCTGGCTCATTCATCATATGAACAACCTCAAGGGGCAACCACACTACTCAATCCCATCTTGAGCTCAAGTACTTGACTATTTATATAAACAAAAAAAGTTGAGCCTGGGCCATTTACAAGAAATCAACAATTTTTGTGACAAAATAGATCTTAGCAGCTCAAAAGATGAGTCGTCAAATCCGATGGAAATAGAGACTTAAGTTATTGATCCCATTTCATCTCAGCTCAACTCCACAGAGCCATAGTCCCAACTGCAGATTGATCCCATTTCATACAGCTGAATATTAAGGCATATCGAACTCAATTCTAACAGGGAGATAGCGAGCAATATATAGACAAAGAATTTGATTATGCAGTACATATATATATATATAAGTTTAAACAGATCCAAGCCGACCCAAGATTGGCGGGCCCGTCCCATTTAGCAACGACTCCGGTGCAGCACGGCTCAGAACTAGTCCCATAAACAACTCAGATCGCAAGGTGCATCCTATTTTACTACCTATTTTACTCTCCATCAGCCTGTATAAACAACCTGTAGTTAAAAGCAACGCTCATGAAAAAAAAGGCAGTGTGCACATGGATTCAATCAGCTATTCAAAAAGATTTGTAGAAATGTTTCAGTGTTTGACTCCAACCCGTAGTTAAAAGCATTGCAAAAGCAACGCTCATGAAAAAACGGGCAGCGGCCATGGACTCAATCAGCTATTCAAAAAGATTTGTACAAATCCGACACCCCCTTCCCCCCCCCAAAAAAAAAAAAAAAAAAAAAAAAAGGTCCCTTGAGTCCACAGGATTATGGTTCTTAACATGTCTTCATTCTTTGACTAGCTTAGTCTGACTAGCCTAGCTAGATTATTTATTTAAACAAGTCTATGGGCCTACGGGCCTACCTAGTTGCACCATATTCCACAAGCACCGATAGGAAAGAGGGAGAGAAGAAAAACAAGAAAAGGAAATCATCATTCCAAAACTTTTTCTAAAAAAATCATCATTCCAAATCAATCAAGATTCTAGCAAGAGAAACATGTACAATGCCTAGCAACTGGGGCATAGGGGAAAACAACAATGATTGAAACACAAAACATCCAACACAATATGAAATGTCCATTCATTTACACGTAAGCATTCGTTAAACTATATTAGTAGCTACCAAAGAAGCATTTCTTTCAGGTTGCAACTAACAACCCAGACAAGTCAATTGGCCAAGTTAGTCAAGAGAATCCTACTGACTTTACCACTAGAAATCAGTTGAATCAAGCAAAAAAGTGGGTTCCCATATGGGAAACGACATTGACTAAAACACAAAACATTCAACACAATGTGAAATGTCCATTCATTTACACATAATCATTCTTTAAACTATATTAGTAGCTACCAAAGAAGCATTTATTTCAGGTTGCAACTAACAACCCAGACAAGTCAATTGAGCAAGTTAGTCAGGGGAATCCTACCGAATTTACTGCTAGAAATCAGTTGAATCCAGTAAAAAAGTGGGTTCCTCAAGCCCGCGTAAAAATACTTATGCCACTTTCGACAAGGACTAGACCTAGCTCATTCATCTTATGAACTCGAGTAATCACTTTACTCTATCCCAAAATGACCAAAAGTAGCTTCACTATGTACATTACCCAATTCATGAGTTTATGAGCTCATCAGCCTCAGCTTGAGCCAAATTCAAGAAATCAAAAAGTTTCTGACCATGAAAGATCTTAACACCACAAAAGATGAGGAGTCAAATCTGATGGAACTGGGAATTAAGTGACTGGTGAATATGAAGGTATAGTTTTTATCTAATTGAGTCCAACTTTAAATCAGTTCTAGAAGGGGGATATTGAGCACTATAAAGACAAAGAATTTGATTATTCCATAACAAAAATTACATAAATGTGTATGTGTGTGTGTGTATATACATATATGTCACGCTGGCCCAAGATTAGTTATTTGAAGAGTGAGTGCCGGCATTTTCATATTAAATTACAACCATTTGCCCTCTTTCTTGGAAAGAGAGGATAACACCCTGGAAAACAAGTCACCTCAGCACTGATGCAAGCTGTCTATCATTAGATTGATCTTTTGGTTTTCTAAGGGCCAGAGCCTTTGATGATCAAGAAGCCAATATTGTAATTCTTGAGGATGATTCTTTGAAGAAAGAGTTCCATAATCAAGTGCATGAGACTCTCTGACTTTCAAGCTCAGAAGAAGAGTATACTAAATCCCATCAATTGAATCACTTTTTCGAGAAATACAAGATATCTACGTCATACAAGTAAAGAGATCTACTCATTGATAAGAAAAAGACAAAACATGAACGGGGATCGGATTGATGATAAATAGAATCCTGGGTCGCGAACAGTGATTCGATTGATGATGAAGAAAGAGAATTCTTGGTTCAGTTCTCCACCTTAATGACAAAAAAGGACTGATCAAATTCTATTGAGTCTAACTCATAGTGCTCAGCCTATTTAGCGGTGACTCTAGCAAAGCATGGCTCGAAACTAACCTTGTGTTTGGTTGGACTGAAAATGGGTGGATGGAAAAGTGAGGATGGAAAATGGGAGGGAAAAAGAGATTTTTTATTATTGGTTTGAGGAGAAAATGGGATAGAAAGAAAAATTGAATAGAAAGTCTTTCCACTAGGCCCACCATTTTTAATCCTCCCAGATTTGGGTGGAAAATGGAGAGAGAAGTTGGGTGCTATGTTGCGATAAAGTTAATTTACATTTATACCCTTCTTACTTGCATGTCCTTTCTTATCATGTCTTTAAAGTACCATTTAGCACAAGGGGCTCAATTTTTAAAAAAACTAACATGCGATCTATCAATTATTGCATTTGTTCACTTTTTGTGGATAAAATTGTAGATTACACAATTTTTTTCCTTTTCTTTGTTACACCATACTCAAACAAAAATGGTAAATTAAATTTATACACAATGACAAAATGGTAAATTGAACTTATATGCTATATGGATACTGGCACGATTCTCGTGTCATGTTGGACCTTCAATTTTGGCCCTTTAGTGCAGGTACAACTAGACATGGTCCAACGAGTGGTTTTAAAAACTTGGCCAAAATTGAAAGAATTACCCTTTCACAATAGTCATATAATAACTAGTTTGAAGTGTAATTTTGCATGGGTCCATTTAGCAGCGACCCAACACAACAAAGGTCGGAAATATTCGTGCTATGACCGCACCTGTGTCGTGTTGGGTCTACCCTTTTGCCCCCTTAAGTGCGGGCACGAGCATCAACACGGACACAACCCAATGACTAGTTTTCAAAAGTTGGCCAAAATTAACATAATTACCCTTCCCAACAACTAGTTTGAAGGTGATTTTTATATTCGAATCAAGTTATTATTAACAATTCTTTTACATCTAATTTTTTCATAGTTTATCTTTTAATTCTAGCAAGGTTTTCATTAGTTTGTACGTATTTATCTTATAAGTTATTATTAATTTTTTTGACTCATCTTATTTGGTCAGTAATTGTTATCATTCATCATATTACGAAATTGACCCCATGGATTTTGACCTTGAGTATTTAGACTTGGGTGTCAATGAATTTGATGATATACCAGAATGTTCAAGCGAACTTTCGCACTCAGTATTGTCACTAGTAGCCCTGAAAAAGGCTCTGCACTTCTGAAGTATCAAACCATTTTACCATAGAAGAAAAAATATAGTAGAAATATGGAATCAAGGACTCCATGTAATTTATCATAGAAGAAAGAAAAGACAAAAGTAGAAACATGGAACCAAGGGGTACATATAACTACTGTAAGACTAACTTGAGCTGCAAAAACAAAAGTGATATGGGCCACCTCACTGACATAGAAAAGATGTTTGGAAGAATATGCAGGCAGTAATGGCTCTAGATAAATCCAACTTAAGTAAAATTGCGGGACGTTTGTCAACTTTTTCATACTCTCAATGCAGAAGAAGAGAATGTAAGGCCAAATATGTAGCTGCAACAGAACAATCCCTTTATTTTGTTGCAAATGTCAAATTTGAAAACTCAGTCAACTCATCTCATAATCCTCAGGGGCAAGGCGTGAAATGTACCATAGCGGGGGGCAAATTTTAATAATGATAATATAAAAGCATCGAACTAATAACAAGTGCAAAAACTTAAGTATTGATTGATATAACTTCTATTCAATATATTCACGATTATTTCCGGCTAGTTTTAATATTTTGAAATCATTACATGATAATTTCATTAATAATGTAATTAAATTTCTTCTCTCAACATACCTAAATTACCAATAGTGAGACAAAAGGGAACAAGATATAGGGACTGAGAGAACAACGAGGTTCTGAATGATTTCTTGAAAATATTTTGAGGGATTCAACTAACAAAATATTATTTCTTTACTTAAGAGTTGAGAAATTTAACCCAAATGTGAGAAAATTATTTAGAGAATTAAATTGCATGAGAATTTTTTTAAGGGTACTAATTTTGGAAAAAAATAAAACGCCATAAAAAATTTACAAAAAACAAATTGACCACCTCTGGTAGTCCTGCTTATTTTAATGTTTCTAGATATTGCTAAAAATGATTATTTAAGGGTTTTTAACAAAATGAAAAAAAAAATTTTGACCTCTGAATTTTCAAGTTTAATTGAGACTATTTTTTGTACTTTTGGAATGTGATTTTCGTAGGATTTATAAAGTAATGGAAGAAAATTTTTAAAAATATTGAGAGTTGGGAGTACATGCCACCTATTTTTATGTTTTGGAGCAGTAATGGGTCCTAGAATTACAATAATTGGTGAAGAAATGCTACAAAAATGGAATTTTTGAAAATTTAAACATGCCACGTCATACTTCTATAGCTAATTGTCATTTACTTCCATTTATAATATACAGATATATCAACCTAAATGTGCAAATAATACAACTACTTTGAGTAGTTGTGACGCATCTTGGTTTATGCTTACCATAACAAAAATCTAGTGTAAGCTCTTTTCTACGCACTAAACTTTATAGAGATATTTAGCAACTCGTTTTACAAATTTCCTTATCCATGAGCAGGTAGATTGATATGTTGACATGGTAGGAAACACATCAAATGACTTTTTTTATCATATGCTTTACATAGTGGCATGCAATCTGCTAACACCTCTGGTATCTGCAGTACAATCTGAATCTGCTTTTAATGAAGTATTGGATGAGAGGATCTAACTTCAGAAATCTTGGGCTCTTTATGTGCATGAAGGATTGGGGGGATGCAAGACTAGAGGCTCTAAGTTGGAAGGATGATATGGTTGAAGATTTTGCAAACTTAGATCCAAGTAATGAATGTTTGATCAATGAAAAAAATACTATATTTACTTCGTATTCATTATTCTCATTGATCCTTTATATTTGAGCTCAATGTTTGTTCACTCTATCTTCAAAGGCTTTATTCCCTTTTATTAGTTGGGACCTATTCCAAATTTCACCATAAAAAAAAAAAAAAAACCACATAAAAAACAAAAAAAAAAATAGGGGGATGTGGGGCACGGCACCACCCAGGCACACGCATGAACTGTTTCATGTCCATTGATCATGCCAGGCCTATGCTTGGCCTGACGCACAGCTAGAACAGTTTATAAATAGGCTGTACCAGGCTGTTTTATACCTCAAATTATGAACTTTTCTTTGTAACAACACATCCATCACATCAACATGAAGATTAACATAAAGGAAGTCGAAATTTTTGGTTTAGCAACTGAAAATAGAGCAGAATTTAAAGCACCTGCAACCTAAGATAAGCAAAGACTGGTATCTCCAGTAAGTGGATCAATTTGTCCAGCTGGACGAAGAATTTGACATTAATATCCTCCTCAGCCAGAGATTGAATGACAGAACTTGCATGTTGGTAAGTCTGTAAAGCACCATCAACAAAATGCAATAAAACCATGAGGATTGCACAAATAGCCATGAAGCATTATCATCTCTTGAGAAAACAAAGACGGGGGGAGAGGAGGAGGAAGCAATATGGAGATAAAGAAACAAAATGGGGCACCAGAAAAGTGTGAATTCTTGCCTGAGCTAAGAAGCAAAGACTTATTGTTGCCATTGGTGAATGGCACCATGAAGGATACAAAGAAAGAAATAAGTCCTTCCCGGCAGCATTGACAAGAGATTGTTTTAGAAGATTCCGAAGTCCAGACAACTCTGAGGAAGTAAGCAGAATCAAATTCAAAGCCTGAAACAGCAAAGCAAACATGCATAAATAGTTATTGTAATAAGAATCACAAGAACCATATGATAGAAATGATACAGGTGATGTCTGACAAAAGATGCTTGTCGATTTCACATCTTAATCAGGTTATACTATGTGAGGCACAGTTCTGGAAACTTCTGGAGTTAAATATTCTTTTGTATGTTCAAATATATCTCATTTATCTGTGTGATGAGTTTTCATGTAGATAACAAAACCTGAACCATAATTGATGCAAAATCCAGGTCAGATTCCCCCTCAAGAATAATGGAGAGCTCCCGGTACACTCTCTCAGCATCTAAAAGTACACAAAGTCGACGGACTATCAGAGCACCACGCCTGAAAGAAGAAAATAAGAAAACAGTTAGGTTAATAAATGCACTGAAAGCATATTAAACCAAAATAACTGGAACTGCTACTTAATCGTCAATCCAAAACTACTGACATAAGAAGGCTCACTTCTCCAGGAGAGAGTTGTTGACCCGAAAGTTATAAACTAAGAAAACAAGAAGCTGGCGAAAGTGTTGCGGATCTTTGGCAATACATGCATGCACCTCAAGCACCATGAGTACTACCTGAGAAATCCAGAACAACACGTTACATAGCTTAATGCAGAGAAGGTTTCCTGTAAATTAAATTTTGGCATTGAGGTATGGTATGAATGCAATGTCATTATAGATGTACTAAGTCAAAATGATTTTAGTACTCAAAGATTACTTCTACAGATTATTAACAATTAGATATACTGGGGTTGGAGTCATACTTCCATGGCTGAAGCAAAATTACGGCTCTAAAATCTCTCCAAAGGTTACTAAAATATCAAAAGCACAGGCCAAATGGACGATTTGTAACACATAACCTGAGATGACAGCAAATCCAAGTCTACTAGTCAAAACCTACATAGAACATAGAATAGTATGTCCGATGGATCAAAATATCGTTTCGAAACATTCGAAACGTTTCCGTTTCCAAGGACATCGAAATGAATCAGTGATGGAATCGAAATTCTAATGTTTCGAGGTGTTCCATAATATTTCGAAATGCTTTGTTTTATTTCAATGCATTTGCACAATTATTTCAGAATGTTTCAATGTATTTCAAGATATTTTGGTATATTTCGATCAATGTTTTGAAAAAATAATAGATAAATTTTTTATTTTTTTTTATTTTGTTTTCGAAACGGGTCGAAACGTTTCCGAAACACGTCGAAACGTTTTCTATTACTAGGAGACCGAAACAATGCACCGAAACGAAATTTTGATCCTTGGTATGTCCAAGTTAAGCGCCACAGTGGGGAGATGAAAACAGTAGCTAAGAATGTACTGAAGCTACAAGATCCACAAGGAAGAAAACCTTAAATGTCAGCATTACTTCTCAAGAGAGCTTTTGTTAGCATACATAATGTTTTTCTCCTTTCTATGTCTTTCGAGGGGGGTGGGGGGGGTGTATTTTGTTTCCTGTTGGGTCGTTTTCCCCTTTTAAAAATATGAGAGAAAAGAATATTCATTTCAGTATTAAGTACTCTGCAGCATTGGTAGTGAACAGTACAGCAGCTCTCCCTTTAGATGAGGTATTACATACAACTCAAGCTTATGTTTAATCATGTCATGAACTGGCATATGTACAACAAACATCATGATAAAATTGATGTTTGCCCTTGGGATATGTGCTAGACATCAAGGATCAAAATTTCGTTTCAGCGCATTGTTTCGGTCACCTAGGAAACGGAAACGTTTCGACGTGTTTCGGAAACGTTTCGACCCGTTTCGAAAACAGAATGAAAAAAAATAAAAACTTTAAGAATTATTTTTTCAAAACGCTAGTCGAAATACACCAAAATATTTTGTAATTCCTTGAAACATTCCGAAATAATTGTGCAAATCCATTGAAAAATAACAAAACATTTCAAAACATTGTGGAACACCTCAAAGTATTAGAATTTCGATTCCATCACTGATTTGTTTCGATCTCCTTGGAAACGGAAACGTTTCAAATGTTTCGACCGTTTCAAAACGATATTTTGATCCTTGCTAGACATACAAATTAGAACACTCCTATCAGGACTCCTAATCTAATTTTTCCATCCAAGTGGACTAGTGGAGATGAGAAACACTCTTAAGCCATATAATGCTGCCATCGATACTGGATCTACATTCTATAAGCAAATTTGGTCTCATTAGAGCGTGAGCCTTATGTGATATACATTACTACGGCATTATGTGCCCAGCATCTACACAGAGATGCCAAGAATCTCTCATTCCAATAATACATTGTCATTGCAGTTATTGCCCAGTACAGCAGTGAAATTTCTTGTTGACAACTGGAAGGTTGTAGATTCACTTGTAGATTGAAATATCAGGAGAGCCACTTTGAGAAAATAAAGCCAAAAAATAGGTATGAATACAGTCCATCCCTCCCAACACCCTTGGTTAACAGGGACCAAATTGGGTAATGACCTTATTTACGAAGATTTTTGTTATCTTATTGTATACTCTCAGGGAAATGACAATGAGAATGACAAGAAATTGCAAGACTTGCAAATCAGAACTCAGCAAGATAGAGAAGATTACCTCATCAGAAGGATCTGATAGTGCCTTGAGAAGTGTGTCCAAAATATCATTGAGAAAAGATAGGACCTGTTTCAAGTATAAAGATGAGACCTAACCTCTCCTTGTTACACCAAGTCTCACCCAAAATTGCTAAAAAAAATTGACAAAACTACAGCAAATGTCAGCAACTAAAATACCAAACATCTGTTCTCAAGACTAACACATGGCATCGGTAATATTTGGCCAGTGTACAAATACTTTTAGAAAATAATCAAGTCTAAAAAACAAGAACAAATAAATTGATAACAAAACATAAAAACACTATTCTGGAAGAAACTCTATAGAAGGAGTATCACAAAGCTCTAGCAACTTCACTGCAGAAATAGGAAGCTATACTTCATTCACAATGAACTTCGAATTTGGCACTAAAAAGAGCCATACTAGAGTTAAGGCAGATGTGGAACAGAGTTTTTTACCCAAAAAAGTCATGGAACAGAGTTCTGATGAAAAAGTAACTGCTTTGTCACTCCATGAACAAACATAAACAAGGCATAACATCCAAAACAAAACATGGGAATCTAATAACAATGTACAAGTATGCAAAAGGGGGTTAGTGAAAAACTCAATGACCATAAGCTTCAGTTAAGCGCTTGCTTAAACATGCAGTAAGTTTAAAAGAGGCCTTACCTGCTTCTAGAGATTGAGAAAAGGAGGGGGGAGGGGGGAAGAGAGACGGAGAATACAAAATTAATGGCCATATATCGAGGCTAAGCTGAAAATTTTACTTTTCTTATGACATTACTTGAGGGAAATAAAAGAACCAGCAGCCTGGAATACTGGAGGTAGTTTCTTCTTCCTTTCAGATGAAATGGGAAGGAAGAAATATATTTATATATACAGTATAAACCCCTACTCCATATCCTTATATACTTTCCATAGAAATTACTGTTCGATCCATATCCTTATTCTTGAATTCAATTTACAACTTCACGTAAACTCTCACACAAACTTGATTATGTCTTTCTCTCCTCAAATCCTATTAGAAATGATTTCATTTAGTGCAATAGAGCAGTGGTAAAATGATGGAGCTAACAACTGCAAAGTTTGTGGGTAAGCATTCGAAGATAATCACCTTGTGCAACTAATGCCAAAAGCAAGGTTCCACCCTTCTGGCACCCTCATTTACAGAAAGTTGGAAACTCACCGTTTTTCTTCATTGTTCAACCATATGAAAGTGATTTAACTTATTTGAATCCAAAAATTGATGTGTAGTTTGTGTGACAAAGGCAGAAGGAAAGTTGATCACCACTTTTTGCATCTCCTACCACCTACAATATGTGAGAAGGGTTGTATAGTTTGGAAAAGGATAAAAAAGGCAACCCCATCCACAAACTCCAATAAATAGGACATCCGGAGAAGATTGACAGGAAGTCGCATGTATACGTGCTACTCCATGGTCATTCCTACCCTTTTTATTTATTTGAGCCAAAAAATGCTTGACCTTTTTCCTGATGTATACAAATATTCAATTTATTTTCAGAAGTGGCATAACTTGCAAGCAGGTGAATTACTCAACAAACAAGGAGGAGAACTACTTGGCTCAGCAAGAGCCTTTCAAAATAAGACCTTTACCGTCCTATCTGGCTCATTCTTCAACAAATAAAAAATCACTTTTTCATTATCACTCTTCTCTTTTCCCTTTTCCCCCATTTTCTTTCTTATTGATGTGTCTCTGACAGGTGGGGTTCATCTGCCATTTTTGCAGTGCCTATGCATCAGCCAAATCCCTCTTTTGTTTTACTTGTGCTAGCTTGGCATGAATTTGCTTGCAACCTCTTTGCACACTTCTCCATGACAATTGTGTCTATCAACACACACACTCTAACATAAGGAAGAGGCTCAAGGAATGTTACACAAATTAAAGAAGAAATGCATGCAACCATGGAAAAATTTACACGGATGAATAAAGACACATCAAGTTGATAGATTATTAAATTGTAGCCATCGTAACTCAGAAGAAGTAGCCACTGTAACTCAGCCTCAACCAACCAACCACCCAAAACCATTATCAATATTATTAAATTAAATAACAGTAAAAGGTGATTGACTAGAGTAGAGTCCAAAACATGAAAATAAAGAGTGCATATCTAAGACTAGAAAATAATCTTATTATTCTTATTACCTCCACACGATGTCTGGTTAAGAGAGTTGAAAACCAATGCAATGCTTCAATTCGAGTTGCCTCCAATTCACTGGACAACTCCCTGATAGATAGAAGAAACCCCAAAATTAACCACCAAATGGAGTAAGCATCTAGGGTTAGGAAGTGAGACGAAAAGTGAAGGTTGCCCATATTAAGTTCGTTCAAAGAATGGCTGAATCAAAAGCCTGCTGATCAATGAATTGGTATCAGAGCAAGCTATGGGACTAAAAGCTATGTCAACCCATATGACTAAAATAACCATTAAACCTAGCAGTTTGTTCTACATAAAAAAAATACACCTCTTTGCAATAGTGAGAATTTCTCCAACATCAAATCCTTCAGCTGGAACAGCCTTGACAGCACGCAGTTCTTCGTTTGTTTCACGAGCAACCTTATAATGGATAGCAGAAAGATAACATTAAGAAACAAAGGTTCAAAATCACAAAAGCATTTAAAATTGCAAGTGGCAGGGAGTTAAGAGGGGAGAAAAAAAAAAAGCAAGACAAGGAGAAAAGAAGATAGAGATAGCTTATGAACTGATCAGGAAGATGACATCAACTTACAACTCTTATTTTCTCTTCCTTATCCGATATGCACGGTAAAATAGCTCCCAAAATATCAGCATAATAAGGAACAAGCTGATCTCCACCAAGTTTTACAAACTCATTTATCTGCACAGTAAAGTAGCATATTGAGACTGATCCAAACAAATTCGCCAACATCAGTAAACTACTGTCCAAAAGAAAATCATGCATTCTATAGTTGTGTGTAGGTGAATTAACTTCAGCAAAGTCCTGTTATAGAAAAATCATGCACTTGTGATTATGTATAGATGCCCTTACCCAAGTAATAGCAGTCAACCGAGTGAATTCATCAGGTGAAGCTGCCCTCTGTACCAGTATCTCAGCCATGCGACCATAATCTACAGACTTCAGGAGTAGCAATGCTTGAGTGAGAAATTAAAAATGAACAACAAATTTTGCTTATGTCTAACATATATGACACTTATGATAAATAATAAATGCGTTTTTTTCTCTTTCACTTGCAAGTCTAGACATATCAGCCATCAAATTCCTAAGTAGCAGCAACAAATTGCTAATGCCCATTGACCACGGATATCAGATTTAGGTTTGCAGATCCAAAACAAGCAGAAGTCTTACTGGAGAATTCTTGATCTCTTGAAGAAACTCTGAAAGGGCTGAATCAGCTTGCTGCCTTATTTCATGGCTAGAATCACTTAACATATTAAACAACCCTGAAATTTCATATGCCATATCAATCATGTGTTATTGCAACTAAAACAGGTGCACCCACATAAGCAGGAGTCTATCAACCTTAGATCTGAATTTACCATCAAGAAAATCGGGAAGAAAACCCAGCATATCTATATCCGGAACGCTGTCTAATACGGTAATCCATCCGACCAGAAACTGGCGGACGTAAGGATTGAGAACATTCATACGCTCTCTCAATAATGGAATAAATTCTTCAATGCTGCAGAACAAAATGTGAAACGAGAACCTTATACAAACAACTCACTCAACTTTTACAATATAATTGTAAATACTGGCAAAAAACAGATTATATCTGGAACTAGAACAAGAAGATAGAGCACCTGAATTGATCAGTCTCTGTGACAATATCCTGTTTTGCACAACAATAAAGCGTTTATGTTAATATTTTAAAGTGCATGTGTGTCAATAGGAACAAGCCCATAAGTGTGAAGCAAACGTAATTATTCACCTTTACAAGTCTGTCTAAAAGATGTGCCGCACTCTGTACACTGGGATCTGAATCTGCGGAAAGCTTACAGAGAGCATCAAAGATTTGATTGAAGAAAATTATAAATTCTCCTCTCACAACCTGCCAAAAAGCAAGAGATCAACTGATTATGCACATGCAGAAACCACCCTTGTAATATGAGTCCACAATTTGTTCTCACCTTTGCAATGTTATATAAAGCTTCACAAGCATAGTAACGGACTCTGCCATCTTGGTCAGAAAAAGAATTTAGCACTGGCGGTACAATTTGCTGGCGGAATGGCAAGATGTGTCAGAGTGAGAGGAAATAAACGACAAAGAAAAAGCAAGAGTTGAATACAATATAAGGAAATAACATCTTAAAGAGAGGAAAATTTTCAGCAAAAAATGAACTATTAAACTATTCTAATCAAGGTGTTAAACCATTTCCTAATTGATTGGATTATCAAATGCACATTCTGGGAACTGTGAAGATCACCTCAAAAATTCAAAAAGTAGTGTACAACAGTTTGAGGTCTATGTCAATACACAATTTCACAAAAAGTCAATAACAAGCTTCTCCAACAATAGGTGATTGATGCACCACAGATTTAAAAGCTTTTGATAATAGAATCAACTGACTAATCTGTCACCTACAAGAAGATGATATGACTCCGATAGTTTAGCTTGCATAGTTGGCAATATTACAAGGTCTGCCGCTAGATGGATGAAAGCTATGTGAGTTAGTAGTAGTGGCACTGCAGCCTGAATCTAATAATGTTGCATTTGTCACATTAGAAAGTTTTGTAAATTTAGGAAGAAAATTTTGAGACCTAACTTGTGAGACAAAGAGTTTCAAATGGTATGTAGCCGCTTTTCAGAGTTTGAAGGTCCACTAGCTCATGAGTGCACAACAGGATTAACCGCTAATAGATGAACTAGGATTGAAAAAAAAAAATCAGTAGATAATCGAGCTCTCTCCCTCCCTCTCCATCTCACTGAAAGGCTTTAAAGTGGTCACCATGCTGTCCTTTCTTAGCTTCTCCCTCAAATGGTGCATAGCTGCTTTTTAAGTTTATGTCGTATATATAGGCTTAGGAGTGTGAGACAAAATTAACCCACAAACAAGTGAATCCATAACTTAAATCATACACTGGTCACAACCGTGAATCCATTCTGCATACATACTGTACAGGCCATCACGTCATCTGCCTCAAACAGCATCAACCAAATAAAAAATGCTACATCTGTGTCTAGTCAACATCAACCTGAACCAAACCCATGCTACCTGTTGAACAATGCGGCGTTTTTCTAATATAAGAACAAAATGAGGGCATACAAAATACTTGGTGGATGCCAAAGAAACCCTAAAGACTAAACTTCAAACAGAATGTTTCAGGTTTGGTATCCAAGGTTGCGGTTCGTTTATTTTCTCCATTTCAAGTAATAAAAACCAAGAATCAAGGCAACTATTTGCTTAGAATGCACTCAATCTTCCCGATATGTAGTCTATATTAAAAAAAGGACAAAAAATGAATGATTTTCTTTTTTGTTTTCGTTATTTGAGTTTCAGATTCTGTTCGCTTGTATGATCTGTGAAGATGTTTTATGTTACCTTTTCTATTGCCCACACTAATCTTTAATGTTATCTATCTACGTTGCATTTTGCTCTTTGTTCAATTGGATCAAATCCAATATTGTGCATAATTAGTTCCGGTAGGCTCACATGGATATGGGACACGGAAATGACACAACACGGACACGCAGATATGATATTTCTCAAAAAAAGTAAGATACAAACACGTTGAGGATACGCTACAGATAATTGTGTTTTATATATATAATTATATAATTTATTATAAATATAGTGATAATGATGTTATTTATAAAAAATTCAGTACTTTATAATAAGTAAATGTTACGTCTAGTCATCTAGTGTGAATTTTTAGACTAACATCATAATCATTAATTTTTTCGTAAACATTTATTTACTAACCATATATAATTTCAATGATTACTCTCATTTTCTTAATTCCTCTTTTCTAAATCTTTTATGTATCTGTTACTCTTGTTAATTGTTATTATATTTTAAGTACAACTTTAACAAGTCTAGCCTTAATAATTATATGTTCTCTCGTAGTATAAGATATTACATGTTAAGAGTGTCTGGAGAGTGCCGGTGTCCGACACGAATACATCACCTTCTTGAGAGTATCCATGCTTTATTGTCTATAACTAATGGTGATATGAATACAATTGATGGATACTTTCTCTCTCCCGTCTATCCCCCATCTTTGATGCTGAATTGGTACCTCCATGCTACTTTTCTGAAACTGCTTCATAATTTTTTTCTCCATTTAACTGGTTAGCGACAAGAAACTTGGGCAAAAGAAGAGAACTTAACACACCATAAATTAATCTTTTCTCCGTGTTCATGTAGACTTACGATGGCCTTGATGTAGTGTTTTTTATATCCTAAGATCACATTTTTATGTTAGATCCATGGATACGAGTTGAAATCACAATTAAAGTATTGCAGCAATGATGTGTCAGCTAATCATGTTACATAGGTCAATAAATAAAATAGTTTGTATTCGGGTTACAATTATGGATCAGTTACTCAATGAGCAAATCTGACTGATCGGAGACAACTAGTTCATTTATACAGGTTAGATAAATCACAATGTTTCACCCATTAAATGATAGCATCATGTGAAAGTTGAAAGTATTGACCCAATAATTAAATTAAATGAGTTATGTTCAGGTTGGTCTGTAATGCTAACTCTCTAGTACCAACACAACCTTAACCAAATGCAACCCAATCCAATTTCTAAGTGCACACACACCAGGACCAGACCCTCTTTTTGCAATTACAGATTTTTCCTTCTTTTTCCAATTTCTTTCTTTCTCAGTCATTGCATATAAAAAACTGTCTATTTCCTTATTTTGAAGAACCATACCAGGACATATATCGCAATATATACTCCTAGTATCCATTAAGATTTGAGAGTACATAAAATATGTCATGTGTCCATGATGATAATATGTCATGTGTCCATGATGATAATTTTACTCCTGGATTCCACTTATAAACAACTATGAGTGTATCATTGCTTATAATCATAAAATCAGCCTCTCTCATACCACTCTTCCAAAAATAACATGTTTGAGTCACTGCTTCCATGTGAATCATCGAAATCGATATCTTGATTTCGTTAGCTCAAAAGTGTAAGATATTGTTGACACAACATGGATAAAAGCCTCACTTTCCATTGACACACCACCAAGACTATAACATTGTAAGCAGTTCAACTAATATAAGCAACATATTTGCAAACAAATAATTAAAAAATTTTAAATTCATACATCTGCCAACCCAAAACAAAAGTCCTATATTATGCATTTAATCCTATGGACCATAAACTTCACTACTACCTCAAGATACGGTGCTGCTTCTGAAGTCAACCCAACAGTCGCGGCAGCCAACCCTATCAATCCTCCCTACCCAAAGTCACAGCAAAAACATCACGTTTCAAAACATCAACATAACAAAATTCCCAAAACCCAAAACTTTCGTATTCTTCAAAAGAATCACCCTCATTTTCTCTCTCACCTTCCGATGATTGGCCTGTTGTGAGTAAGTGAACTCATTGGTCAACAAGTTGATCACCGCCGCAATCTTATCGTGCTCGCCCGCGACCGTCAATTGCTTCACAATATTCTCAATCTATATGAACATACCAAAATCAAATTCCAAACAAAAACAAAAAAATCCCTAAAAGATCAGAAAGAATTCAAAATTCGAGAGATATTGGTGCAACCTCGAGAGCAGCATTCTTCCTCTTCTCGTAAAGCTTATCGGAGAGGTTTCTGAGAACGGAAGCAGGAACAACAGAAAACACGTCGGCCATAGGAAAAGCAAAAACCCTAGAATTCTTTTTCCTCGATTCTTCCCAAACAATCACAAAACCCTGCGTTTTCTGATCTTCTTTTTCACAATTCCAAACATAATTGACGTACATACAGATACAGATAGATATGACAATACGTAAAAGGAAAGTGAATTTCCTTTTGGCGATTTTTGAATCTGTAAAGTTCGAGGGAAATTGATATAGATCTACCTGCACTATGACTAGGAAAGGAAACAGAATCGAGTGTAGTCGTTACTATTTTCAAGGGAAAAATAAATTCTCTTTTGGGTGAATGGCACTTTGACCCCAAAATATTTAAAATTCTCAATTTATACACCAAAGGATTAATTTATTCATATTATACAGTCAATATCATAAAATAGTTACAATGGGACTCTTACACTAACTTTCGTTGTTGTTTTCATCAAATTCACATATGTCGTGTGTAGGCCTATCAATCATCTCGGGTAAGACGGGTTCTTGTCGAGTCTTAGCAGTAGACCTGACAATCGTATCGAGTGGAACGGTTTCGTGTCGGGTGGAACGAGTTTATGTCAAAAAACTTTTCATTCATACATCATTCGTTTATATAAACGAGTTCAAATATCACACTCATACACGAATAGTTTATTAGACGGGTTATCCAATACAACTCGTATGTCACCCGCTAAATAAGAGAATAGGTTAAAGTATTTCAAGTCCACACGAAACATCATTAACTCGCCACATATTACACATGTTTGACATGTTTACTATAATAGAGTAAAAAAATAAAGACAAAAAATAAACATTAAATGACTATTAAATTTGAATGAGTCTGAGAAATGGAAAGTGTGAGATGAGGCAGAGGCTAAGACCTAACTTTTTTTAAAAAAAAATTATAGTACTACTGTTAACGGGTTAAACGGGTTGAAACGAGTTTATGGGTTAAACATGAAACCGGTTCATTCATTTCACAGGTATGCCGAGTTAACTCGTTAACCACTCAAACTCGTTAAGACTACACTCAAACCCGCTAAATCCGTGTCAGATTCTTGTCGATTTTATGAGTCGTGTCTAGAATTATCAAGCCTACTTAGCAGGTTCGTATCAAAAAATACTTCATTTATATCCACTTTATTTATTAATTCATATTTAATAAATCGTGTCATATCATGTTTGTGTCGTATATTTCTTCTAATTGACTTAACTTATACCCAATTCATTTATTAATCATATCATGTTGAGTTCACTAGTTTATTAAACAGGTGACTTAAGAAAGATTCAAACTCTCTAATTTTGAGTCGTGTCGTGTTCACGGATCATGTTATATTTTGACACCCTTAATCGTGTGCAACGAGATTTGATCGTTGTTACTATTTTAATCAAATTCACATGTGTCATGTGCAACAAGATTTGACGAAAACAGTAGTGAAAGGGTCATATTACATTATTTTATGATATTGGGGTACAATGTCAAAAAAATTAATCTTTGAACATACAAATTAAAAAATTTATAATTTTTAGGGTGCAAATGAAATTCGCCCTTCTTTGACCCTGTTTGTTTTTCTTTTGTACAGTGTTTGGTCACGAGGTTAAGCCATCTCTGCGTTTAACGGTCAGATGCCCCTCGGCCACCTAGTCTATGGTCGAAAACTTGTATAAAATAAATATAATTAATATAATACTATGGTCTTAATTAAAATAAAGATTATATTTTTCATTTTTTCTTATATTATTAGATTTAGCACAAATAATCATTTTAATCATTTAACAGGTATTGATAATAAAAATATAATCTAAAAAAATGAAATATTATTTAACTTAATTATATATATTTAATATTTTTACAGATTTTTTGCAATTTTCACTACCTAAAAGGAAGATTACATGGGGACACCATTCCATATGCAATCCTAGTCTACGAGATTGAGGGTTTTACATTATATGGATAAATTCCTTCACACTCTTTATAGATACGCTTAATTTCAGTAGCATCCCCTATCTTTTTTAAAATTTCACTAGCACTCTATGTCTGTGTTTATCTTAACGGACTTGATAAAATTGCTAGTTTTACCATTTTACCCATGAACTTATATAGATATTAACATAACCAATTATTTTTATTCAAGCTATGAAAATAATTGGTTATGTTAATATTTATATAAGTCTATAAAAATAATTGGTTATGTTAATATCTATATAAGTTAATATCTATGTTAATATCTATATGGAGAGAGAGAGCGCAACTGCCAACTCCAAAACCACTTCTCCCTTACCACCCAATCCCATCTTATTTGCCACCCACCCCAGCCATTTCACCTCCTCCCCCATATCCATTGATCTTTTCTCCCCTCCACCTAAACCTTCCACCCAATCACCCTTACCAATGAACCCTATCCCCTCCCCTTTTCCCACCCACCAATTGCCCCCATCCTCACACCGGCTCGCTAATGGTGACAAAAAGAAGAGAGAGAAATGAGATAATGTTTTCATTTGCTTATGCCCTAATTTATCACAATATATAAGATCTCGTACTATAAGTAAATAAGGATAATATTATCTGAAGTGTCTTCTAAATGATAAGAACTTCAAATCGTTGTTGAAAGAAAATTCGTGAAGTTTGAATCCGTGCATATTGACTTTTAGATCAAATTTAGTTTTAGATGTGTTTAAGTTGCAAAGAGTAGTTAGGTAAGTTCTAGAAGTTTTTTGGTCAAAATAATGTTACCATTGAAATCGAGAGGTCAAGAATACATTGAGATAGGTGTTCGACTCGTATAGCAGTCTGGAGGGGTAAGAGTGTAATTTTTTATATATAAGGTACTTTATTCTGTAGGAGATCAAAGATGATTATTGATTGAGATATTGGTGATTCAAGGTGAATCTTAAGTGTTCCAAAATCACTTAAGATAATTTTAGAGGTTAAAAGTTGAAAAAAAATAAATTTGGAGATATTTTGGGGCCTAAACATATTTTGGAGAAAACTTGGGAATGAAAAAATTTGACGCTACCTGAGTATTTTGGTCATAACTTGTTATCCTGTATCCAATTGAGCTGATCCTTACGGCATTGGAAACAAGACTTCAAGCTTTACCAAACAGTCTTTTATGAAAATTTCGTAAATCAACCTCTAACAATGTCAAATATATGATGGAATTTTAGAAAGAAAGTTACAAGCGTCCCGACCAAAAAAATTGCATCCGGATGCAAATTAAAAAATTTGGGTAAGGAGTTGGCACTGTCTGAATGCAAATTTTTCGGCCTGACGCACATGAGAAATTGGTCCCAATCACTTTGTGTCATTTAACCTAATTTTGGGACTATATGAACCCTAGGGATCAGTTTTAGGGTTTTCTACACGATTTTCAACCCAAAGAAAGAGGAGGAAAAAGAGAAGGTCAGCCAAGGATGATGGGCTTAGTGTGTGGGAAACAACGTAAGCCACTTTAGGATCAATTTATGCGGAATCAAGTTAATGTTTATTTTCATTTCCTATTCATTGAGGTTAGGGCTATTATAAATGTACTTTTTGACTACCATTGGTATAAATAATATAGATTTATAATGGTTTTAATTTTTATTGAAAAATCATGATGAAATCTGATTGAAAATACCTATTTTCGATTCCATATATTTAGAGTTCATAAACCCTAGTTATTGAATAATGATAACTAGAGAATGTTTGTCTAATGCATGTTTTATTGAAATTTCTCTTGTTGTAAGAATTGTGGAAAGGAATGTGTGTGGTATACGTGATCAATTTGAAAAGTATGATTTGAATGTATTGGTGGGTAATGGGTTTGATAAACTTGAATGCACTTGAAAATATATCGCATAGTGCTTAGATGAGTTTTTTATCTTGAGAGATTTGAAGGTTCCCTATCACTCTTAGAGTCGTAGTGGGGTATTGGTTCCATGCAAAGTTTCAAACTATTATTCGTTCACATAGGTTCGAGGCTAAAGGTTAATATACTACTCTTGAAAATATTTTGTTAAATATTAATGCGTCAATATATATATTTCCTATAACGATGTGGCCCTAAGGTAATTGATTAGATGATTTGTGCTTGTAGGGGTGGACCAGATATATTTCGATTTGTGAATTTTTATTAGTCAACTTGTGTACATGAGATATTTCTGCTACAAGTGGTTATTCTATGAATGATTTATTACCTGATGAATTTTTTGTATATGTATCAAAACTTGAGATTGCTATTGATGTCACATGATTTACTTCAAAACTTATATATGTTTATTTTGTAAATTGGAGATCTACTTGTTTTCATATATTTGTAAACCTTGCTTAGGTTTGAAAAAGTTTCTCTTCTGAGCTAGTTGTGCTCACCTCTACATTTAACATTTTTCTGATTTTAGTTGGGAGAATAAGACAAGGTTAGATGCTGATTTTGAGGTGGGACTTGATTGTAACGCCCCGATCCATTTAGCATAATAATATTTAGGGCGCTAATAGTCTCCATAGTTACTAAATAATACAGTCTCCAAATAATAAGTAAACTCTAATACCAATTTCATAAATATATCAAGTGTTGGTCATTAACCTCAGCATATAAATGTACTATTCACAGGTATGATACCACTAAATCGTAGACTTATTACATTCCACATACATATGTGAAGCTTATTACTAAATTATGTTTTCGTCACCTACTAATCTGAAAAGGGGGAAAATTGTAGGGTACGCATCAATAGCTCAGTAGAGTAACTCAATTTCCAAGCAAACGAGTTTGAAAATAACATAATTTGACATGATTGGGCAATATCAAAATAGTTCATTCCATACATAAATACTAGATTAGAAAATATTGAACGGAAGCATTTAAGTTGAAAATAGTAATACGATTATAACATCAATGCAGTGTTGCACCGGTGGGCGATCATCCTAATAGACCACTCAGGGTCCATACGAACATACAATCCAACATTTTAGGGGACTTTCACCTCGAGGAAGATACGCTCTCTAGTAACAATTCGATACCCAAGTCCGAAGACCAACAAGGCCACCTAGACATTTACGAATTCAATGAGTACCATCTACGGCGTCAAACTGGAACGTAAATTGTCCGCCACTTGAACGCTGCGCACTTATATTTAATTCCAAAAGGATTCTGGAGTTTCATTCAATATAAACAATACGATCATTTCCAAAACATTAGTGCTAACCGCACTCAAAAACCCTAATCCAGGTCCGAATTCCAAGTCAATATTCAAACACTCAATCATATATTTTAAGATATGCTAAATCATCATAAATAACATATGAAATAATTTAAAAACAAGTTTGAAAAGCATCGCCTATTCCGGAATTGAGAAACCCTACCCACTTGGTATTTTGATATGAAATAGCCAAAAAATTAAACAGTGTTATTTTTTGATGAAATTCAACCCACAGAATCCATTTAACTAATTATAAATGAATATAAATTTTTTTTTGGAAAAAATCACTCAAAAACTGGTTCAAATTGACTCTGGAGGCCAAAATAGTCATTTTACTCCTCATTTTGATCCGGCCATCTGATCGACTTAAAATTTTACCGAGACCTCTGTACGGACGTTATGAAACTTTTGGAACTAATTAGAGGTCTATCAGACACCGAATGAGCCCTCACTTACTATCGGGGTTGTCCAGTGGTCCTCTTGGTCCACTTTATCTTCTTCCTCAAGAAACCCTAGGTTCCCCACTTTTTGTTTCAGGTACCTTACTTCTCACCTCTATTTCTCACTCCAAAGTACATCTTTTGCTATGTTTTCAAATCCTACTAAATCACCTCATGCCCCTCTGTGGAACCCCATAGGTGAGGCACCTCGAATTAACCTTTAACCTATCCAAATATTAAACCAAAGTTAGAGAAAAATAAGGTTTTCTAGACATGGTCAGACCTACAACTCAGGTTTTAACCCCCTTAACAACATCTATTTTGAAGCCACCAATGAATTCCTAAGGTCTATTTTAGCTAGGTATGTCCCTCATTCAAAGCTCAAACATCACAACCATGGAGATCAAAAACCTCCATGGCCAAAGCTTCAACTTCACCTCCACACCACCATAGGCTATGGCCAACCACCAAACCACACTAAAATACTCCTTGAACCCCCAGCAACTCAAACCCATCAACCAGGTAAACCAATACCTCCCCAATCCTTAAACCCGTTTTGTCAAACCCTCACACCCGAAACTTAAAAACACAATTTCTTACATATACAACAACTAAAACATAAATTAGACACCATAATTGGAATCCTAACATCCTAATTAGCTAATAGTATACCTTTGAGTGTTTGAATAAGCCTCCCAAAAAAACCCAAAAATTCAAGTGTGAACTTCTCTTTTCTCTCTCTCTATCTTCCACGATTTTCCTAGGCTTCTAACCATCCAGCACTACTAATTAACCCTCCAAGTAGCACGGTGGAAGACATGCAGTTGTGGAGAGCCTTCCAGCCAACACCTTGACACACTAGAAAGGTGGAGATGTTTCCAAGGGCATTTTGGTAATTTTCCCCCTTTGGCCAAATTTTGAAAATTAATTAAAATATGATTTTTATTTTAAAATTACATACCTATTAAATCAAGCACCAAAAAATTTTCCATTAAATTTTTGGATATTGAACTGCCCTTCAATTTGATCCGCTAATGTGATTTTTGTACCACTAACTACCCAATATGCGTTAACCCTAACTTGTCTCATTGTGTATCCCGGCTCATTTTTTCTTCACTAATCAAGTTTCAACACCTAACTAACACTCTAATCATCACCAGAACACCTACACACACATACACTATCGACTATCAATTCATAGTCCAGTTGTTCGTTCTTCGAGCCCCTAATCACACACGTACACTTGTTTCTGTCTCAATTATTGATCTCGAAACACTAAGTCGTTACATTGATATTGATCAGAATATTGATCGAGAAGTTGAAGCTTCAGGAGTTGATGCTTAGTTAATTTATGGATTATTTTACTATCTGGATTTATGGGTTTTAATTAGCTTAACAAAATTGATTATTTTGCTTGAAAATTTTTGGATGTAGACCTTTAATTGTTGATTTATTTTGGGAATTTTTCGTTAGATGAAGTGGATGTTATTTGTGAATTAAATGGATGGATGTTCAATGATTTGTTAGATAGTTGTAAATGTTCTCACAGGTTAATTTTGAATTAAATGATTTCTATTTATTCGGTCACCACCACTGCTTTCATATTGGTATACATGTACCACTAATGAAGGAGAGAGAAGCCCGCACCCACCCACCCAACCCTAACCCACCCCAAATTGAGGTATGAAACCCTAGAGAGAGACAAACACAAAAAGAACAACAAATGAATTTTTCAACCTCATCACCACCATTACATGCACCCACCACCGTTGCATGTGCACACCACTATCACCACCTTTCCAATCCAATTCATATAGTGCATTAATTTTGCATTTATGATGAATGAATTTTGTGTGGATGGAGATTGGGTGGAATTAGATTTTGATGGGCAATTAACTCAGTTAAGGGTGATGTGGATTTTGATTTATGGTTTCATTTAGCATCAGATTCAAAAAAAAAAAAGGGTTCATGATGGGGTGGTGATTTGCGATATTTGGTGAGTTTAGGGGGAAGGGGTTATGGTGCTGGTATGGTTTGGTTGGCATTGTTTGAAGTTCACTATGTTTGGGTTCAAGTTCGAATTGGAGTATACTAAATCAATGGTTTGTTTGAGGTCAAATCATTATTTGGGGCTTTATTTTCACAATCAAAGAACCTTGATTGTTCAGAAGAGATTCTCAATTGCTCTTTTTAGTAGGAAGGAATAGTGCGGGAAGGGAGCGAGACCAAGCCGAGCCACTAGGAGAGCAAGTCCTTCCCACGTGTCAAGTTGAATAAATGAATGCAGCCTCAACCAAAGAGATCAACATGCACCTTTGATTTTAGGCCCCTGGCAGTGCAGAACAAGGACTTTCTCAACCATTTTCTCATTTCGACCATTGCAGTCATAGCCAATTCTAAAGATTATCCGCAGTTTACACTTTACATGCTCCCTTTTCGTTAGAAGGTCTTGTTTTTATTTCGCCGAAAGTGGTGCATGAGGGGCAGACTCTTGCGAATGAGTTCAAGGAAGGTTGAGATTGGGAAGCGGTCGGTTCAAAAGGTGAGAAGGAGCTAGGAGCAAAAGGGAAGGGAAAACCGATACTGTAGAAAAAGGTTGAATCGGGAGATTTTCTTCTTCTAAATCATCCTCGTTTCAGCTATGGCAATATTGACTCTCGAGCAAATGTGACTGCACTTAGCCCTGCTTTCTTCGGCGCTGATACTGCATCTAACTCTCGTGGGTAAACTCCTACTTGATTAGTCAGAACTTCTTTGTTTTAACTCGTCGACCTATCTATCATCTTCTTTTTAATAGATAGGGGCTACATTTGTTATTCCCACGGATTGCTTGGCTTCTTTCATTTTCACGTAAATGTTGGAAAAAATCCTATCCCCATCTCTATTTTTGCTAACGAATGCTAGAATTGCGATATCAAGAAAGAGGGTAGATTATAGAGGATTCAATAAACAAAAGCAAGAAAATGGATGCGCTAACACGTAACAATTTTTCATGCCGATCATTGCTTATTACTTTCGAGACCCTACCAAGTGAGATCAGGGGCTTCATGGGGAAGGCCAAAGCCTTGGGTTTATTACCCTGGTGGTTTTGCAGCATAGGTGGTTGGGTGGTTACAGGAGAGAGAGATAGAGAGACAAAGATAGAGGATTTCATGGGAAAGAAGTAAGGGTAAAATTGACATTTAAATAAAATAATAGTATGACCTTAGTACTTTTCAGATTGTCAGTAACAGTTGTTTATGGTAAGGTGTGTAGGTGAAGTAAACATATAAATTAAAAGGAAGTGTAGTGAAATTTCAGAAAAAATAAGGGGTGTCGTTGACGTTAGACCTATATACAGGGAGTGTGGATGAAATTTATCTTTATATTTTTTTAGTACTTAAGTGTATAGGGTTCACACACCAAATTTTTTTTTTTATCAGATGTTCACACGCTAATTGAATTGCCCTATTTTATGTCTTCAAAGTTGTATGTATTTTTATCGGTACTAGTTGTTGCACGTGAACCTTACAGAGTTTGAAATATCATATGCTAAATTCGTGGACCACTTCTTTAAAATCCAACCTAAAGTAAAACATTGATGGTTCAACAATGACTAATTAATCACCCTTGTATTGTGAAAAAACCAACTTATTAATCGCATTTATCTATAGAGATTGTGCCTCACAATTTTGTTAGGTTTCCCACGTCCTTGGAATGTGGGAGACTCTGAGCATTTCCTGTGAAACACTTCTATTTGTTACCATAGACTTTGTACATGCCATCTTCCAAGAAAATTGAATATTAGGAGGTGCATTCAGATTCCCAATAGTAGGCCACATATTTCATCAGATTGATGGGTCAAATAATTTTTATTGTTTCTTTTCCATACTTAAATTTCACAAAACATGCTATAATATTATAACCCTAATCCTAGTCCAACTAAAAAACCTAGTCATAGTAAATCTGATTCATCAATTTTTGGTAAACTTCCTAACTTACCAAATCCTAGTAAAACTCTTTTACTAGAGGTACATTGGAACTCTCTAAAATACTCCTTCCCTGTCGCAGGGTATTCCTACTGCGAGGTATTCCTTGTCGCGGGGGTATTCCTGTGACGCCCCTAAAACTAGGGGTCCTTTATCAACTTGTTGATCACCCATTAACCCGCGAAAATACTCGTGAGTGCCGCATAACCCGACACCACGTCATAACATCTCTTTTACCGGGATCACAACCACATAGCGTTTAGACAGAGTCTCCCTTGTACCGGGCCAAGAACGGAGAGAGGCATGGGCCAGGGTGGGCAACTGCCCCCCCTAAAAAAAAAAATTATTAGTTAGGTATATATTTTATATAATTGTATAATATATTATTTGTGCCCACCCAAAACCCAAGATAAAAATATTAGGCTCACATTATTTACCCAAAAGAAATAAAAAATTAAGCTCATTTAAAACAAAAAAATTTGAGCCCACCATTATCTACCCAAACTTATTAAAAAATCAACTCTTTGACCTATCACAATCCACCCAAACCTATTAAAAAAATAAAATTTTTGGCTCAACATTAAAAACAAAACTTTTGGCCCACCCACCATTAAAAAACAAACCTCTTGGCCTACTTGACTAAAACCTATATTATCTAGTATCTTTCCTTTTTTTTTTGTCTCTTTGTCTCACTCACTCCCAGTTGCCCCAGTCAGAAGACACAGAGAGTAAAGAAAGCTCAGTTCCTTGCACCGAGACAGGGCCACCAACGACAAAATAAATGTACTCTCTCTCTCTCTCTCTCTCTCTCTCTCTCTCTCTCTCTCTCTCTCTCTCGATCAACACACACGCGCACACTACATTGTGCACACAACACACACACATTTTAGTTTTTTATTTTTAAAAATTTGAATTAATTAGTCTTGGTAAATTTCTGATTTTTTGTGCATTATAATTTTTAACCCTAATTTATATTTTTGTGCATTTTGCCCTTATTTGAATTTTTATGCCTAATTTGTTTTTTTGTGCATTTTGCCTTAATTATTTTCTTGATTTATTATAGCCCGGATTAGTAATTGGGAATGCCTTGAAGACTTTGAGTTGCAGTTATTGAGTCAATAGTAAAAAAATATTTTTTGGTAACTCTCAATCCGAACCTATTTTTAATACTTTGAATGATATTGCTTGGATTTATTAAAATTAGGAATCGGATACTTTTATGCATTTGTACTTGTATTTGCTTCCTAATACAATATATTCTTTAGAAGGGTAGCGATAAAATTGACAAAATAGTTTGTTTAATTAATTGTAAAAGTGGATGTATAAACCCATTTTCTTGAATAGTTTTTTGAAACAGTCATGAAGAAGTATTTCAAGAGAAAGTCTGAGTCAGAGTTATCACCTCCTCTAAATAGAGGTGGTGATTCTTCAAAAAAAAAAAAAAAATCATGTATATATTAATTTGGCGGATCTTCCATCAGATCCTGGACTACGGCCTCAGATTATAGATTATAATCCTAATGATCGAGACCAAATTCGTAGAGCTTATCTATAAAAGGGTCCTTGTCAACCCCGCGACCATAATTTTCCACAAAAAGGATTTGGTATTAAACTACGACGGTTTAACAAAGCTTGGTTTTCTCAATTTGGTAACTGGCTTGAGTATAGTGTAGCGAAAGATGCAGCATTTTGCCTGTGTTATCTTTTTAAATCAGATATGGAAGAACAATCGGGTGGCGAAACTTTTGTTAGCTCGGGCTTTTCAAATTGGAAGAGAATAGAGAAGTTCCAAATACATGTTGGAGGCGTTAATAGTTCTCATAACCAAGATTGGAGAAAATGTCAAGATTTATTAAATCCAAAGCAATCAAACCAAGCTCAAAGTGAGTACAAAACCCGGTTGAATGCATCCATTGATTGTATTCGATTTCTTCTAAGGCAATGACTTGCATTTCGTGGTTACAATGAATCTAAGAATTCAAGTAATCAAGGAAACTTCCTTGAGCTTCTTAGATTTCTTGCTGATCACAATGATGATATTAAAGTTGTTGTGTTGAAAAATGTTCCTGAAAATCTCAAGTTGACTTCGCCTGAAATTCAAAAAGACATTGTAAATGCAACTTCTGTTGAAACGTGTAATGCTATTGTGACCTGCCTTGGTGATGCACTTTTTGTTGTTCTTATTGATGAATCACGTGACATATCAACAAATGAGCAAATGGTTGTTGTGTTGCGATTTGTGGACAAGAAGGGACATGTAGTTGAACACCTTTTAGGTTGAACATGTTACTAATACTAGTGCTCTCTCACTTAAGGCAGTTATAGAAGATTTATTTGCTAGACATGGGTTAAGCTTGTCAAGATTGCGCGGGTAAGATTACGATGGGGCTAATAATATACGAGGTGAGTTCAATGGTCTCAAAACACTTATAATGAAGGAGAATGAATATGCATATTATGTCCATTATTTTTCGCATCAATTGTAATTAGCTCTTGCGGCCGTTGCAAAAAATCATATTCAAATCGCGACTCTTTTCAACTTGGTTGCTAATATTGTGAATGTTGTGGGAGCCTCATGTAAACGGCAAGATATTCTTAGGGAGAAACAAACGACTAGAGTTATTGAATTACTCGATAATGAGAAGCTTTCAAGTGGACGAGGACTAAATTAGGAAACTATCTTACACGTGCTTGTGATACACGTTGGGGTTCACATTATTATTCTTTGATCAGCTTGATTGATATGATTGATATGGTTTCAAAAGATGGTATAAATGCAAAACAAAGAGGGGAGGCAAATTTTTTTTTGGACTTGCTACGATCTTTTGAGTTTGTATTCAATCTTTATTTGATGAGAAACATATTGGGAATCACAAATGAGTTGTCGTAGGCATTACAAAGGAAAAATCAAGATATCGTGAATGCCATGACATTAGTGCAAGTATCCAAGCAACGACTTCAAATGATGAGGGAAATTGCTTGGAGTTGTTTTCTTGATGATGTCACATCTTTTTGGTGAAAAACATGATATAGTTGTTCCAGAGATGGACGATATCTGTAAAGCTCGAGGGAGGTCAAGACGTATTCAAGAAAAGACAAATTTGCATCACTATCAAGTTGAGTTATTTTATACCATCATAGATATGCAACTTCAAGAGCTAAATAGTCATTTTATCGAGTCAAACACTAATTTACTTCTTTGTGTGGTATGTTTGAGTCATTTTGATTCCTTCTTAGCTTTTGACAAGGAGAAATTGGTTCGTTTTGCCCAATTTTATCCAAAAAAATTTTCTTCACTAGTGTTCATGATACTTTCTGATCAGCTGAATAGTTATATTATTGATATGCGCTTTAGTATTGAGTTTTCAAATTTGTTAGGGATTGGAGATCTTGCTCAGAAAATGGTTGAGACAAAAAAATATGTGGTATATTCATTAGTCTACTTACTTGTGACATTGGCATTTATCTTGCCAGTTGCGACTGCCACAATAGAGAGAGCATTTTCGGCTATGAAGATTGTGAAGAATCGATTGCGTAATCGAATGGGCGCTCAATAGATGACAAATAACTTGATTGTATACATATAGAAGGACATTTTCGATTGCATTGATAATGATGTTATCATGCAACGCTTTCAAAATATGAAATCACGTCATGGTCAATTGTAAAAGACTATAGTTAGTTTTTTTGTAAAGAGGTGTAATTAGAACCTTATTTTGTAGATTTTTTTTTATTTTTGTACCCCATGTATATTGGTTTTTGGCTCTTTTGTCAATGAAATTTTATGTATTATATATGATTTAAAAAATTTATTTGTCTTTAACTTTAATCCTTAAGAATGTAAAATTTTAAACTTATAGTTAGCGCCCCCCCACATATAAATTCCTAGCTCCGCCCCTGTACCGGGTACTTCCAAACGCATAACTATGTACATTTCAACCACATGACTCATCCAACGTCCAATATACATTAATTTACTCTCAATGATGTTGTATTTACATCCTCTGAACAAAAGGACTCAAGACCCGAAGACATAGCAACAACATTTGAATTTTTGAAAATTTAAGGAAAACATACCAGTAGAAGAGTTCATCGTTCTACCAGTAGGAAAACCTTCTGGAATTCTTCTACTGGTAGGTTTATTAGTGTTCTACCAGTAGGAAAACTCACTGGAAATGTTCTGGCAACAAAACTCGACGTTCTACTAGTAGAAAAAGCCTACTGAAAATGTTCTACACGTAGAAGAACTCATCGTTCTACCGATAGGTCTTCCCAATTTTTTTTCAATTCCATCCTTTTTCAATTTCAATTCATTCCAATCTTATACAACATCAACCCAAACTTATATAACATCAATTTTTAAACAAAATACAGTTCATATGAGTTCTTTTACAATTCTCTACATAACATTACATGCCAAAAACTAAATAATATATTAGTTTTAAAAAATTTGATTTAAAAGCCACATTTCGACTTTTCTTCTTCAATGAGGTCCCGAATGAGAGCCGTCCACCGGCGCATGTCCCACACCTGAAATGTTGCCCTATAAAGAGTGAGTCACGCTCAATAGGATATCTCCTAAAGAGGTTACTCCCAAACCTAGATGCATATAAAATGTTCACATGCAATTCACAAGCAACAATTTCTCCATTCAAGAATATGCAATTCATAATGCATCATTTATACCATGTCATGTTATGAGATGAGACTCACACATGCAACTCGACCCTAGCCTTTACCGGCTCCTTCAACCCTAGTCTTTACCAACTTCCTCAACACATGCAATGTCGTGCGTATAAATCCGGGCATTCCAAGCCCCCGCCATTGATTTTACACATCCAATGACTCTTTTATAAAATAAATCATGTGTCTTTGTTGGGTACACGGATTTTGGTGTCTCACCGCTTGTTCCACACACCGATATACTTTTTTAAACTTGCACTATTGGAAGTGTATAAACCAATAACCGGGACTTGCACCCGAGGGAGAATCTAACTCTGCTTGCTATACCTAACACAAGTTTTTCATGCAATCGTGTAACTTAGCCGAACCTAGGTCCAACCTTCCCGAGTTCGTGCCTCAACCACCAAGAATTGTGTTTGATTCAAAAATATACACACACACCCAGACTCATGTCAAATGTCCACGAATGCAATGTTTTCCCTGCATATGCAAATGTAATGTACAATTGCAATTCCATCATCATGTTCAACATGTCATGAGCACAATATGAACAACTTAAATATCCATCAACCTTTTTTCATGGTCAATTACATCATAAGCATATAACCACCAACAACAACCTCAATGTCAATATATTATATGCATATACCAACATCAACTCCCAAACATGTTATAACACAATTAATAGAAATATCACACTTAATCCATATAGGCATTTCATCGAACACCTTCAAAACATAAATGTAAACACGTAGAAGTCCAATCAATACATTTCTCAAAAAATAACAAACAAGTAATTTCTACATACTCAATTCATGCTAGAATTGAGTTTAACCATTCTTAATACCCATTTTTCACATTTCAAATACCATAGGTATGTGCAATATATGAGATTACATCTCTAACACCCTTCCCATTCCATATATCAACCCTAGGTTAGAAATAAACCTAATTAGGAAAGGAACTCTACCTCTTAAAGCGTAAAAACAATGGTAGAAACCTTCAAGAACCCAAATCAAGCCTTAGTCTTTGATTTTTCCAAATTTCGTCTTTTGAACTTCGTCAAAATTCATGGTTTTTTTGTACGTCGGCGTAGCCCTCGTCACGTAGATGAACTTTGATTCTTGGCCCTAGTTGATTCGACAAACGTAGAGCCATAGATTGTAGAGAGAAGTTGGAGAAAACCCTCCATTTTCCCTCTCTTCCTCTCCAACGAAATCTGATGGATAAATGGGGAGAAATCTGATTTTTCTCCCCTATTTATACCCTTCGAATACTTGGCCCTCGTTGCGCTAGACATCCTCCTTTCCCGAGTCCGATTTTGTCTCGAATTAATTAAATTTTGTCCCGATTCAAGTTCAAAATATTTTTATTTGAACTAGCTTTAAATTATTTTTCACTTTTCAAAATTTAATTTCTGGTCACGTTTATTTTGGTTACGCGACACCCGATCGTCTCGTAAAACGTAAAAAATTCGACTGTCTCAGAATTTAACGAAAATTGACCAAGTAACTAGATTTTGCGAGATGAATCCAATGGTGAGGTTCGTTTCGTCATCCGAGTTCTAGAAAAAAAATTGGATTTTCAACCCATACCGTAGTAACTAATTATCATTTTACCCTTTTTCATAAAAATTCAAATTTATCCGGGTTTTACAATTCTCCACACCGCCAACCTATTATTCAACCCGACAACTAAATAATACTACTGTTGGACTATCCCATTGACTTTTGGCAAGGACCACATCCCTATCCAAAAGTAAAACCAAATGGACATTATCCATATCAAAGTTAGCAGGGTCTAATGAATATGAGTCACTCACTATTCCCAACAATCTCCATCTTGATGAATAATTCACCACTCTGAAAAATTACAATAACTTGTTTCCACCGTGAACCCATAGGTTGGGGATGTCATCTTCTCAAAATTGAGGAATATTAACCAAGTTCAAGCAATGCTTACCCTGTCTAAAGTAGTTGGCCTTGCGTTAGTTGCATCATCAAGAGTATGCACATTTTCCAGTATCACCTCTCAAATAGTAATCAACTTTTTCACCTTGTGAAACCATACATCCTGCTCCGATACAAAAATATCTTCGAAATATTCATATATTGTATTATTATCGAATTTGTAGATACATATTTACTACGTATCTTTTAGTATCCAATAAGTATCGTGATTAACATGGTCTCTAATATGGATATGTTGATCTTAACGAAGTATTCAAATAAAATCTTACATGTGAGGGTTATCTATTTCAAAACACTCATACCTAAGGGTGATGACGTTGTTTTTCATACATAGGGTTGATACAATTTAATAGCAAATCTTGAGGGAGCTAAAGAATAACTAAAACCTTACAAATGGATAAAGTCACACTCTGATTGCATAAGGGAAAGTCCGTGTGGCACATTCATCATCAGCCCATAACTTTCTTAGCCATCCTAACATACACATGAAGATGTACATCATTTCAGCAACCATCACAGGCTTCTGCAGGAAATTACACTAAAACAATCTCATGGCTCTCCAAACAGGTTCTTTACTTCCAGTTCCAGGAACTATCATAAAGGTATGCTGCTACTGATTTTTCCTCTAATTTAGCAATCATATGGGTCTATAATATACTAGTAATGCAACACGTGCTTTGTACGTGAATAATTTTCGTATACACAATAGTAATAAAAAGTATTAGGTATATGTGTACCTACATTAAATATCATATCAAGTTTATCAAAAATCATATTTTTATTGCTCGTATTATACTATAAAATTCGAAAAATATTTTCTGTTCCCAGCGATTTGTTGTTCTAATTATAAGAAAAAAAATAAAAATAATTCATTTTGAATTCGTTTGACTAGGTTTCAACTTGAATAAAATAACAATAATTATCGATATTCTTAGGTCAATAGGGATAAAATAGAGGGTTAATAACACTTTGGGTCTCTAAAATATGCATTTTTTTTTGTCAATTTCATCCTTAATATATGAATTTTATCAATTTGGTCCATAAAATATTCAATTCTTGTTTAAATGGTCTCTAACCAAACAACCCATTAAGTTTTTTTATGGAAGTGACCACATGTCATTCTATCATTTAGTATCACGTGACCAACACGTGATCACTTCTATCAAAAACTTAACAAATTGTCTGTGTAAAGATCATTTAAACCATTGACTTTATAGACAAAATTGAGACAATGAAGACCAAACTGATAAAACATGTATATTTCAGAGACTAAAAGTGCTATTAACCCTAAAATATAATACACTACTCTATAATATATATTTTAAAAGAATATTAAAATTCTAAAATTCAAGTTTTACTTAAAAATACACTATAATTTTTTTTATATAAACTCTTAATAAAATATGAAAATTTTACTGTGATTGAAAAATTATTTTGATTTAACATAAATTATTTTTTAAAAAACTACATAAAAGATTATTTTTTATCTTAAAAATGAAATGGTTAAAATTTTAAATAAAAAAAATATACATATATAAGCATAATGTTATTTTTATATTTGAAATGAGTAATGTTAGATTGATGAAAGTTTTAAATATTTTTTGAACACTTTATTGAAAACTATAGTGATGCATATATTTTTTAAGGGTAACGTAGTCAATTAAATTTTTTTATAGATACTGATATTTATACATAGTGAATAAAGAATTAAAAGATATATTATAGGTAATTTGGAGATTTAAACACATAAGTATATGGTGGTAATTTAGATATTTAACTATAGAAGGATAGTGTGATATTTAAAATTCTTTATAAGAGTAAAATAGTGAATCAAAAGTTTTTCATTATAAAATACTTTTATTAGTAGTATAGATAGAAAAAAAATACATATATAGACATAATATATTTTATTTTATTTTTAAAAAAAGTAATGATCTATTGATAGACTTTTTGAACACGTTATTTAAAACTATAATGATGCATATATTTTTTTAAGGGTTGCGTAGTGAATTTAAAATTTTCATAGATATTGATATTTATACAAAGATAATAGATAATTAAAAGAGATGTTAGAGAGTAATTTAAAATTCTAAATACATAAAGTTGTGATTGTAATTTAGATATTTAACTATGAAAATATAATGTGGTATTTAAAATTCTTTATAAGGGTTAAATAGTGAATCAAAAGTTTTTAACCCGTTCGATGATATTCCTAATAAAAATGAGAAAGTGGTTGTAAAGTTGTGTTATATATTTATCTGTATATAATCTCAATATGACTATGTTGATTCTTTGGGTTCCTTAGAAGTTGAGAGTTACAGCCTTGTTTCCAACTTCCCTCGGGTTGTACATGGCACACAGAAGCTCTCTTGGTCCCTGAAAGAAGCAGGGTTACATCCTCAGGGCAGCCTTTTTGTGGAGATGAACTCATGAGGGCAAGCAACTTTTTCCAATGCAAAGTTAAATGTGATCAAGCTGGTAGGATATTTTATTTTGTTGACTCTGCCTGATTAAGCAATTAATAATGACAAGACTGTTGCATGTCTACATGTGGATATTTGGTCTTCATTGCATGTTCTATAAAACAAATGGCCCTTGTGGAAAATGGTTATAATATATATATTGAAAACATAGACCACTAGGAAGACGAACTATGTTGGCCTGCTTTTGCTTGTCCATGTAAATGAATACGAGTTTCTATTGTTTTTGGAGTGATTTTTGGTTATGAGCTTAGGGATCATAGTTTCTCTTTCAGAATTGGTAATATCTGGCATGTGTGCTTTGCAGTAATGCAAGAAAAACATACTGTCTTTTCGGCCTCTGTTGCAGTAGCATTGTTGATTGGTAAGACAATTATTTTGTATTTGGGCTCTTTCTATGTGGGTGGCAATGCGTGAGTTAAATCTTAGTCTACAATGGAGCTTTATCCAGTTTAATGGATGCCCAAAGTTTTCCTTCAACACAGCCTAGTTAAGGGGAGGGGATGATATGCAATTTTCAAATCTGATACAAATAGGCCACAGGAGTTGTTTAGTAAGATTAGCAAGGATGCTTACATCTCTGTTCTTTTCCCTGCTCACATGAAATCAAGCCATTCCACTTTGACACAGATTAAGGAGAGGCTTAGCAGAATGGTTTTTCAGATAAGACGTGTATAGAGAAGCCAACTGTGTGGCTGACAGCTTGGCCAATATAGCTGTGCAGAATGGTTTTTCTACTGATTTTACTGTGTCTGCTGCTATGCCTTGTTTAGTGAAATGGATGCTGTTGCAAGATCATATGAGATTACCTGTGGTGAGAAAGAAAGTGATTGTTTTTTATGATAAGGGATGATGGAGGTAATTTTGTTGTTGACTGGGTCTAGATAGACTGCAGTGCTGGGAGTGTTTTATGAGGCTGCTGTGTTGCTGTTCTGTTAGCTGCTGTGCTGATGTGTGCTTATGTTGCTGAATTGCTTTGCTGTGCTGTGACTGGTTTTAAGGGGGAGAAAAGGCTGCTGCCATGGGTGAAATGAAGGTGTTTTTGGTGCATTTTGAAGGATTAAAGCCTTTTAGCTGTATTGAATGTGTTTAGAATTCTTGTAATTCTTTGATTCTTGTAATTTCTTGATTCAATCAATAAAATTTTCCTTTTCTTAAAAAAAAAAAAAAGAATAGTTTTTTATTTTGATTTCTTTTTGTGAGTCTATTTTTGAAGGAATTTGTTTTCTAATTTTTTAAAATTTATAGGGGTTTAATTTTTTTTCAATGGATTCCATTTTTTCTAATTATAAATTTTTTTACACAACTTTTAAAGGCAATCACAATCATAAAAAAAAATTTGTTATTAATTATTTTTAGTCACTATGGATATTTTGGTTAAAGCTGATTCCATTCCAATGAAAAAATTGTTTTATCCAAACATAAGAATGGAATAAACATTCCATTCCAGCACTTAATCTTAAACAGCTGCCAAACATTGGAATGGTAATGCACATTCCATTTCATTCCCAAGTTCATTCAATTCCCAAACTCATTTCATTCCTACTGAAAAGCATTACCGCGTACCAAACGCAGCGTTAAGGTACTTTTATTAGTATGAATCAAAAGTTTTTCACTTAAGATATTTTTATTAGTAATATAGTTAAGGCGAAAGATACATTGTCGAATCTAAACAATTTTAGTCGTTACTGTGTTTTATATAAGTATGATACTCTTTTTTTTTTACTACATATAATAATCACTGCTCGATTTTCTTATTTGGGTTTGCCTTTTATTCTTCTAAATTCATAAAGGGTTGTGATGTTGACAGAAGAAGTTTCCTCTCAAGGAAACAACACTCTTTGGGGTCTCAGTACCAGATTATCTCAGAACTCAATTCCACCCTCTTGTCACAGGAAGCAAGGTAACTTACTGATAGAGACTTTTTATTTTTGGAATTCTCTAAAAAATGGCAACTAGGTTGCAAAGGGTTCATTTCCTTGGAAATTACATTGATGAAACTAAATCCACCAGCATTTACATGAAAAGCTTTTGGCCCAAATAAATCCATTTTAATAAGAACAATATACAGAGAAAATGTTCCCCAATCCATAAAAAGATATACATGAATTTAATAACACCTCACTAATATCCATCTCCACCTCGTTAAACTATTTAATAAAAAAATCTACTAATTCCCCCATTTTATCGACACCCACTAGTGGCTATGTTCATCCTATTAAAAAATGTTAGTAGTCTTGCATGGATACTTCTTTGCCGATTTTCATATTCGAGAGAAGAACAATTATTTTTCTGTTATACATAGACAAATATATTCTTGTACCTTATCCTCAGTATTTATTTTTTTTAAACATTTTCATTTTTTATGGAAAATTGAATAACTATCTTCATTTCCTTAGAATTTTTTTTTTTTTTTGCTGAAACTCTAAGGTTGGTATTTATGCTATAAGAGAGAGTGAGAAATTGCTTAATGCTACCCAAGTTTTATCTTCTCTGCTTTTAATTTATGTAATTCTTCAATAATTAAGAGATGGTGGTGTTTAGATACATAAGAGAGTGTATGTAGATGGATGAGTCTAATAGTCTTGGAGTAAGGATTGACATTTTTGGTTGAGAATATCCATCTTTTAATGATTTATGCATGAGTACTACTCAGGTTGAAAGGTTCATGTTGGAATCGGATTATGATAGAACTTGCAATGGAGGAATTTATATTTTAGATTGAGCCATGATCAACCTTTTGCTCTACCAACTCAACAATGTAATTTGATTTTTTTTTAATAGGAACAAACATATGCAATTTTCACTACATATGTATGGAGTACTTGCATAACTAGTTTTATTAAAAAAGTTATTTTTTTTTGGTATTACAGTCAGGAATATTCAAATTAGTTTACGCGTTCACTGATCCAAATCCCTCCCCGATCCAAATTCCTATGATTCCAAAGGAGTTATCAAATAACAGTAATCCTAATAAGGGATGGGTATATCATTCATAGTAGAGTAATACATGAGTTTTAAATATTGATGGATCAAGCCCAAGGGCCCAACTCACGTTGTGAGCCCAGTTTAAATTAAGAGTCCGACTTAGAGAGATCCAGTAAGTCCAGCCCAAAGGGGTCCACATCCGGTCAAGCTCATCAAGGTTCGAGGAGCTATATCACCAAGGGAGCATGCAGAGTCATCCAAGAGTCTCATCCATGCCGCCTTGGAAAGGATTAATCCCAACTTCATCATTTGACCGAATCTTATGGGGAGTATCACAACTGCCTCATCCGTTGAGAAGAGGACGTCAGTCCTACCAGATTAGCCACTTAGTTACTAATAAGTCGCCTCAATCTGTTAGGAGACGACTATAAATTGTAAGCTCCGCCAACACTTGGGGGCATCAGACTCAATTGCACACATTGCTATACTCTCCTCTTTAAGCTTGTATCTCTCTACTCTCTCTACGTTCCTCAAAGTAATAAAATACACAGGCGACCCTAGCCCTTCATAGTGGATGTAGGTCAAGTTGACCGAACCACTCTATATATTTATCTTGCTTGTGTTGCTCTCTTACTTCTTAATTACTAATCACTTGACAAGTGGTGCATAATATCAATTTGTGCATCATCAAATATCATAGTAATCTTTTATTTAATGTTTTTCTTTATGTGTAAATGTGTAATTGGTTTCGCTTCATCGTAGCCTATTCTGTGATGGAGAGATCGAAAGCATTAAGGTTGTAGCGTGAATGCGAAATTCCTTTCCTTCTCTTTCTTTCTTTCTGATCAAGTCTAGGAACTGTTGGAATTCAACCTCCGTTGCTTGATTTCGTGCTTTCGTGTAGACTTCATCATTTGTTGTCCCCTGATTACCCTTTTTATCATTCATTGTCATAAACCTTCTTCCAAAGGAAGAGTCTTTTTTGTGGTGGTATTGCCATAATCTAGTATAGAAATGGATATCTACTTCATTAATATTTTTAGTAATGAATTTTATTTTAGGAAAGAACTTGATTTTAGGAAGATAACTTGCCTTTAGCAACAAACTAAATTTTGGAAAGGACTTTGAATTTGATTTTTTTTTCTTTTTTTAGAATACCCAATTAAGTTGGGTAGAGATTACGGTCATTGATGATGGGTTTAAGATTGCCACTATCATTATTGGGAATTTGATTCTAATAGTAATTTTATTCCCGATATAAATTACCGAGTCATTAACTACTCAAACATGATAATTTATGGAATTAGAAATGAGATTATTATTCCCAACCAAGTTTATCGTCATCCAATCAGAACCGAATTATAAATTCTGACATTGTTTCAGTTCGAATCTTGACAATTTTTTAGACCAGCCGGAGATGGGGAGGAGTCATAATTTGATTCGAACATCCATACGATTGAAAAAAAGAAGAAGAGAGTTGTTACATCCCTAACTAATGACAGCCTCACCCCTCTTTCTCCGTTGGGCTTTATTAACAAAGTGCGAATTGCACTTTGTATACCAAAAAATTTTAAATTTTTTATTTATACTCTTAAATATTAGGGTAAATTACACTGACACCCCCTGACTTTTTAGTTTATTACAAGGACACCCCCTGACTTTTGACAAATGACACCGAACTCCCTTGACATTTAAAACTTATAACAGTTACACCCCTTCTAACTAACGGACGTTAAACTTGTTAACAGTCAAAGCTGAGGTCATCAATCATAATTCTCAAAATACCAAAAATACCCTCCAAATTTATCCAACCTCTCATTTATTTTTTTAATCTATATATGATATATATATATATATATATATATATATATATATATATATATATATATATATATATATTAAAATTTAACACTTATATGTTTAATTTCTAAATACATTACATTAATAAATAAAATATTAAATTTTTTTTGTTTATTAAATAATATTTGGTACTATTAGTACAATTTTAAAAATAATCAGTTTTTTAAAACCTTAATAATTACCTAATTCAATTATCTCATATTAAATTTATTCTTGCCACCATCACCACCAGTTCTGCCACCATCACCACTGCCTAAATCTAACCACCGCAATAGTGCTGCCACCCAACACATCCAAACACCACCAGCACACAGAGAGAGAGAGAACAGAGATAGAGAACATTACACCCAAATCAACCATCACAGTTAATCACCACCCATTGCCACCTCCATACCACAGAAACCACCACCACCACCTCCTCCTCCTCCTCCTCCTGCGGTGGGTTTCGGAAACCACCCAGACACCAACCACCACTAAACCAAATCGAACCCAACAAATCGAACCCCAGAATCGAACCCCAAATCGAACCCAACAAATCAAACCACTAGTAAATCCGAATCCAACAACCACCTCCTCCTCCTCCTCCTCCTCCTCCTGTGGTGGGTTTCGGAAATCCAACACCACCGCCACCACTGCGGTGGGTTTCGGAAACCACCCAGACACCAACCACCACCAAACCAAATCGAACCCCAAATCGAAGGGGCAGAAATCGAACCCACACCATGGAAACCGCTTCCACATCCTCTCTCTCTCTGCCTGTGTGTATATATATATGTATGTATATACATATATACACACACATGCACACACAGAGATGGACTGAGGGAGAGAGAGAGAAGACTGATGATTGAGATCGTTGGTGGGAGAGAGAGAAAGAGAGAGGGATTGGGGTTTGGGGTTTGGGTTTGGGTTTGCTGGTGAGAGAGAGAGAGAGAGAGATTGGGGTTTGGGTTTAGGTTTGTGTTAAACAGAGGGGCAAAGGTTTTGGGTTTGAGTTGGGTTAAACAGAGGGGCAAAGTTGTCTTTTTATTAGGAGAGTTATCTCCGTCTAACTATTGAGGTCTTAGTGTCATTTGTCAAAAGTCAGGGGGTGTCCGTGTAATAAACCAAAAAGTCAGAGGGTGTCAGTGTAATTTATCCTAAATATTAAGTTTTTTAGATTGTATTTTTAATATATTAAAAATATTATAATATAATCATTTTGTTAGTTTTTCCGTGAGTATTAATAAGTTAGATTTTGATGGAAAAAATAATAAAAATTAATAGAAGAGTCACATTATAATATTTTTGATATATTAATGGTATAATATATAAATTTTATCTTTAAAAAGTATAAGTGTGGGGAAAGCCCTTAATACCAAGACATTGCAATTGATCTCAAAACTAAGATCGTCCCTCTCCCTCTCAGACGCACCAACAATGACTCTCCGTAGCACCTTCAACGCCTTCATTTCCTCGTCTCTCGTCACCTGGAAATCTGTACGCTCTCTCTCTCTCCATCTACACATACACATACACATACACATAGGAATCTTCTTTATTTCTGTTCCAATTTTTTTTTTTTCAAATTGCAGACGGGTAAATTACAGCAAACAATATCGAAGTGTGTAGAGCGAACCGGACGGGCACTCCACTCCGGCAAGATCACAACAGTGAAAATATGGCCGGAGCTTGCCGGCGAGGGTAGGTATTTCGATTTCCGGTCGAAATTCATCCCCGCATCCGTCGAATTTGCCGAAGATAGCCCTCTCTGTACAACGCTGTCCAAAGATGGGCACAGAATTCGTACCGTTGAGCACTTGCTCTCTTGCTTGGAGGCCACCGGCGTCGATAATTGCCGAATCGAGATCGAAAACGAGGACTCCTATGATCAGTCTGTTGAGGTAGGTGACAAAAAATGTTTTCGTTTGTGAATGTCGTTGAATTTACACACATACACATATTTTATCTGCAGTATTTGAAACTTCGGGTAGTGATGAACTGTTAATGGAACTATTTCGTTAGATTTGTGAACCTACTTGAACCACACGCACACACACTGTGTATCCACACACAACACACACAAACACCTTTGTGAATTGTGAATATAGTTGAATTTACTCCGAGGCACAAACATCTTATGTGGATTCCTTGATTCTTCTGAATAGCTACAATGCAAATATTTCAGCAGATTTGTGAATGTAATTGAGTCACACACTCGCAGAGTCACACCAATATAATATCGGTGTTGAGTGGGGGTGACAGGATGGAAACCTTGTCGGCTCCCCCTTCAAAATACACACAGGAGAGCGAGATCCTTTCAAACTCATAGACCTTGTTGTGAATGCTGCTAACATCTTCAGTAGTAAGAGCCTTCATAATTTTTTGACCATCACCTTCTAATATGACACACCGAAATCCCCATTCAAGAGCAAACTGGACAACTGTGAATACGGCTGCTTTAATAACATCCGCTTCCATCAGTCTTGAATAGAGCTTTGCAAGACCAGCAACAAAGTTACAATAATCTTGAACCACCACCCCCACTCATGAAGCTTCTAGATGCAAAGCTTTGTTCCCATAAAATTAATTTTGTAATAATAAGGGGGCTCTGGTCTCACCATATTGGCATTGGTCGACTGAAGTTGCACAAGCTTATTATCAAGTTGAACCTGCTCAAATTGCTTCTGATAATTTGGTTACCAGCTGCTTACACTGCATCTCCTTAAGTTTGGCATGATTTCTATTGAAACAAATCCCCCAAGCTACTGTATTCTTAAAACTCACTTCATAACAAATCTCCCAACATGTCCATGTCCTACTTTTTTGAAAAATCTCATGTCGATGTGTCTGTGTCGTATCATATCCGTGTTCCACATCCATGTCCATGTTTCTTAAATGGCAGTTCTTAAGGACACGCAAGACCGTTTCATTAGTTGCACACAAGAAACATCTGTTATCAATAGGAATATTCTTGTTCGGAAAGGGCAAAGCATCTATACAAGCCCTCCGGACAAAGTGCTTAACCTTATTTAAATCTTCTACTGCCAAAGAAATCAAGAGCCTATTGTTGTTTTAGTGCCAAATGGTATTTGCTTCTGAAAAATATCTGGTATTTCCTTAATAATTCCAAGTCTATGTATTCTGTAGAAACGACTCACACAATGGAATATGCTCGGAATGTTTTCTATGTAGAATCAGACTTCGGTTACAGTGTAATGAAATCTGAATATGTACTGTGTTAAGAGTAGTCTCACATAAGTGAAAGAATGCCAGCATGCAGCTTATGCTTGAACAAAAAATAAACTGACACAGGTTCCTATTTTAGATGGGTCAGCAAGGGAATGGGTGGAGGCAATAGAACAAGCTGGGTTAAAGGTAGCCACAGATCCCATTGGCAACAACTGTGAAAAACTGGCAGCTTTTCTTAATGAACCTGTTCATATGTGGAAGAATGATTCTTTTATAGCTGCATTCCCATCTCCAAAGGTTTACATCACTTATGGAATTAACTTCCCTGAGGTACACTTTCTGCTGCATTAGTAATTAGTTTGCACCAGTATGGACTTTAGAAAACCAGACATTTGTGTTGCTATTGCTTTACATTACTCTTTAACTAGTTGTATGCTGTGAGTATTATTGCTATTGGTGAAATTCCATGCTGTCACGCTTTTGCCCATACTTTTTCACCTTGCTATGAAGGGAGATAAAAAGAATTTTAGAACATTCTTTAAAAATTTCATCTGGCTTTGCTCGATATGTTTCATCTCTTTTCTCCCTGTGTCTTTTGTGTCCATGCAAATTTGCATTGCAAAGATTTGCAGTTTAACTTCATCACTTCAAATATAATTATCTGACCTTGATTACCTGCTTGATCCGAACTGGCACAACGTTTAAGATCAATTACAAGCTTCACATTAACGGTGGTTTTAATATTTTGCTAGTCAACCACGGGATATGGTTCATACTTGAGTATTCTATGCTTATAAATACTACTAAGATGATATCCAATTGGTAGAAACTCCAGATTGTAATTTATGAGAGAAGTTTAATAAGTGGACCAGATAAAATAGAGGTTCCTGAAGAATTTCACATGCTATCACTATAAAGCAGGGTATTTAAAAATTCATGGTGCTTGTGTAGTTGACATGGAAACATAATTTTTTTATTAATGACAGAATTGAACTTGCTGCTGTGACTGATTGCACTGAGATCAGCCCTGACAGGTAGTTTAAAGGTTTCAGATTTCTCATAGATTGCTATGTTACAACCGAGTATGGTAGAAGAAACGCAATATTTTGACAAATTAAAGAAACTAAAAAAAAAAGAGAGAATATGAACAGCTGTTAAAAGTCTCTTCGACCCGAAGTGAGGTTCTTTATTCGTATTTATCTAGGCGCTGCTGGATCCTCACAATGATCCGGAAAGGTTAGCACTGGATCAACCATGATGACATGATTTGTGATTGACCCTTGGAAATGTCTAGTCCTACCACATACAAGGATGAAAATTTTGTTTCATTTCCACTTAAATAACAAAAATGGAAACCGAAACAAATCAGTGATTGAATATCGAAATTCCTAAGTTTTGCGTTGTTTTGACATATTTCGACGTGTTCCCCACTATGTTTTGACCATTATTTTGGAATGTTTCAAAAATAACTTTTTTCTTTGCTTCTGAACTGTTTGTGAAACATTGCCATGAAATTTCCATTTCCCAATCAACCAAAACTATGCACCAAAATAAAATTTTGTTCTTTTTTACAAGTTTCGAACCTTGTACAACCTATAGCACAGTCTTCCTTTCTATGGTATGCAAAGCTGGCTGCATGGAATGGGGAAAGTTGTATCCCTTAAAATGGCAGATTTTTGGACTGCAAGAAAACACATTGTAGTTTGTGTACCACTTGCAGTTCTAACTGTGGTCAAGGACCAGTTGTTGATTGTATATTGTGGGGCAGAGCATTGTCTATTATGTCATTTTAGTGTTCCAGATGCCTAAATATTGTTACTGTGTTCCAGGGTTTTTGTGGTAATCAGAATAGGTAAATGGGACAAGGTTCTGAATTTTTGACCAAATAAAAAAAAAAATGAAAGGTCGGCCTCAATGATTTTCTTGTTCCAGGTACCTGCCATTGGCTGCCAATGGTTCTCTTCCCCCTTGTTGGATGAGACTTTTGGAGGAAATGTATCTTCCCCCATGTAACTGGGACGAGGTTCTGATTTTCGAGTATGAAGTTAAATTTTTTCATAGGATTGGCCTCAATAATCTAATTGTTGCAGGTGCCTGCTATTGGCTGCCAATGGTTCTCTTCCCCTTTGTTGGATGAGACTTGCTTCGCTAAGCAAATAGCTTCTTCAAGAACCTTTTGCATTTATGAAGAGGTTTGTTTTCTCAGTTATCATCATTTCAATAAATTTTTGTTATTATATTCTTCTTTAGTTGGCGTTTTGCAATTGAATACACATCCCCATTGTTGATTTAAGGAAATCCTATATTATCAGTCATTACCTTTCTGCCTGTTGAGCTGTCTTGATGGTGTTCGAAAGAAACTCTAAAGCACGGCTTTCATAAGGGTATAGAGAAAATTACGTATAGGCTTTTGACATGTTTTATAAGGCAAAGTAATATTCCATCGAACACTTGTCTTTCTAAATGCTTTTGTTTTTTTTGGTTAAATCACTGACATGTGGGACCTTTTCTTTCCCCTAAGGCAGTCAATGGGTCAGACGGAGATCTTAGTGTGACTCGAACTGGAATTAATTAGATCAAGATCCAAATCTAATTACGGTACAAATTGTGATACATGATTCGAAAATGTATGCAATTTAAGTGACTTCACATCCGAACTCAACAGGTTTATTTGATAACTTGTTTAGTTATTACATATTACACTTTTTTAAAAACACTTATATTCTTACTCCCTCTCAGATATGGACTTGGATAATAATTGAGATCTTTGTATACAAGAATTGGTTTGGATTCAGGTCTTGGCAGATCTGCAAGAATCTGTCCTGTTGACAGACCCACTTTCCCTCCACCCCCTCTATATTCTGTCTTTTTAGTACATTCATTTTTGGTGATTTTCATAAACCTCTCTGTCAGACGGCATTATTGAATCTGTGATGTCTGGAGCAAACTTAGTCTCCCTTCATTTGCTTTTTCATGTCTTGTGATTATATGCTGCTTGTGCCGGACTCCATTCTGGAGAATTTGTGCAGGTGGAGCGATTGCGTGATGCAGGACTCATTAAAGGGGGTTCGGCAGAAAATGCTATTGTGTGTAGGTGAGACACCTACAGTATATTTGCACAGATTTGCAGGAGTTGTCTTTTTAACCTTTGCATACCTAAAGCCCTCAGTTTCTTGGTCAACTTGACTGGCTGTAGGTCTAAATTATATGGTGGCAAAAACTGCTGACTTAACCACCAATGCACAGGAAAATTTTGGTTTTGAAATATTCCCCGTAATATGTGAAGAACCACGAATATGTATTTTCTTGCATTTTCAATCATTACCTTCAGCACCTTTAGTAAAAATTGTTCAAACTAAGGATCCATTGGGAAAAAGATGATATGTTGAACCTTTTACCTTCCTACAGTTTGCTTCTTTTAGGGCCAATATCAGGATGCCAAATCTCAAAAGTAATGCCGCCTAGTGTAGTTGAATGAAATTCTACAATTGATTAATACAGTAATATGGCTGACAAGGTCGCTTTGATGTTATATATTTACCTTCACACGGGCAGACATTTACCTTGGACTCAATTTAATGTGAGTTTGCTGAGGAGTTTCATGTCAATGCGTTAACATGTTAAAATGCAGGTCACTTTGCAGTGAGCCATGAGAAATTTTGGATCTAATTAATTTCCTTGACCAAACTATGGTTTGAATTTTGAGCTCTCTTAAGACAAAGCAACAGACCAGACAGCAAAAGACACAAGATAAGTCAGTCCATCTTTAAATAAGCAACTTTCACCACATACAAGACAAATGTCACCATCTCATTAGTGGAAGCTGCACAGCCACGTACCAATCTCACGTCAAGCAGCACTAAAGCTAGTAAATAAATTTTATTCTCGAAGGCTTTCAGCAATGCACAGCTTTCTGGGCACTTCTCTTTGAATCCCAGGATGGAGAATTTAACTAGAAGATTTAAGCATTTCAGAAATGATGTGAAGATTGATAAAAAATTGTTCTTAGTAGAAGTTGATGAAGTATCAAGGGGAGAGGCAATCAAGATTACCGAGAGATCTCATTTCGCAAGTTTTACTATTATGGTTGGATTGGGAGGGGTTTCTTGGCTCCATAATGTGGTTAAGGGGTCGTGCTCATGGAGAAGTCCGGAGTTGTTTTTTAGGAAGTTCAACAATAAAAAATATTATATTTGGGTTGAACTTAATTCTAATAGGTTTGGTAAGTTCCTCACGAGTCACGATATCTAGAATACATTCTAATAGTAAAGGAGGTTTTATTTCTATTCCTTAAGGAGTTGATTTTAATGGATGAAGAAGGTTTTTGAGTATGGTGGAACCGTGGAAGGTTTTTTTAAGAAGGATAGAATTGATGGGATTTCAAATTATTCCCGGAATGCATTCGAAGAAGCGGGTGGAGGCAAGATATTTGAGGATAGAGTGAATGATATGTGATTAGAGGAAGTAACCTTCAAGATGCCTGTGTTTTGGTGAATGAATTAGTGTTGTTTTGTGTACCAGGGAGAGTGTTTTCATTCCTTGGCGGTGGATTCGGCATGCTCTGGTTAATAAGTTCAAATGTGAAATTGTGTTGAATTCATTTCACGTGGAGTTTTCAATTTCATTAAGTGTTATGCATAGTGATGCATTGTGATGAGATTGTGGGAGGTGTTGACGGGTTTATACCGTCTTTGTAGTCCTCGTTGGTGCTTAGGAGGTGATTTTAATGTTATAAGGTATTTGACAGAAAAATTGAATGGGAGAAGGGTGATTAGGAGTATGAGAGACTTTATTCTTTTATTAGGGAAATGGGACTCAAGGATCCACTGTTGGGAAATGGTACTTTCATGTGGTTAAATTTTAGAGAAAATTTTGTTTGTAATAGACTGGATAGATTTTTATTCTCTAAAGAGGGGGAGGAATGTTTTCAAGGGGTAATACTGGAGACTTTGGCGAGAGTAGTTTTAGATAATTGTCCCATTATGGTTGATTCAGCTAAGGTGAAGTGGAGTTTGTCTTTTTTTAGGTTTGAAAATATGTGGTTAGAACAACATTCTTTTAGAGGACATTTTAAGGAATGGTGGGAGGAAGAGAGTTATGAGGAATGAAAAGATTTTAAATTTATGAAAACATTGGACAATGTGAAAAAAAAAGTGAAGAGTTGGAATAAGGAAGTGTTTGGGGATATAGGATCACAAAAAATCAAATCATGAATAGAATTAGAGAGATTGATAAAATTGAGGAGAGTGGAGGGCTAGAAGATAATAATTCTAAGTTGTTCATAGAGTAGCAAACGGAAGGACAAAGAAGAAGTATATTGATAAATTGGAATTGGATACTAGCGAGATTATAGAAGATGAGGGGATGATTGACCGATATTGGAGGGGTTGGAGTAGAGTCTTATTGAGGAAGACAAGTCTAGGTGAGTAGGTGGTTGGAAAAACCTTTTGTGGAAGAATCGTGATAAGGCTCTGGGCCCCATTGGATTCACTTTGGCTATGTATCAGGATTGTTGGGATATAGTGAAAGTATATTTAATGAAAGTCTTTAATGAATTTTTTCAAAATGGTGTGATCAATGCTATTACCAATGCAACTTTTATTTGTTTGATTCCAAAGAGAGACAAGACAATAAAGATGAAGGATTATAGGCCGATTAGTTTGGTGCCTAGTCTATAAAATCATTGCAAAAGCTTGGCTCTTAAGATTAAAATAAACATTGACTGGTATAATATTTTAGTGTCAAGGGGATATTGTTAAGGATTGACAAATTCTTGATGTTGTTTTAATGACAAATGAGGTTGTGGAGGATTATTGTCAGAGGTAAGGAGGGTTTTGTTTTCAAAATTGATTTGAGAAAACATGTAAGCTTTTTGGAATGTGTCATGGGGGCTATGAAGCATGGATACGAATATGCTACAATACGTGAAAATCTTAAAAATTAAGAAACGAGTATGGTTGGAATACGTCTATAATAAAATATATTTTTATATTTTTGTAGTTATATAATTTTAAATTAAAACTTTTATTCAATTTGTATATTAGCAGGAAAAAAAATCAAGTGATTGTACAGAGCAAGTGTGTAGAAAAAAAATGTTATAAATTGAAGTAGTTCAACACTATCTACACGTGTACACAACAAGTGCACAGTAAATGTATGCCACCTCATTATTCTTTTTCTTTTGAAGAATTTGGGCTCATAGACTTTATTTTTCTGGTCTTGATCTATTATAGTATTCCTTCATTTGAAGTTTTGATCTTCCTCAAATGCATTTTTTTCTATGAGAGCATCCAACCCAAAAATACCAATTGGCTATAAGCGGGATGACCCCTCATGTATATTAACCAATCTTGGGTCTACTTAATCATTCGATGTGGGAAAGCTCTATTTACTCATTCCCTCACATGCGACCTGGGCTTGCACGTGAACAAATAAACTATTGGGGAATTCAATTGGGTGAGAGATGACGTGGGCTACAAACCACCCAAGGCTCAGCTCTAATGCTATGTTAGAAAATTCAACCCAAAACCAATTAGCTGCAGATGAAATGATCACTCAAGAATATAAAACAACCTTGGTTTGCTTAATTTTTCGATGGGGGATAGCTTTCTTTACATTTTCTTAAGAGAGTCACGGATTTAATGGAGCACCATATTAAATCGGGAGGATCCTCAAAAGTCAAAATACTTTATTGTTTGATTTTTGTTGAGCTATAATCATTTGAAATTTTGACCTTAGAAGCAAGAAGCATATGTGTTGGAGCAGTAGTAGTTTCCTTTTGAAGAAAACTTCATCTACTGATCCTCTACAGTCTACAATATGCTTATGTGAAGAAAGATCACAAAGGTGTTTCACAAGTTGTTCGAAATCACGGGGGCATTGCATTGAGGGTGCTTGCATTTTCAAATTTTGAATTGTGAACTAGGCTATCTAGTTTCTTAATAGTCATGGGTATGAATTCTATATTGATCAATCCAAAGTATAATGAATGAAAAGTTCAGGATCGTTGTTTGTTTTTATTGCTTTTGTTTTCTATTTTAATAAATATTCTGACATTTCCAGAGTGAGATTAATGAATTTAGAAGTTGGCAGATGGTTGGTTTGTGTGAATGAGGGCTTTAATGACCTTCTATCTTTGTTCTGAATCAATATTTGCTTTCAATGAGTGGACTTAGCCATTGTATTTTTCCACAGTGGCAGTAGAGGTTGGTTGAATCCACCACTGCGTTTCCACGATGAGCCTTGTCGACACAAGGCTCTGGATCTTATTGGCGACCTATCCCTTTTCGCACGGAGTGGTAGTCAGGGGCTTCCAGTGGCGCACATAATTGTTTACAAGGCATGTTCCTTCTCTTTATTTTTCTTCTAATTTATATCACTTACAGAAATGCCTTGGAAGTCTGTGGTTCATGGACAGTGAACTTTAATTAAAATATGGACTGTACATATGATAGAAACATGGGAATGACTCTGTGCTTGTGTTTGAAACGGAAAATACATATATGTGTGTGTGTGTGTGTCTATTCACTAGAATACATATATTGTACCCAGGCAAGTTGAGGTTGTGGGTTCAAAACCGAGGGCAACCACTATGAGCAAAACATGTGTGAGGATTGCACTCAGCATAGCCATCTCAGAATCCATTAGTGGGCTCTAAATGGGATGTTATACATGTATAAAATATGCACACACTAAATTTTGTTGGAGATCCAATATTGTTATCATTGATATTCTACTTCAGTAAGTCCTTGTCCCAATTGCTTGGATGGCTTATAACTTGTGATACACCAGAAGCAATTCTCCACAACTTTCTGTTCAATTATATGAGCAATATCAAATGTGTTTCAGTCTTATTCACTAATGATTTTCTCATTTAAGATGATGAAATTACTTAGCAAGTGTTTCTTAACCATCAATATAGCTCATTTCACCTTAAATCACAGTTGTCTGTTCGCCAGACTTTCTCTTGTTCAGTAACTATTCTGTCATTGTTTTTGGGTCTGATTGGTTACTTGGATTGTTTTTAAATGTCTGAATAACTCTCTCTTATCCGTTCGAAAATCATGAAGAAGTTAGGCTGTCATCCTTATAGTAGCACTACTGAATGCATGCACAATTATCAGTACTGTCGCCTTCTGATTATCAATTGCTTTAGTTGTTAACAAGTTCTTGAACGGGTGAGTTGTAGTTGTCAATGATGGTTTCATCAAGTTGCAATTGAACTACTTGTTTTGCAGGGTGGCCATGCACTGCATACTGAATTTGTTCGTTCCCTAGAGTTGAACCGGAGAAGTGTGACTAATGGTTGTCAAAAAGCCGGTAGTTAGAATCAAATGTTATGTGCTAGGCAGATTTATGAACTAAAAACAGATGAAGAGATCCGTCTTGTCAGGTGTCTGTATATAATCTAGTTTGTGAAAGTGTTGTGCAGATGTTGAGTGTGTGAGGACCCGATGTTGAATAGGAAGTTTCGGATTTCCAATGTGGTTTTGTGTGTGATTATGGGTTTATTTTCTACATTTACAATCTTTCCTTGTTTTCATGTTTCTCTGCCTTGTTTATATTGGACATAATGGAAGATTGTTAACCTTCAAGAATCTGTAGTGAAACTTACGAGGGAGGGACCAATCACAAGCCAGTAATCCTCTGTTTAGAGAGAGAGAGAGAGAGATCACAATCCAGTAATCTTCTGTTGAGGACAAAATCTGCCGAAAACCAGTCTTAACAAGAAATAGCGGTTGCCATGATCGATTTCCTCTGCCCAGCTGGGGATTTGAGAGGAAGGGTCTCACTCAAATCTTGGTAATAACAAATGACTTGCTTGATTTCTATGCATCGATTTGTGGTATTGAAATCTTGGATGATCTTATCATTAACTAAGAATGTCAATTGCTTTGTCCTAATTATTTTTGGTCACTCCAAAACTTCCATGATAGAATTTGTACCCCATCTATCGAACCACAGATGCCAGTACGCAACCCTATGAAGCAACCGAAGATCCATTGATTGCTTTTTCGACAAATTCTAAACTACCTCTGTTACCTTTTGCTTCCTTGCTTTTATGGCAAGCTTTCCATTATTCATCTATAGGGCACGATATTCAGGAAATGTTCTTTATCAACACCACACCACTCTGACTGACCATAGAGCGGAAATGTTCTTTACCAACACCACACCACTCTAGTGAAATTGACAACTAATAATCATAAAATTAATGGTGCTTCTCGTCTGTGTTATTTAGGAGTCATATGTTGACTCTCTCTTTCCTGCTCCCTCATACACGAAAGACATCCATCTTATTAGAACCCTATTAGCTTTTTTAGTAAGCCCTTTCGATTATTAGTAGGGATTGGGCATGTTTCATTCGACTAATGGAGATAACGACTGAATGTGTTTTTTCTTATCAAGACAATTTTGATGCCAGGTCCAAGTAATTCTTGTATCATGATCAAGTGTTTTAGACAAGTGAGCCAAATCATTAATCTTACCAAAATCAATGAACGCCTACTACCATTTAGCTCTTCTAAACATCGTTATAGACAAGAAGCTTGTGCAAACTAATCCTCCACCCTGCAGATCTTGAGCCACTAACTAAAAGCAACTGAAATACAAAGCTGGAAAAATGAAAGCAAGCCTGTCCTCAAGGTTGAGATTCTCGAGGAAAAGCGGAGAATTCATCAATACCCACCCCTCTTACACCAGGAACTAGCGATCTGGTATGGTTTCTTTCAAATATACAAAAGTCTCAACTCCCACATGCAAAAAGACTATTTTTGTAACTCGGAACACATTTGAACTACTTATCACTGTACAGGACCCACAATCTGTATATCACTTGTCTTCCAAGTGTCTCAATAATTTTTCTGGTCTTCCATGCACCAACTCTAAGAGAATTGATTTTAATTTTACTACTGATCTCAAGAAATCAACAGAGAAAATGTACAACTAAAATACAATCACATTTTGCTGGCAAATCCAAGGTCGGCTGTGTTGTCTATTATTCATATACATACAACCATACATACACATATACGTTCTCTTCTTCCAACTTAGCAACCGAAAAGAAATGTAACCTATAAGAGAAACAAGCTGGAAAGGGATACCTCATTAGAAGCAAGAAGCAACTCGAACAGAGGCAATGAAACACACCTCAGACATCTTCAAAAGGTTGAAACTACACTAATGAAGCTTTGAATGAATGTGAAAACTTATTTTGATAAGCACAAAGGTGAGTGTATTTCAAGCCTTGATTTCTCCTGCATAATCAGACACAACAGGTGGATACCCAAACCAGAATTGATTACTTCGTGTGATTTTTCCCTATCCTTTCTTCAAACCTGTTCATTTCCCTTGAGAATGTTGTACTTGCAGAGAGGACATGTTGCATTAGTTTTCAGCCATTTCACAATGCATGTTGAATGGAAATGATGGTTGCAGGGGAGAGCATGCAGCTCTGTTCCATCCTCATATGAGTTGAGACATATACAGCATTCCTAGAAAGATACAAAGAGCACTAGTGAAAAAGTAAAAAAAATGTCCTTGGGAAGTAGGTAGCTGGTAATTATCACAATCATTACATATTTACAGTTGTCGTTGTATAAGAAATAGTTCCACATCCATTTTCCGTGTATTATTCGGAGGTTTTCAACTCCCGAATAGATGAACTATGAATGCATGTGCCATCTCCTATCACAGGATCTGTGATCACTGACCTTTATATCAGTTGACATGGCCTGGTGTATGCTTAGTTCCACTAGAGAGTTATTGCAGTGCTAGCTAGAGGGCTGCCCCATGAAGAGGATGTGTATTTTGATTCCTTTAGCTTTATATTGGTGTGTGTAGGATAAAAGGAATAACATGAATTTTGAGTGTACAAAGATGCCCATGGATAGGCTAAAACAATCCCTTTGGAATATTTAATTTTGTTCGGATATAGGGTTTCTACCCAAAGGGCTTAGTGCCATTCCTATAGTTCCTTGGAGGAGATCATAGTAGTTTGTAAAGCTTCATTTTCATACTGCAAGAGCATGACGCAGCCTCCATCTATTCATTTTTACGTGTCAAATGAAAAAAAATGCTGAAAACATAACTTGAAAAGCTTGGAAAGTCATTCACAAATACTTTCTTCTTCCAATCTTTGGATGGAAGCAGAAAAAATAATCAAAAAAAGGGGACAAAAATCACATATTCACTACAGGTAGAAGATCTATAAATACTTTCCAAAACAAAGACAAGGAAATAAAGCTACTTAGTAAAAGAAAAAGCTAATAATTGCTGAAAAATAAACTTATTTTAGAGTTTTATTATATTATTAAGGTGAGTTAATTTTGTGTTAGTGAGCAAGGAATATGTAAGTAGTGGAAGACAATAGTATTAATGGGTGTTAATTTTCCAAATAATGGTGTCTTAATATTTTAGGAGTTACAAGAGTTAGTGGGTGTAGTAGTGTGTGAATGTAATGCTAAGAGTATTGGTTTGGTCCTATATAAATAGGATAGATGTTCTAGTGTTAAGAGGTAAGTAGAGTTGAGTAGAAGTTGTAGAGTCCAAGTTGAATGTGTGATTGTAATCAACTTGTACGAATTTTTTTTTTCGTGTTCATATCCTCCTCTACTTCTTTCCATTTTATTTCTAATCCTCTCGACTCCAATAAAGTGGTATCAGAACAATTTTTCAACCAAAGTAACATTGGAGTAATTCCAACAAATTGGTATCAGAGCTAGCACCAATCCTGAAAGATAACTCTCCATTAGAGCCAGTTTTACAGTCCAGGAAATCTAGTTAACTCTCCATCAGAGCCAACTTTTGATCCAAAATCTAGAAAGCTCCCTTTAAGAGCCAGTACAATCCTTGAAGACTTGATAGATTGTCGCAATTATGAAGATCATGGAAGTTTTACCAAATAAGTGTTTTTGGTGTGAAAAATGTGATGTTCTCAAATTACAAGAGAATGAAAATTAGTCTTCCTTTTTATCTCAAAGTATGTGATTTATGGGATGTGATTGAAGAAAAGCGAAGGAGTGGTTTGCTTAGAAGAATACGAGAGAAGAAAGTGGAAAGTACACTCGGAGTTCGTAAGAAAGCTATTCATCCTGAGATTTGGAAGTTTGTAGGAGATTCAAATTCTTCAAATCATGTTTGGAAGTTGATTGAGAGTATTGTCTCCAAACAAGAAGGTGAGTTTTTATCCTAGGAGTATTGAGTTCAATACTTTGAAGAAGATGAGTATGTAAAAAAAAGAGTGATTTTGAAGACACACTAACGAAGGATCAAGAAGAGCATCATATTGATGAAGGGAAAGAAGTTGAAAAAGTTAAAGTTGAAGTTCAAGAGACTAGTGAGGATAAAGAAAACGATGATGTTGAAGAATCAACTCAAGAAATGAAGGAAAAAGAAGTTTGTAAACAAGTTGAAACAAAAGTGAAAGAAATTGAAGAAATTGCGAGGAATGAAGATGAAATCAAAGATCTTGTCATGGTAAAAGATGGTGAGATAGAATCCTACGAACTAGTTTCGAAATATATTTTTCCAATGAAGCATGAAAGTGAAGATCATCTTGACGGAATGTTTGAAAACAAGAGTCTAAGGTAATGATTTTCTAAAAAATCGCATGAATCATTACTTACAACTTTGTGTACAAAATGTTTTAAGTAACACAGGTTGGGTGAAAATGTTTTAAGGAGATGGCTTTGAAGATTCTTGCAATTGAAGGAGGTGGTGCTTAAGTCCATAAAGTTTGTAATAATTCTACGAAACCCCTCTATCATGAAGTGATTTGCAAAATAAGGAATTGGAGGTGCAAAATTAAGTTTGGAGGGGGGTGTTTAAAAAATAAACTTGTTTTAGAGTTTTATTATATTATTAAGGTGTGTTAATTTTGTGTATTAGTGGGGCAAGAAATATGCAAGTAGTGGAAGACAATAGTATTAGTGAGTGTTAATTCTCGAAGTAATGGTGTCTTAATATTTTAGGAGTTACAAGGGTTAGTGGGTGTGGTGGTGTGTAAATGTAATGCTAAGAGTAATGGTTTAGACCTATATAAATAGGATAGATGTTCTAGTGTCTGAGGTAAGTAGAGTTAAGTAGAAGTTGAAGAGTCCAAGTTAAGTATGTGATTATAATCAACTTGTATGAATTTTTTTTTTAGTGTTCATATCCTTCTTTACTTATTTCCATTTTATTTCTAGTCTTCTTGACTCCAACAAAGTGATATCAGAAAATTTTTCAAACAAAATAACATTGGAATAATTCCAACAATAATTGCATTTGAAAATTAAGAAATTATTGATCTTACAAGAAAACATCATTTACTACTAGGCAGCAAGCTTGCATCTTCCTTCTTTCAGGATTAAGAAAAGAAACAGAGAAAAAAATAAAGCTATTCTGTTTGATTTAGAATCACATTAATAACATCTTTTATCGAGTATTTTGAGTTTTCCACTAATTATTACTTCAAATTCAGATAGAACTGCAGACAACCTATAGCTTACAATGAGAAATGGAAAAAGCAATTTAAATAGACCTACCAAAAGAAAAAGAAGAAGATGATATAGGTTATGGACCTGTTGAAACATGTTAGTGAGGCTTGCCTCTTTTTACTGGTTGAAAAAGAAAAACAAGAGAAAATAAAGCTTTTCTTTTTAAATCTAAAACCGCATTAGTAACTTCATTTTTTGGGCTCCTTTCTGTTTTCCACTACCAGTTGTATCCATCATTCAAATACCATAGGTTATGGACCAAGTGAAACATATGCGTTGGCATTTTCATGGAAAAAAAATAACTTACTGCATCTTCAGGTAAAAGAATACGTTCGTTTGCTAAGTATCCGCTGTGTGTTTCCAGGGGAACCATTCTACCTGCTCCTATACTTCGCTTCTCCTCCTCACTTGAGATTTGAAATGTGTACTTTGGAAGGGTACTGAGATCTGCCTCTGATGCACCTTCCTATATAATCGCACAAGAAGAAAAAACAGCAGTCCAATCAATCGCTTACTAGTAGATAAATATTAGTTGGGAAAAACCTTCATTAAGTTGAGTTGGATTAACAGATAATTAGTTGCCCAAAATCCACTACATATTGTTACCTGGCCTGCAACGGCATAGAGAATGGCAATAATGCAGGGCAAGCAGCAACAAAGAGCGATCCCTATCAAACATGCCAAGACAACACAAAAGATGGCGAAGAACACATCGAATGCCAGAAATACCACAGCCAACCTGCAGCAACTCAAAATCAGATATCGGGGTATTTCTCTAAAACTTTTAAGGGCATGCTCTCATTATTTTTTATTGATTTCTTTATCCCTGACATGTAGGTGCATGCTCTCATTAGGAAATTAAACAAATTAATTGGTATTATTTATTTATTTGTCGGATAGGGTGCCAAGGAGGTGCAAACCACGAATTCATCGGTTAATTCTCTCAAGTTTTATCTAAAGTTTCGACATTCAAGAATGCTAACTATGCCCAGGCCCTCTCCAACACAGAGGTCCCTGAATTAGGGGATTGGTTGATCAAAAAGCTCAGGTAGGAGTAGGACATTCTGTACAAATCTTTCCGATCCACTAGCTTGCGCTAGTTCTCAAATCCCATTTTTTCATTAACCAGTACGGTGAATTCTAAGGTTCCTTATTCGAACCACTGAATAAGACAAACAAAAGGTGTCCTCTGCTTCTATCCAAATTGTCTCATTTATGAATTATCTGTGATTAATAAAAGAGTGTTATCCTTGATAAAGCTTGCTAATTTCCAATAGCAATAGTTACATCATAATTAATTTCTTCTTCTTTTCTCAGGGTAAATTATAATATTAACAATTACAGGACAGCCGAATGGGCAACTCTAATGGAACCAAAATGCAAAATTTATAAATGCTTTTCTTTTATGTCAACAGTCATGGACTAATAAAAAGTTAATAGAGGCTTTTCCATTTTTCCAATTTATATATATAACAAAGAAAAGTAGGACAAAATCAATTCATGTCAATCCACCTCTCCAGATACAATATCATAACAAGACAAATCACAAGATATTCGGGCAATGTAAGATGAAGAAAAAGAGCAAAAGTTAATAAAGGAAATGACTGACATCATACATCAGCCTGACAGAAAAAGGAACAATTTCATGGACATTTTTCACTATTTCAAAGAGATTGTCCATATTTTAGGAACCCAGATATTTCACTCCAATAAACAGGAAAAAATTCAGGTTGACAGATTTTGATGAAAATATATGCGTAAAACGAACTACTGAACAACCATATGCAGTCAATTTGGCTGGATTCAGACGAAATAAATTATCTTGGGACCAAATTATTTGAGACATACCAATATAGACGTGGAGCAATCCGCAGAAGAACTTCTCCACCAGATACTACCCAATAGAAGCCAATTATCCACCAGATAAATGAAGCCATCGTATTCACAGATTCACATCGTTTAGTAATACTGAAATGTCCATAAAACAAGGAATTTGTCAAGAGTAGAGTAACCCCCTGCAGATGCTCTAGCACAATATAACAACTGTAGTCATCAAAGAAACCATTATAATAACAGACACTGCAAGGCATGATAAGAAAGCCTAGTCTTCTTCAGATTGGAATAAGCATTTCATTTGCTTCAGCAACCCAAATTTGAAGCTTATTTTGCAAAGAATGTCTCTAACATCTTTCCCGTTCCCGTGCCGGCCCATGCACTAGGCCAATGCCTAGGGCCCCCAAATGGGAAAGAAATTTTGGGACCCCAAAATAAATTTGTGTACAATGTTATTAGACTTAACTTGATAATTTAATACATTTTGATCCAAAAAAAAAAAAAATTTGCATTTCGACCATTGAATTAGTAATAGGGACTAACATTGAATAAGTTCACTAGCAATCAAATAATCACAATTTACTAGGTGTTAAAATTAGGTCCCTAGTTTTTTTTTTTTGGTCAACAGATCCCTAGATTAAATACAAGTAATATTATTGTAAAATATTTAGGGCTCTAGAGTTCAAGCTGATTTTTTTTTCTTGCCCAATGTTTAGGGTATACGAAAAATATGTTATCATCTAATAAAATATTTTTTTATCTTATTATCAAAATACCTAATAAAATATTCATTTTGTTAGCTAGTCTAAATTTTCATTCTCTATATCTTTATCTTCAATAGATATCTAACTTAATTACAATTGGTCAATGATTCGAATTTTATTAATTGGATTTTAATGTATAAAATTTCAAAATTTTAATTAATATTTATGAATCTTAAAAACAAACACAAAAAAAATAAATAAATAAACATATTTATTTTTTGACAATTATTTATTATTATTTATAAGCCTGTAAAATATATTCATAGGGCCAAATTAAAAAATTTTGCCTAGGGCCCAGCATATATGTTGGGCCACCCCTGCATCTTTACCGTGCTTCTATAAATCAACCAAGGCTACATGACGCTTGTTCAAAGCTTTATGGTCAAATAATGCCTTGATATAAAAGATATCACTCTTTCTTGCAACGCGACTCATAAGATAACAATAACCTTCATAAAGTCCAATCAGCCCTATTTCTACAATATTTGGACAGTTTGTTAATCAACACCACAATACTGTAGAACTGGGGAGATGGAACTTTATAAAGATTCCTATATCTTATCAGGTAGCTTATCAATTTAATACATTTTCCAGGCATATCTAGGGCACCACCATCTAGCCACAATCATCACCACTAACTTGCCAAATCTGAAAAAGTCACCATTGAGCTACCACCACAACTTACACAACCTCAACAGCATCATCACGGGCATTACCGCCGCCGCCGCCGCCATCATGATTGTTAGTAAATGATGGGAAAGTTTCAACGTGTTGCAATAGACTCCCTATCAAGGACTCTCGACATTTATTAGGTTTAGAAGAGAAATTAGGTGTTCATTGCAATGGCCCAAATGATACATGGTGCATTCAATATACATGGAGGAAACCTGGTTGATCATTGACAGTGTTCTGAACATATTCTAACCTTGATTCCTGCATCGCAAACTTGGATTATGCAATAGCCTTTTCATTCATGATAAATCTTGCACTACAATCTTGGAATCACAACTCTATTTTAATAGTTGGCTATAGACAGGAACAATGTACTCTTGAACATATGGCCACTATCGCTTTATAGATAGCATTCTCTAGAACTAGTGCACCAAAATACCATCGTAGCAATCCTATTTTCTCAACAAAGTTCTTCACATCCCATAAAATCTAACAGTATATAGTAAATCTTCACACTTTTATTATAAAACAAGTATAGCTTTCCATGCCGACTAACTGAATACTGATTTTACCTAAACATTAATTTTGCATGGATGAAAATTACTAATAGTTGTAGCGAGTTTCTTGGCACATTCCGTCTAACACTCGGGCACCATCATCGCCGTAAACATTATACACTGGAGGAGAACTCAAACCAATTAAACTATCTTGTGATGCATCAGGAATAAAGTTGTTCTGGGAGATCTGTAGTTCAAGACTAACTTCAGTAATTCGCTGGTTTATGGTTAACATAGGCAATCTCCATAAAAAAAAAAATTCACTATTTTTAATTTATCTGAAAGTACATTTTGGTGCAATTAAAGTTTTGGTTGCCTTTTTGAACTCATACAATTTTTGCTTTGTTCCTTATTCAAAAGATTATTAAGAATTTGGGCCGACCCATTAAAATTTGACCTCCTCCGACCTTTTCCACACTTTTTTGACAATTCTTGCTGAACTATTATGTAGCCAGTCACATATACATTTTTATCAAATTCATTCCTGAAAAGATATGAAACTTATATTTAAACAGCTCCCTATCACATACAGGATCATGATGAATCTCCCCCTCTGCCTGCCTTGAAACTGGATACCACAGACCCAACGAATTTAGAATTTTCATCCCAACCTCATTGATGTTCTTCCCTAACCCCACCCTATAGGAAAAATACTAATTCATGGAACATCTAAGACCCCTCATGCTACATACCCATCAACAATCACTAATTTCCAAGCCTTGTCTTCCACTCCATACCTCTACAATCATGCCCTAGCAAAAGCGCGAGTGAACCACTACATTCTCCTGAATCACAACTACCGTTCCAAAAGTGAAGACCCCAACCTTCCATTCAACTCAAATGGAATTGAAACTCATCTCCCATGCCGCCCCAAAGAAATCCCATCCAAGCTTCTTTACCCTCTACTCAACTGAAGCTGGCATAGGGAAAAGGAACATAAGTAAGAAGACCGATGAATGTACTTCTGACCAAAGTGACCTTTTTCCCTTCAGAAATATACTACTACCACCACCTTGCAAGCCACCTATCATATCGCTCCACCACCAAATCCCAGACATTCAAAGGAAGCATACTTTGCACAATTTATCCGAAAGGATAGAGATTGTTATGTCATTTCCTACTTTCTTCCAGTATCAGTATTGTTGGTTACATTTCTTCCAATAAACGCCATACAAATTATCTTGCATTGGTTATGGCACCCAACAACCAGGACCATTTCTCATTAAGAATAATGTCCTCATTGAAAATTGTTTACTAACTCCATTCAATGCAAGACTCTTGAACATGATCACTTCTTCAGTGTCCTAAAAAATTATCTCTCGCACAAGGAATAGATTTTTAGGTATTGATACTTATGATTCCATTTCTTTCGAGAAAACAACATGCAAATTACTTTGTTTTGATTTTGGCATCAAGCCATCCACCATTATTTCTCTTTAATTGCAAGGTCCTTGCAATTTTTTTATTTGGCATGAGACCCTCAAACACCATCACTTTTTAAGTAATATGAAGGAATCAATTTCGAACTACACCAGCTCATCCATTTCCAGCTTAACCTTCAAGATGTTAGCAATAGTATCGGCACAAAATTGAGACACAATGATGGGTAAAAAATGTCATTAGGTAAGTTGTGTTCTCTTTACAGTTTGATGGACTCACTCATAAGTGCTCTGCTAGCATTATTGGAAATAGGCTAGACAATGAATTGGATTTCGATTTCAATCCAATCTGAATTCAAATCACAATATCCTGAGATGGACTGACTTTTTAAACCAGTAATCTGAATCTGTTGTTATTCTAATGGATTTCGATACAATGGAACCCAATCTATTACTGATTTGACCCAAATTGATTAATGTAGAAAGAATTTGTATCACACATTAAATGACTGGGACCACCCAAGGTTGATTTATATACTTGAGGGATCACTTCAACTATTGCCAACTCATTTTGGGTTGGATGTTGTAACATGATATCGGAGCTGGTGGTCAGTGGGCCACCCATTTGAATTTTTCGTTATAAATGGCTGTTTATTTGTTTGCCCATGTCCGAGTCCAATGGGGAGGGTGTAAAGAGAGCTTATTCTACGAACACACAAGGTTAGTTTATATACTTGAGGGGTCACTCCACCAATTTTCAATTAGTTTTGGATTGGATACTCTAGCAATTATCATATATATACACTGTATAAGAGATGAGAGAAATAAAAAATGACACTTATCTCAAGAAACCCTTCCCACTCTCCTTAATCCCCATCTCCACCATCTCAGTTTCTCCTTCTTTCTCTAGTTCTCCCTTTGGTTTTCCCCATCTTCAACATCTTTCGGTTTCTCCACTTGTATGTAGTTTTCCCTATCCTACATCCATTTCTCCCCCTCTTTCGCTTACTCTTTCTCTCTGATTTTCCCTATCCACGCCTTCTCGATCCTCCCATTCTCTATGGTTTTTCCCCTATGCCCTATACAATTATGTCCCTCTCTTTTCTCATTGAGACATTCAAATCTAAAGTTCTCTCTTTATGAGGTTTCAAATGTATGATTATCTCATTTTCGGTATTCAAATCTAGAATTTTACTAATTATAGATTCAAACTGTGGGGCTTGTTGTTTTGAGAAATTGGGATTTAGAATTGATGTTCCCTTGGAATTTTTACCTACTTTTGATTTCAGACCATGATGGGTTTTAGGGTGGACTATAAGGGTTTTAGAGGAAAAGCCATCGGATTCGGGGTGAAAAGTTAAGGTCACCTACTAGCAAGAGCTAATACCAACTGATTGAAGAGACTTCTTATCAGGTGACGAGTATGAAGCTCGTCTATGCGATTGAGAGGTGTATAGTAGACCATGAAGAATAGAACAAGGCATTCTTTGAAAGAGGAGTTGCTTGAGTTGTTGGAGAGAACATGGATAGGGCTTCAGTCCATATGGTTTATTTGGTTTACAAACATCTTGACCTTAGTTTTGGGCTAGGCAATTTCTGTACATATACTTTTTCAGGCGTTGGCTTCCTTTTTGATAGCAATGTATGAAATTGAGGATGGAATTAACTAAATTATCTAGTAAAATTGTGTTGAAATTTAGGTAACATGTTGAAATTAACACCCGGATCGAATCGAGTCAAAACTTTAGATCAAGTTCAAATACAGAGAAAATTAAAACTTTTGGACATACGGAGCGAATTCAAATCCAAGTTTTGTAATTGAACTTCCATTAGGACCAATCTAGATTTGATACATAGACATGCCTAATTGGGAAACAACACATCTGAGATGATTGCCTAGCAAGATTGGCGTATGTAACAAAACTTCTCTAACCACTAAATAGCATTGAGTTGACTTTTACAAGGTATCAAAACATAAAAGCTTTATACATAGTCGTAGCGCTGTCAATTTTTGACACGACACATTAACATGACACGAAATTAATGGGTCAAACACGAGATTAAATGGGTCAACACGCTTACACAAAAAAAAAATGTTAGGTTCACATGATTCGGCCCTAAATTCGACCTAATCCATTGATTACCCATTTATCCAAATAACTCAAACAAAACCAACCCGTCGACTGATCTGGAGGAGAAGAGGGCTCAAGTGTCATTGCTTAGTCGTCGTTCAACCGGGGTTCTTTAGAAGTTGAAGTCCTTGACTCTAACTGTCCAGCAAGAAAAGATTTTCTCTCACTCTCTCTCTTTCTCTTTCTCTCTCTCTCCCTCCCTCTCTCTCTGTTTAGCTTTAAACTGTGAGCTCTGTGTGTGTGTGTGTTATAGTGTGTATCAATTTAAACTTTAAACAGTGAGGTTTGGTTTTTGTGTTGCCCCTAATAGATTTTGACATTTTGTGCTTCAAATTCGAATTTTGTGCATTCGTACGAAACAAGCACACACACATGCACACAAATTTTGTGCTTCAAATTCGAAATTCTTTGAATCAGGTAAACATCACATATATAAATTGGACTTCCCAATTGAATTTTTTTTTTTCCTTCCTAGCAGTTGAACAACAATTTTTCTTGTATTTGTTGAACAATTTTTTTTCTTGAACATTTTTTTTTTGGAAATGTTTGTTAAACATGTCAAACAGGTCGGGTTCGAATAACACGTTTAATGACTAGGTCTTGCTAATATTTATACATCTCGACACAATTATTAAACAGGTCAAGTTTGTGTTTAAAGGTTTTTGACACAAATCTGAAACCAACCTCGACACGAAATGTCCCAACCCAACACGTTCGACACTTCTACATAGTTGAACAAGAGATGGACAAATCTCCCACTTAGTCCTCACTCACTCATGTTATTACAGATTATAGCATGAATTTCCTTTACTACATCTTGGAAAAGACTTACCTCAACTTCTACTTATGGTCCTCTAGCTGCCATCGTATGGTTTGTGAAAGAGCAATAATGGCAATCTCTCTCTCATAATTCCATTGCATACTCATCTCTCTAAACTTTTCACCTAACTTACCAAATTTAAAAAAAAAAAAATGGTGGAGTTATAATCTAATTTGTTAGGGTTTTTCTTTTTCCTTTTTTTCCCTTACTATGACTTTTATGTCTTGCCTAGATCAAAGAGATGTTCAGGTCTTCTTATATTATTATTTGGTTATATATGCGAGGCTCTCCACTTAGTTTGTATCCTTTTTCACTCACAATTATTCCTAGTTGGTATCAGAGCCATACCCTAACCCTAACCTTCTCCATCATCCTCAACGGCGAACATTCGCAGCCCTCACCACTAATCACCAGCAAAACCACCTCAGCCACCAACGACAGCCAACACATCCATGATCCAACTTGCTGCATCCCAGTACCAGCAACTCAGCCTACCCAGCGAAACCACCCCAACCAGATACCACACCACAGAACCAGAACCCAACGACCCACCCCAATGCCCCAGCCGCTCCATCGACAACGAAACCCATCCAAGCACCGACAAAACCCACAAGAAACAAGCAAAACAGCACCACAAGCAAGAATCGAGCGAAACCACCCCAATCTGCTCACTCCACCGACCCAATAAACCAACCGAATCATCAGCCCAACTCGCCACCCCACTGCCCAACCAAACCCATCGAACCCAACAACCCCAAACCTACCGAACCCAACAACCCCAAACCCAGCCCACTGCCAGGCCGCACTTTTCGTCGCAAGTTCGTGCTTCGCACTCTTTGTCGCAGTGTCGCCATCTCTTCCCGCTACCTTTTTTTTTTCTAGGGTTGCAGTATCTAGGACTTTTTTAGGAGGGATCGGATCCTCTTCTCCGTTGATTTGCTTTTAATACAGTAAATCACTTATATATTTACTAGATTTATGGGCACCGTGACTTTGATTATTTGGAAGCTTCCTAGACCTTCTTTATTTGTCGCTATTGTTCGACTAGAGGTATATGTTCTCTTTTACTTTGTCCTTCTATTTATCTTAGTGTATTTTCTATCACGGGTGCCCAAGTATTATTGTTGATATGGCTACTATTGCGGGACTTGAGACCCCTACTGTTAGAACTTCCACCTGAAATGTACCGCCTAGTCCTCCTACTTTTATGTTTGACCACTATACTGTACTTACTGGCATAGTTACATTACCGGCAATACTAGGTATGATCTCTCAAAAGGTTACGGCACAGTTGTGGAATAACCGTAACTTTGCTGAGTGGTCCTGTTCATTCCAGCTTTTCTTAAGCCTGTAGGGAAGCTTGGCTGGCTGATGGGATCTCACCCAAAGCCAACTAATGACGATCCTGGATATTCTGTGTGGTTATCTGAGAACTGCACCATTCTTGGATGATCATTTGACTTGATAGAGTCGTCTGTTTGCAGGATTCACCAGTTTCATTGCTCTTTTCTGAAACTATGGAGAGTATTATCAGAGATGTATTCCCAAGACAGGATGCGGAGTTCAAGTTTATAATCTTTCTTAGGAGCTCTCATATGTTCGACTGGGAGATATAACGATTCAAGATTATTATTACTATTTGACCCAACACTAGTTTGAGTATGAAACTCTACGTCCTCTTGTTGCTATTCTGAGGATAGAGCCCGAGGGAGCGGCATTCTTGCATGCTCGAGAACAGGACGATAGGATTCACAAGTTCCTTATGGAACTTTGTGATGAGTTTGAAGGACCTCATTCCCAGATCTTGTCGATGATGAGACTTCCGTCTCTTTATGAGATGTATGCGATAATTGAGCAGTATGAACGCCGCGTTCGTATTGCATCACTTCCAATTACAACCTTGATTCCTCAAGCCGACCAGATGGCCCTTGCAGCTGCTGCAGAGTCCCGTTCAGAACCCTCAGCCAGGGGTGGACAATGGCCGAACCAACATCGACAGGGCACCCCAGATCAGTGCAGACGAGGGGATTCTCGTCACTGTGATTATTGTGGACGATCAGGACATCTCAGGGCTGCTTGCTGGAAGCTCCATCCGGAGCTTAAGCCACCTCCTCGCGGCAATACTGCAGCTATTGCTAAGGTACCACCACCTACTGCCGCTGCACCTGTTACTACTCCTCTTTGGCAGAGTGATATGGATGCTTTCACTTCCCGATTGGATATACTTATGTCCGCCCTGAATTCTCAGGGTCTGACTACTGTTGTTGCCACCACTACAGGTATATCTCATGTATTTCATGTTTATGCCAATCCATCTCCCCTTTGGATGCTGAATTTGGGTGCGAATGGTCACATGACTGGTAAGGGCCCCATCACTTCACCATTTTTAACGAACAGTTACATACACAAGTTCAGCCAGCAAAAAGAACACATGCCCCTATTATTAGTAGGAGTACAGTTCGCTTCCCAGATAGCTTTACATTATGTTCAGTTTTTCAGCGCCAAAGTTGGTTATAAATCTATTATCTGTACATTAGTTAGCCAGAGATTTTCATTATGCGATTGCGTTCTTATTTGATTCGAGTTATTTGCAAGACCTGAGTAGCCGGAGGATTATTACCAGGGGACATGAGAGAGATGAACTATATTATCTAGGCGATCCACCTCCAGTTTCACCAGTTCCTCTACCTACATCACCTACACCTAATTTATCTTTATTTGTTCCTAACTCGCATGTTAATATTTTACCTAGTACTTGTTATTATGATTTTTCCTCACAAACTGTTCAGTTGTGGCATGACCCTTTTTTGCATACAAAATTTAAATATTTATGTATGTTGTTTCCTGCTTTGAAAAATGCTTGTGTTATAGTAAACTTGACTACGTTATATGTTCCCTATCGAAACATGTTAGGACCAGTTATATTCCTCGTATGCACTAGTCAACCAAACCATTTGACCTAATACACTCTGATATTTGGGAACTTTCTCCTGCTACTACTCTGTCAGATGCTCGATACTATGTGCAATTTGTAGATGACCATACCCGTTGTACTTGGGTCTACCTTTTGCATAGGAAGTCCGATGTACTTCCTGTCATCACTCAATTTCTCTAAATAATTAAGACACAATTCGATATCATTGTTCGTGCTCTTTGTTCGGATAATGCCAAAAAATATGTGTCTGATGTCTTAGTGTCTCACCTTTCTTCTCAGGGTATCATTCAGCAGCTCACTTGTCCATATACTCCTGAGCAAAATAGAGTTGTTGAAAGGAAAAATAAGAGTCTGATAAGGATGGTACATTGTATGCTTAGAGGCATGCGGGTACCAAAATCTTATTGACATTTTGCTATTTTGACTTCTATCTTTCTGTGTAATCGTACACCGAGTCGTGTTCTTCAGCATAGGGCTCCCTTACAGGTCTTATTTCCTGAGTGGGCACTTTTTTCAGTCCCTCCTAGTGTTTTTGGCTGCACATATTTTTCTCAGGATAGATCTCCTACTTGTCATAAGCTTGATGATTAAGAGATTCGTTGTGTCTTTGTGGGCTATTGTCATCAGTCAAAGGGGCATTGATGTTATAATCCTTTCAGACACCGTATGTATCACAGTCTAGATGTTACCATTTTGAGCATATTCCTCACTTTTCTTCCAGTCATGTGTCTGCCCCTCTAATTGATGATATTCCCTTTGATTTTTCCTTACCACAGGAGCCAGAGTCATTGGTCATTGTTACTACAGAGTAACAAGTCTCTCTTTCTCCAGAGTCACTCGCCCTTGTCACCACCGAGCCACTAGTCTCACCTCCTTTGCAGGTTTATGTTTGTCGCCTTAGTTCTCATTCCCCTGTTGATGTCCCCTCCACCTCAGGCGATACGGGTAATATTTCTCAGTTCGTTGAGCATATTGATGTACCTGTTGTTAGTCATGATGAGATTGCAGATAGTGATCAGTTACTTTACCTGATGAGACGTTGTCAGTGGAGGATGATGATTTAGATCGTCGTTATCCGCAGTGTGATCGTCATCCAATTGTTCGTTATGATTGGATCGTCTGGATTTTATATCCGATTTCTAGTTATGTTTCTTATAGAGATCTGTCTCCTACATTTCGATCTTATAGTATGATCTTATCAGATACTCCGGTTCCTCGCTCTATTTCAGAGGCTATGCAGGAGCCCTAGTAGGTTCTTACCATACAGACGGAGATGGATGCTCTTCAGCATAATCATACACGAGATCTTGTCTCTTTACCTTAAGGGATGAAATTTGTTGGCTGTCGCTGGGTTTACACCCTGAAGTTTCTTGCGGATGGTACTATTGATCGTCACAAGGCTAGACTTATGGCGAAGGACTTTACTTAGGTACCAAGTCGTGATTTTGGTGCTACCTTTGCCCCCGTAGCAAAAATGACTACTGTTCGGTTGATTATTTCTCTAGCTGTGGAGTACTCTTGGCCTCTTCGTCAGTTAGATGTGAAGAATACATTTCTTCACGGTGATCTGGACGAGACTATTTACATGGATGCACCACCGAATTTTCGCGGTGATGGGGAGTATACTGGGAAGGTATGGATTGAAACAGTCACCACCAGCTTAGTTCTCTCGGTTTAGTGGTGTAATTATACGTTTAGGATTCACCAGATGTCATTCTGATCATATATGTTTCATTCAACGGAATACTTCTGGGCAGTGTGTTATCTTTTTGATATATGTGGATGACATTATTATTATTGGGGATGATGTTTATGGGACTACACAGGTCAAGGTAGACCTTAAGAAGGACTTCGATGTGAAGGACCTTAAATTTCTGCAATATTTTCTTGGGATTGAGATTGCCCGTAATAGCAGGGATATTATTCTTTTTCAGATGAAGTATATTCTGGATCTTCTCTCAGACACTGGGATGCTGGGGTGCAAGCCGACATCATCACCCATGATTCTAAACCTGAAGCTTACTGCTGAAGGTGAGGAGTTGAGAGATCCGACTGTCTATCAGAGGTTGGTAGGTAGACTTATCTACCTAGTCAACACTAGGTCAGACATTTCATTTGTTGTCAGCCGAGTTAGTCAATTCATGCACAGGCCGTGTCAATCTCATCTTGACGCAGTTCATCATATTTTCGGTACCTCAAGTCTTGTCCTGGATTTGAATTGTTCTATGCATCTAGATCTCAGACTGGTTCTCTAGCTTGTTATTCAAATTCAGATTATGGGGAGCGTGTGACAGTCAATTTACTATGGGCTTCTGTGTTTTTCGAGGGATTTATCTTGTCTCTTGGAAAAGCAAAAAGCAGATAGTTGTCTCCCGCTCGTCAGCAGATGCATAGTATCGGGCACTAGCACTTGGCTCGTGTGAGATTATCTAGCTGCGGTTGATTCTTGGCGAGTTAGGATTTTCAGTGACTTTTCCATCCACATTATATTGTGATAATCGATCTGCTATTCAGCTCGCTTCTGACTCCTTACTACATGAGAGGATGAAGCATATAGAGATCAATGTTCACTTTCTTCAAAATAAGGTTAACTGTGGTATTGTCACTCCGTCGTTTGTGAGGACCAGTGATCAGATTGCAGATGTTTTCACCAAACGTGTCACTCTATCCACTCTCCGGAACTCCGTTGTCAAGTTTGACTTAGTTAACATTTTTGCGCCTAACTTGAGGGGGAGTGTTAGAGTTATAGTCTAATTTGTTAGGGTTTTCCTTTTTCTTTTTTTACCCTTACTATGACTTTTATGTATTGCCTAGATCAGAGGAATGTTCAGGTCTTCTTATATTATTGTTTGGCTATATATACGGAGTTCTACACTTAGTTTGTATCCCCATTCACTCACAATTATTCCAAGTTAAAAAAACCTAGATTTCACACCTATGGTCCTCTAGTAGCGCAATAATGGCAATCTCTCTCTCCCATAATTCCATTGCATACTCATCTCTCTAAACTTTTCATCTAACTCACCAAATTTCAAAAAAAAAACTAGATTTCACAAATTCAATATAAAGGCTCAAGTGCCCTAATTTCCATTGCACATGACCCAAAAACACTAATGTAAATGAAAAAAAAAAAAAGAACATTGGGTACAATTACACAAGGACAAACAATATCATCAGGACAAAAATTCATTAACGTTTTTGGTACACCGAAAATAAACAGTAGTATCCTATGATACCCTAAGGGTTGGTTTTGGATGGATTTTTGGCCCAAACCCAAACCCCTTTTTACAAATATAAGATTCAATTTTGAATTCAGTCCATACACATGTTTGGTATGCAACACATACATGTGTAGGACCCACGGATATATCACAATTATTAACAATCATCTGTCTTGTAAATGACTATTTTGCCCCTTGATCAATCAAATTCATACTCATGTTAAGAGGTACAATTATCTTTTGCATCTTTAACCCCATAGCCCATCTTCTCAAACCCACCCCCATTAGGTTTGATGAAACCTATGATCATGGGTTTAATATTCGAACCAGTTGCACGCCGGGTATAGGAACTCAGGATTGAATTTTTAATCCAAACATGGGGTTTGGGGGTCATTTGGACTATTTTCCCTAAATCCTGGACACCAATCCCTTTTGGACTATTTTCCCAAATCCTGGACACCAATCCCCCCCAAACCCACAAAACAAAAAGGCCCTAAAGGTGTGTTTAGATTAGGGATTAGGGATGAGGATTGAAAAAAATAACTCTTGGGGCCCATCTTATTCCATTTATTTCCAAATTTGAATACACAATTTGGGTCTATTACTATCACTTAAAAGTAGTCCAAGGCCCACATGAATAGTAATTATATTCCCACATACACCTTCTAAATTGAACCCATTTATTTGGTGAGTTAAGGAATCCGGGTTGAAGTACTATTGAAACAAAAGACATTTTTATCCCTAAGAAACCCTAGGATTGGACTAACTTGAGAGCTATGAAGTATGGATATTTCGTTATAGTCGACGTACCCGTATCAAATACTGTATCAGATACGATATTTGTCGGATAATAAAGAATACGTATCGGATACACCTTCTACGTATTTGATAATAATTAAATATTAGGATACTTCACATATACTTTTGTGTTCGAGCAACATATATAATTTTTGAGTTAAATTTTTAACATCTTCTTTCGAATTCACATACCATACAATACATTAACAAAAATTCATTCTACTTCAAAGACACATGAGTGTTTTTTAAATATTACCTCCAATTACACTTCAAAATAGCATAAAATAAATCTATTACATTATAATCTTAACAAAAATTACTTATAAATAAACTGACTAGGTAAATATTAACTTTGATTCCTTTAATTAGTCACTTCACTTTGAGAATGTACCATAGTGATACGATATATAGTTTCTTAATACTAAAAAGAATTACTAATTTTCTTTATTATATGTCCCTCTATTTATTATATGTCGACGTCTAGGAAGCACGGACACTTCATTTTGGGCAGAGTGTCGGTGTCGGACACGTCTGGGACACGGACACGCTTCGGACACGTTAAAATGAGTGTCCGATTTTTTTATTGTTAAATTTTTTTTAGGACACGTTGGGGACACGCAGCCGACACGTTGGGACACGTTGGGGGACACGTTTTGAGATTTATTTTCAATTTTTTGAGAATTTTTTAGATAATTTTATAATTAAGAGTTATTTTTATAATTTTAAAGTGATATGAGTCACAATCATAATATAAAAAAAGTTATAATCAATACATTGAACATAGGACATTAATTTAACATAATTTTGGATACGAATACGAACTTATATACAAATGGAATAGTCTTTTAATATGAAAGTAATGTGGGAAAAAATGGGATTACAAAATTAGAGCTCTTGGAATTTGATGAAAATTAGTATTACTAAATGAAATATTTTTTAAAATAAAAATTGTAGAAGTCATTGATTATTGAATCATGGATGTTAATGTTGAATGTGTATCAGTATATCTTATATTGTACATTTTATGCAGTAATATTATGATGTGAATTTTTAGAATTAGGGAAATGATGAATTAAAAGATTATTATGATAATATTTTTATTTTATCACATGATTTTATATAAATATATATATAAAATACATATTATTTAACGTATCGCTAACGTGTCCGTATCCTATTTTTTTGAAAAATTTCGTGTCGGCGTGTCTGTGTCGTATCCGTGTCTCGTATCCGTGTCTGTGCTTCTTAGGTCGACGTACCCGTATCAAATACTGTATTAGATACGATATTTGTCGGATAGTAAAAAATACGTATTTGATACACCTTCTACGTATTTGATAATAATTAAATATTAGGATACTTCACAGATACTTTTATATTCGAGCAATATATATAATTTTTGAGTTAAATTTTTAACATCTTCTTTCGAATTCACATACCATACAATACATTAACAAAAATTCATTCTACTTCAAAGACACATGAGTGTTTTTTACACTCAAAATAGCATAAAATAAATCTATTACATTATAATCTTAACAAAAATTACTTATAAATAAACTGACTAGGTAAATATTAACTTTGATTCCTTTAATTAGTCACTTCACTTTGAGAATATACCATAGTGATACGATATATATTTTCTTAATACTAAAAAGAATTATTAATTTTCTTTATTATATGTTAAAGAACTATCAAAATATATAAGTATTAAGTCGGTTGAAAATAAAAAAATATTAAATATATTTTATTATAGACGTATCTTGGCCATACTCATATTTTATTTTTTTAAATTTTGTCGTATCGCCGTATCGTATTGTACTCGTATTCCGTATTCTTACTTCATAGTTTGGGAGTTCTTTGGTAATTTTAATAGTTATCCATCATTCAATACCCCACCCAAAAAAAATATTGTATGGAATAAGTGTAGGCCCATTACTTTTCAATACCAGAAACAAACAAGGAATGAGGAGACATGGATTTTAGATTTGCCTTTCTTCTCCACTTGGATGAGTATGTGATTGATGGGGTTGTCCAATCCGGTAAATCCTAATACCTAATCCAAAAACACCAAGTTCATTACCTAATTTAACCCCAAAATTAAACTTAATTGAACTCAAACAACCCAATTTTTCAGACTGAGGTGCCTTAGTGTTTCATTCTCTGTATCAGTAGAGCAAGCAAAATGAAGAAATGAACATAACCATACACTACATCACTTCAACCAATTATAGTCGGTCATTGAATTAGTCCTCAGGAAGCTCAAAGTACACCCCAAAACAATTATTATAATTAAGAATGTAAGTCTAAGTTACACGTAGTTGAAGTTAATTTCACCCGGCTCATACAACTATCGAACCCCTAAATTCTAGTCTATAACCATATATGTGAAATGTTCTGCGCTCGTGTTACACTAGATCAATAATTGCAACTAAAATTCGAAGATATGCTCAAAAATACGAAAACTAAAAATTGAATTTCAATTCGAAGCTAACCTCGATCGATTCGACGCCCCAAAACCCCCAACACTGCCTTCCTCATCCTCGCTATCATTCGCATCCGAATTCCACCCCGCCCGTTGTGTCACCGTCTCCTGAGTCCTCCTTCTCCGCGTATTCCTTCGCCTATACTCCACCCCAACCAATACCACATGCACCAAACACTGCAAAGCATAGCCACAAATCCAAATCCTAATCGGCACATTCGGCCGTTCCTCCACCGTAGCACTCAACATAACCACCGACACAATCACGAACGACAAGTTCCACATCATATCCAACGCCACCACTGGCTTCGAGTACCCCCAATCAGCGCGCCGCTCCTCTAGCTGCCGCGCCGCAGTCTCTCGGACAAGCATCGACGGGCCCCGTCGCCCAGAAGCCCGTCCAAGCAGCATCGCCAGCGTCGTCGCCCGAGGCGATTCTCCAGCATCGGCCGCGTCCCTTGGCTGGAGGAGCGGTGCGGTTGTTGTTTCCGTTGGGGTTGAAGAAAGTTCGGTCATGTTTGAAGAGCCTAGTCTAGAGAGAGAGAGTGAGAGATAGGTGAGAGAGAGAGAAAGCTAGGAGCGATGGTGACATTTTATTTGAATTTTGTTCTGCGAGATTCTTAACAGAAGCCTCGATGGCTTTGTTATATAGGTGTATTTTACGAGGGTCACAGATGTCAGGGGTGCTGCTAGCAAAAACCACATTGTTTTGTTGTATAGAACGAGTCTCTGTCTTTGGATCAATTTACACTTATTTTAATTAATTTTTTTTATTTAATTAAAAATAAGTCATTCACGTCGTTCACGTACAACTGTATAACACAAAAAAAGCTTTGTTATTCTAAGAAGTTTGATTGTTTGCTGCGTTGAAGGGTTGATGGGTTCAACGTGTTGACGTTGAGGAGAGAGAAAAACTGGAGTTAAAGATGAGAGAGATCGAGAGGAGAGAGAAAGGAACCTGTTTGGCGTGTTTTTAAGATATATTCAGGTTTATTAAGAGCAAATTACATCTTAATCCATAAAACTCCGTACCAAATATCTAATTGGTCCCTAGAGTATAGTTTTTTTTTTTTTTTTTAATGGTCCTATAGAGTATAGATTACAATGAGTAAATCTGTAATTATTATAATGGCGGCAGAGGGTGGGGTTGGGTGTTCTCCTGCAAAATGTCTATAATATCATTTATTTTTTTTCTTAACTATACTTAATTGTACTATCAATTGCACTTAACCAACAATAGTTCTTATAATCATCTAAATTTATTTATTCTATTCTTTTCCCACTTTTTTCCTTTCTTCTTATCTGCACACGGGTACTGCTATGTGCACTATCCTTAAATTTAAATAAAATGACGATATAACGTGATGATCGATGTATAATATCTTTGTCTATAATAAATTATTACATTAGTAGTGAACTCTAACGTATAGTTACATGCTGAAATGAGTTATAAAAGTGCAAAATAGAGAGAGAAATATGAGAGTGAGAAGAAACCAAGAGCAAATCAAGCAATAGATTGGAGTTAAAACAAAAAAAAATTATAAGTGGTTATTTAGACAGAAATACAGGATCATTATGAGGGATGTAGTTAAGTAGGGCTAAAGAAGGAGTTTGTTTGATTATTTGGGAAAAATGAAGGATCGTACTCTCCCTTTATAATAGTAATAGATGCTGAATGAGGTAATTGTTGGAGTGTATATGATTTCACTGTATCTTTGTGTTGACTTGTTTTTGTATGATGGTATTATGCTTAGGTAACTATAGATGGACCCACGTTGGGGCCTTGGGGATCATGGTTCCCTAGGTCTCAAATATGGAATTTTTTATCCCTAAGTTTTAGGACCAAAGGTTCCATTTTTTATATTATTTTTATTTGCCCCCCTCTTAAAGTTTTAATTTTTGTAACTAATTTTATTTGATCTCCCAGTTTGAATTTTCTTATTCTGTTATGGAAGATGATGACATGTTATTATCATTATACTGAATATTTATTTGATTACAACAATCAAATTCTCCTAATTTTATCCATGTGTCAAATATAGTTCATTTGTGTTTCCCATTCATATTTTAGATAGACAGTGAAATAATAACGGATATGTGTGTCTTTTTGTTTATCTAAAGTTGCTTTTGGTAAGCTGTTTTTTTTTTTTTTTTTTCTGTTTTTGTTTTCAATTTTTGTAAAAAATTAAAAATAAAAATAAAAATAAAAATAAAAATGTGTTTTCGATGTGTTTCTATTTTTTTAGCAACTCTGCTTTAAAAATAAAGCCAAAAAAATAAAAACACAAAAAAAAATGTTTTCATAAATACCAAAAAACATAAACAACACGTGCCTCAGCCCAGCCTTTTAACGAGTCTCAATTGGAAAAAAATGGTTTTGATTATTTGAGCAACTTGAGGTTTAAATAAAAGTGGGACTTGCACCTCGAAATTGATGGGATAAAGTTTAAACGCATTCTCCTCCGCGAAGAGATAAACATTGTATATTTATTTGTCTAAAACCATTAAATATTGAATGAGAAATTATGTTTCAAAGTGACTCATTTGAAGTGATAAAATAAACTAAGATAGATGTAGTGGAATAAGACTTGTCCCACATTGGAAGAAGACCAATACTTTGGTAAATTAATATACTTCTAGTTGGCTTCATGAGTTGGGTCCCAAGGGGTACCACATTTTGGTGAGCAAAGCGAGCGCCTATACTACCTTAGTTATCAAACACTCTATCCGCCACGCCACGCCACAATCCTACCCGACTGGGCCGGGCTTGGGCAAAAAAAATATAGTCTTTTTTGATAAAATTTATTTAGAGCAGTGCAGGTCATGGGTCAAACCAATCAGATCCGAATGCGAATCGTAATTAAAATCCCAACCGGAATTTAAATCTAACCATATTTTTAAATTTTTTATCCGTTACTTTGAATTTGACACCGAAATTGGGTCTGGTTCATTCCAGAAAGATTGTTCACTCCAGAGGTACCTTTAGTGCCTTTTGTCTGTTCAGATTAAAGAATGTGTCTCTTCAATCTGAACAGTGGCATCACATGCCTCTTCAAGCGATCTGAACAGCCACCAAGGGTCTATAAATAGACTGTCTCATTGTCATTTCAATCGATCCCAATTCTGGATTCCAGTTTCAGAATTTTTTCTCTCTTTGTGTGCATATTATTGCATTGTTTTTTTAGTTTGGCTCAAGTATAAAACATAAGTTGTGTTCACTGGTCTTTGAAAATTAAAATACTACTTCTACAAAGATGTAATCCGTTCTATCTTGGGAGGTAGTTGCTCATTAACCTTGAACACCGAAAAGAGATTATGTTTCACAAGGCGCGGATTGAATATTCTGGTTTTCTTATTTTATTGTATAAGTTTAAAACAGAATTTTATATTCTGTTATTGTTTTACTTGATTAATTACTATACTTATCACAATTAGAATTGTGTATTTTGTTAGACTATTGATTTTAGTGTTAAATTATTACTTTTGTTTGTGTAACAGAAATGACAACTTCAAATGATTCTATTCCTCCTGTTGTAGTTCGTACAACAGTTGTTCCTACAACCGTGAGTATGTCTCAGGGGGAGAAGCGTGAGAAGTTCAATAGCTCGGACTTCAAACGTTGGCAATCTAAAATGTTTTTCTATCTCACCATCCTTAATCTTGCAAAGTTTCTTAAGAAATATGTTCCTTCACTTGATGAAAATGAAACTAATGTGAAAAAAGTGGTTGTTGTAGATACTTGGAAACATTCAGATTTCTTGTGTAGAAATTACATCCTCAATACGTGAGATAATACATTATACAATGTGTATAGTGCTATCAAAACTGCGAAAGAACTTTGGAAATTCTTGGACAAAAAACACAAGACTGAGGATGTTGGCATGGAGAAGTTCAGTTTCAGTAAATTCTTGGATTTTAAAATGGTGGATTTCAAGACTGTCATATCTCAAGTTCAAGTTATCATTCATAACATTCATACCGAGGGTGTGTCTCTTACTGAGTTGTTCCAAGTGGTTGCGATTGTGGAGAAATTACCACCCTTGTGGAAGGATTTCAAGAACTATCTCAAGCATAAGTGCAAGGAAATGAAACTTGAAGAATTGATTGTTTGCTTGAGGATCGAGGAGGATAACTGTAAATTCGAGAAGAAAAGAGGAGTTTTTAATTCCATGGAATCTAAGGTCAACATAGTTGAAAGTGGAATCAAGACAAACAAGAAAATGAAGCACAATGACGAAGGTCCAAATCAATGATCGAAGAAATTCAAGGACAAGTGCTACAATTGTGGCAAACCGGGGCATATTTCAAAAGACCGTTGTAAGCCAAAGAATTTCAAGAAGCTTAATACTCAAGCAAACATGACCGGATCGGACAAGCTTTCTATTGAAATTAACGACATTAATTTCTCCACAGTTATTTCAAAATGCAACTTGGTGGGTAACCCCAAGGAGTGGTAGGTGGACATCGGCACTATTCGGCATATTTGTTCTAACAAATGAATGTTCTATACTTATAAAAAACTAGAGAATGATGAGCAACTTTATATAGGGAATTCTTCTACCTCTAATGTTGAAGGAAATAGTAAGGTGATACTCAAGATGATATCCAGCAAGGAACTGACATTGAACGAAGTGCATCATGTCCTAAATATTCGCAAGAATCTAGTGTCTGGTTCCTTACTTAGCAAGAATGACTTTAAGTTAGTTTTTGTATCTAATAAGTTTGCATTTACAAAGAATGAAATGTTTGTAGGGAAGGAATACATGAGTGATGAGTTTTTTAAACTCAATATAATGACTGTTGTCACCACATCTTCTATTAATAAGAATGAGATGGATTTTTCTTACTTGTTTGAGTCTTCTAATATGTGACATGCTAGACTAGGACATGTTAATTATGATGCAATTAGAAGATTAATTAATTTGAATGATTTGCCTAAGATGTCCATTGATCCAAATCATAAATGTGAGACTTGTGTGGAATCAAAGTTGACAAGAACATCTTTCAAGCCATTTGAAAGAAGTACCGAACCTCTTGAATTAATTAACAGTGATGTTTATGACTTAAAGTTTGTGCAAATAAGATGTGGTAAAAAGTATTTTATCACTTTTTATTGATGATTGTGTTTACTTAATTAGAAGTAAAGATGATGCTATTGATATATTCAAACATTATAAGAATGAAGTTGAGAATCAACTTAGTAGAAAGATAAAGACACTAAGAAGTGATAGGGGTGGTGAATATGAATTTCCTTTCGAAGAGTTTTGTGCAACACATGGAATCATTCACCAAACGACTGCCCCCTATTCACCTCAATCAAATGGTGCAGCTGGACGTAAAAATCGAACATTAAAATAAATGATGAATGCTATATTATCAAGTTTGGGAGCACCTCAAAACTTGTGGGAGAAAGCCTTATTATCTACTAATTATATTCTTAACAAGGTGCCTTGTTGGACATCCGATAATCAATGCACAAGGCTCCCACTTTTTTCTGGAATAAAATAGGGGTTCCCTAACATTTTCCCCAGCAAGCTAGGGAAAAATTGTCTTAGAGGCTAGAATAGAAATAAGTCTCATAAGAATACTAATAAGATACCATATGAATTATGGAAATGTCGAAGACCTTCCTATAAATTCTTAAAAGTGTGGGGATGTCTAGCAAAAATAATAATTTCTAAACCTAAAAAAGTTAAGATAGGACCAAAAATCATTGATTATGTATTTATTGAGTGCATATCGATTTCTTGTTCATAAATATGAGATTTGTGAAGTGCATATTAATACAATTATAGAGTCAAAAAATGCGGTATTCTTTAAAAATAATTTTTCATTTAATTTGTCACATGAATCAAGCTCATTAAAAAGATCAATTGATGCTACAACTAGTAATGATCAAAATGAGGATTTTATTGAAAATGAACCTAAACGTAACAAGAGGACAAAGACTTCGAAGTCATTTGATCATGATTTTCTAACTTATCTATTAGAAAACGATCCTAAAAAATTTCAAAGAAACTATGTCCTTCCCCGAAGCTCTTTATTGGAAGAAAGCTGTTGACTCTAAAATCAAATCCATTGTGAAGAATCATACATGAGAGTTGATAAATCTTCCACCAAGTACTGTCTAAAAAAATGACACGTGACCACTTCTTTCAAAAAACTTAACGATCCATCTATATGAAGGCCAAAATGACACGAATTGAATGTCTTAGGAACCAAATTGACAAAATTAATATTAAAGACTAAACTGATAAAAAATACATACTTTAGAGACCGAAAATACTATTGACCCTTCTTTTAACTACATGAGAAAAGATTATATCAGATAACTGACAAGGAAAATTGAACATTTCTGCAATATATGAAATCAAGAACAACTTCGTTGCACAGTGTTTGTTGTTTATGCTTTTGGAGAAGATGAACGAGAATAAATATGTCGGTTGTCAAATTTCAGCCTTTTCCATCAATGGGCTCGGTGTAGTAAACATAACCTCAGGGTGATACGTTCACCAATATTTTCAAAAAGGACAAACTATTTCCTATGCCAATAGATACAGAAGCCAACGAGTACCTCTAAATAACACTTGCATTAAGATTCTTCATGATAGAAATGACTTTCCATGCAAGCTTGTCATCTGCCATCGACCACGTGCAGCAGAAATATATTGTTTCTTTGTCGGGAGTACTATCAGTAGTTCTGTGAGGGCAGTCGTCCTTCAAACAAAGAGCGACATGGAAAGACTCTACTTGAAGATGTTGCCCGCAATCTTGGATATCCAATTCAGGAAGTTGATTTGAAAGTTTTGAAAATAGTAGGTGCAGCAAGGAGCATTTTTTCAAAATGTGAGGCAAATCTCCAGATGAAAGATCACTGCTTTGGGTCTTTTGCAAGCTTCTAACATCTACAGGACAGCAATGAGCAAATTGCACTTCATGCTTTTCTCCTCCCAACATGACCAGAAGCTCATCCTGGTGTAGAACCTTGGCCTTCTTGTTTTTCTCCATAACCATGATACCTTCAACTACTCTTTCATCACGTACTTGCAGCAGAGACTTTGCCCTGAAGTCTGTGGAACCCAAATCAGAGTTCTCTCTCGAACTTGTTTGGAGGAACTTGAACTTTGGAGTCAATGAACTTTGGATAAATGTGTCTGTTGCATCTGCTTTTGCATAATGAGTTGAAGGAATGCACACAGTTTCATTATTTGCAGGATAATAGCATTGTATCTGCAACTCAGATTGAATTCTTTCTTTAAGGTCAGCCATCTTAGGCTTTTCACCGTGTACAAGTATCACATACTTGGGCTCGAGAAATTTGATAAGATCCATGATTCCTTTGGCATCTGTATGAGGACTAAATGACAACTGATGAATCTGCAATCCCAAAAGTACAAAACAAACAAGCATATTAATACCTAAATTAAAAATTAGGATGATTCTAGAACATATACATCTAACTTCAAAACATAAAGCATTTAAAATCATCCAGAAAACAAGATATCTTATTAAGAAAAGAGGTAATATTTGTCCAATTTTGAAAGTTAAAAGGGGCACAATTATTATATAAACATATGCTATTGCAACTGTTATTGTCCATGAAAATTGATGATGAATAGATTAGGGCCATTTTACTTGCACAACATGCATGGAAATATGGAAGACTAAATTTTGAGGAGATAAACATATAATTGCACATTCATTTGTACTTCTATCAGGGTGAAGCCAGAAGGTACCCAACTTCCCACTTCCATTACCGGAAAAATATAAATTAATCCCCACTAGAATGTACTATGATTTAATATGTATACAGCATCATTGTTGTACTTATACTTTCTTCTTTCATAGCACATTGTTGGCCGATTTAACCAATGAGAACATTGTTTTTGGAGTGAAAGAAGCAAAGTAATATATAGTAAGCAGTGTTGTATTATATATACAAAGGCCAAAATGTTCCTAAGTTATACTAGGAATAAGGAATCGCAGGTACTCCAATGTTCCACAATCTGGGCTGCGCGGCCCCAAAGAGGGTGGATTTGGGATCTAGACTGCCCAAATTTCTAGGCCAAAAGTGTAACCCAAATCTCTATTAGATGGTTTATATCTTTATTTTGATGATTTTGTAACTTATATTTTGATTTGTTGTTACAAATATGTAAAACTATTGAATATTATTACTCACAATCATTAGCTAGTGTGTTGTTTTCAATGAATTATGTGTGTAGATGCATAATTACATATTATTTAGTTTTATAATAAAAGCGATCCGGACAAGAGTTCCAAAGTGAACTACAACCCAAGGGAGTGTACTAGCTAAGTTAAACCCCATAGCACTGCATTTTGAGTGGAGTATTATAACTGATACCCATGCCAAAACAACCCACTATGCAGGTAACATTAAGTTATACCCTCTATAAGAGAGAATAAGTAATGTCCCTCTAGTAAGGATGCATGTAGCCGTATACAACATGCCACTGTCAAGCACCCATAATTCACCAAGGTTGTAGTATCTATATCCACGAGAACTTGTCATTGTAATCTCTACACATAGGTACGAAAGCAATCACTACCGACGCTACGCAATTCTTCAATATTCCCCATTGTTCAACCTGCCAGCCAGCTCTAAAGCAGCCAGCACGGGTCGGTAGGCGGGTGAGACCAAAATGGGCGGGCTACTAACCAAGGCAAGCCCAGTTTGATAAGGATCCAATATCCTAGTAAATAAAAAATTTATCTAAGTTTATCCTATAACTTATAGTCTTATACAACATATGTATCAGATTCTACCTGATACATCTTGAATATTTTAGAATATCTTAATTTCGGATATGTTTTGGATATGCTGCTTGTTACAAATAACATCTTCTTGTTGCATCGAAACATATAAATGTTGACTAATCTGACTAACATTGAACTTGGTAACATGAAATGGTTGAATAATTAAAGATTGAGACTATTCAAGAATACACATTGAATGGTGAGATTACGTATTAAATTTCTGATAATAGATCCATAATCAAAAAAGTGTTTGTGATTCTTCCAAAAGAAATGAAACAAAAGATACGGTAGAACTAGGACAGTTATTATATGAGGTCCACCCAATGCCAGATGCAAAGGCGCATAATAGATCGATTATGAACATCCCATAATAAAACCAGTTGTTGCTCTGGTACGCTTAGTATACAAAGGAGATAAACTAGGGCTAAATATATGATTTTTTTTATTTTCATTGGAGTAGATAATTGTGTAAATAAAATAGGTATTTTTAAAACAAACATATGGAGTATTGTCCAAAAAGGTACAATTTTTGACCTCATGGCTAAATTATTTATTATGTCATTAGCTTAACAAGGCCATCTTATAACATACCGTTACTCTTAAATTTAAGATTTGACCTATGTAGAAAGTGTAAGCAAGAGACCGATCTGAATATCTTGAAACAATTTGTTATAGATTTGATATTTTGTTGACATTTTAACAAAGGAACTAGTCCGTTTTCCCTTATGTTTCTTGGCAAGCAGGACTAGCATAATATTTTTGCATCAGCTTGAGGGCAAGTGTTGGAATTCTTATTGCTTTATCTTTTATTAATATATTTTCATAAGGAAGAGAACCCTACTTCTCTTCTATCTTAATTCTTACAGCCACAAGACTTTTTTTATCCTCTCTTATTCACTCTTCTTTCCTTAATTAGAAGGTATCATTACAACTTACATTATGTGATGAATTTGAATAACTAATTATGTTGGTAAGCTTAATTTGATGAGTTAAAAGAGATAATAATCAATAACCAAGCCAGAACATAGGATTGGGGGCATTTTTTGAACAAACCTAGTTGCAGCCCCTTGAGCTAGTCAACCAGGCTCCACCTTACTTGACCAGAGCCAGCCAGTATCAGTTTCTGCACCTATACTGCTTTAGATCAATCTAGGGAGTCATCATACTATTGTTCACACTAGAACTAAATTAGCAATACTGTTTGTGAGCTAATCAACTGAATCACCCTAACAATGAAAGTAGATGTGCAGAAACAATAGAGATAAAAAGAAAATGAAAAATTATTTAAGTCCAATTTCACCCCCTCTAGGACATTTGCAAATGACACAATAAAAAACTGTAAAGCATGGAAATGGAATGTTCCACAAGGGCCAGCACAGAACCCACATATGCCTCTTCTTTCAGATCCCTTCAAAATAAGCAACTGAAAGATCCTAGATTTGTGGACCTCTCAGCAGTCAGCACCTAAGAGATTCCTCAAAGTGATTTTTCTGATTCATGAACAGTATATCTGCAGAGCTTTTTTTAATAAATGCAACAAACCATAAAGAGCTACGATGTTTATACTTTATATATATTTATACACATGAAAAAAGGTTAGATTCTTCCCTAAATCAAAATATTCAATAGAACACAAAACCAAGAACCATCTTCCAATTGCTTCACAGAACTTAAAATGAGTGTAGATCAGAGCTATCAAGTGAGAGAAACTAAAGAGTGGTTGGCTAAAGGATCTAAATGAAGAATTAAGGCTGTTAACTTTGACGTTTAGGTTTTTGCTGAAATCCTAGTAGGAATTGGGTTTCACCCTGATTCAAGAATACATTTTCAGTTTAGATATATACATCTGGAGTATCAACTGGAAGCTGTTCACAACACAAAGAACGAGAATATGAAATAGGGCTACTTAACTAAACATTTGTGCAGTAGAAACGTCCGAGAGAACATCAATAAAAGGAGTTTTGACTATAAATATCCCTACTTTGCTTCAAGTCCTAAGAAAGCCCAGGCTCCCAAAAAGATTTCACACACCAAAAAGTTGTCTTAGCATTCCTTTATTTATTTGTTTCATTTTTGGGAATTGAGTTAGACTTTGGCTTGAACCAGACCTTTTATGATCCCAGTCTTCCCAAGTTGGCATCGACTTCAAAAATTTCAAACAATGTTGTTCCTAATTTTGTGGCTAAGAGACCATAGATACGAAAAAGATTTAAGGGTATCTCAGTCAAATGAACATTTCTAGAGCAAGGATACGTTATTCAAATCCAGGCCAAAAAAGGAAAAGAAAAGGAATAACATACAAAATTTACAGAACACATGTCTAGAAAAATAAGGTAAACAAGGGTAGCTGTATTCTGCAGAGTATGTGATAATCAAGAACCTTGCATCGCACATCAATTTGGGTGTCTTCATCCACATTAACCTTGGTCGGTGTTTTACATGACATCAATCCGTGCCCCACGGTTCCAGCCACACAGTAACTAGGAAAGAACACAACAAGAAACATTAATAAACTGCAACTTGAGAACTAGAATTTCATTACAGCACTGCACTTACATGCCCAAACCCGCTTGGCAGGGGAGGGGGGTGAACTGGAAATAAAAGATAACTAGTGAACTCACACATGTAAATAATTACAAAATTTTCAATTGAGAGTTCAATTGGAACATCTAAATACTCCCAACTTTGCTTTTAGTGTTAATAAGGAAAATTCAAACCAAAATTCTAGTTCAAAATGCATCTATACATGAAATTATGCTTCATACTATTTGCACACAGAAGGGGTTGGCAGGAGGACCTTCTTCTATATATTGAATTACCAATTAGAATTTTTAAATCACTAAACAGATCAAAGTGTATGATACTTCATATAAGTTTTGGAAGATTTGAGCCACTTAGACAGCAAGTGATCCTCAAACAGCTTGTTTTCTCCAAGCACGGCTACAGCCACAAAAGTTGCAGTCTACAATAATGAAAATCTCTTAAGTAGGCATATTTGTACTGACTACAATCTATTTGTATTTCCAACATATATACGAATTAAAGTTACAATATGTAGCTCAACAGTCCCAAAATTGACTAACTTGATGGGAAAGCCCATGTTAAAATACATAAAATTTTCCTCAATAAGGAGTGAGATCAGGTCCTGAGGTGCTGGGTTTAGGGTTCAATATAATTGGCCTCTCCCAATAAGAGTGGTAATAAACCATATGCATTAGAAATATGCATTTTTTTATTATTTAAAACTTGGACTCTCAGTTGGGACTTGGGATTATTGCTCAAAGTTTGCAAAGGATGGTTTGGAAGAGGCAGGACCAGGATCCTACAAGAGAAATCGTGTGGTTGATTTGTAGCTCATATCAATCTTTTAATTGACTACAAACCAAAAACTGAGTTGTACAGGAACATAACACTCTACCCAAGCATACATATTTATTGTTTTTTTAATGCCAGCTAAAAATTGAAAAGAGTATCTATCAAAATCCTCGCTTCATTGAATAACTGAAGTCAAGATGGTGGTATAATAGTCCGACAATGACTGGGAAATGGCAGAGATTTAGAAAGAGAATTATGATTTGTCAGGGCTCTTTCATCACAGAGAAGACATATTGCAGGCAATCAGACTTTATAAGAAGGTTTAATTTGCAACTTCTAAATTGAATGCTTGAAAACTATGCCATTGAATCAAAGACTAATTGTGTCGTCAAGGGTTTAAGCATGACTGTGTACCCTGGCAGTGTCACAAGATTCGCTTCACAGGGAGCCCAATGCTTGAAGACCTCAAGCGAAAACCCACCACTGATCATCCCTGGCGTAGCAAAGAGAACACAAGGTCCCGGAGCATTTATCAGGGAACGGTCAAAACTGCAAACTGCAACATCCAAATCCCAAATAGTGATGAAATCAGTAAAATACCCAGTATGTATACCAACATATTATCCTGGTACATTTTTATTAGAAATATGATAGGATCTAAAGAAATCCATCAATATCCAGTAGAGATACGATAGGATTCAAAGAGACCATCGATATTTAGGTTATCTGGATAAAGATAGATGATGATAGACATGCATGATACTTATCTTTATCATACGTAATTCTCATCCTATAAATCGGGTTGAGCCTCCATGTAATCAAGCACCTTCAATAATACATCAAATGTAGTCCATTGGGTGTTAGATCATTGGATGTAGGCTATGTGCCGAATAACATATTTCTTGGTACTCTTATTTTCCTTTCTTTTTTTTATTTCAATTTTTCTCAATTTCTACATGGTAACAGAGCGGGTCGATCAGACCGTACTTTAAATTTCTTTCACTTTACCAATACTTCACATCAATTGATCTTCCTGTTGATCACTTTACCAATACTTCACATCAGTTGATCTTCTTGTTGAAGACATTAAGCTTGGCTAGGGTCTCACTACCGTGAACCGATATGCATGGCCGGAAACAAATACCAACTTCAATAATTGGCTATCCTCCAACCATGACTTAACAACTTGCTATTTTATCTTTTGTTTCAACGTTTTGATTTGTAACAAACCTCAAGTTAGGCTACCTTTGCTCATCATAGATATTATTTTTTTTTTTTGGAAGGGAAGGGGAAAGGTAAAGGGAAGAGGGACTTGAACCCTTGACCTCAAGAAGGCAAAACCTTTACAATACAAAGAGTACCACTGGACCAAAGGCCCATTGGTATCATCATAGTCATTAGTTGGACTCTTGGGAGTCAAACCTTGAAAAGATGATAACTCAAAATGGGGAATCTCGTGAAAATGAAGAGTTGCATGTGGAATGAAAAAAACAAAGTGAGGGAAAAAAATGAAAAAAAAAAGGATTAAGAAAAAAAAAATTATTGCCTTGAGGGAGTTTGAGGAGGAGTTTATCACCAAAACTACATCATCCGATTGACAAGCAACCACCCCGTGTTTCAGTTCAAGTTCGACACTTCAATTGATCATTTTAGTGTACCAACTTGAGGGGGAGTTATTAGAGATATGATAGGATCACAAGAAATCCATCAATATCCAGTAGAGATACAATAGGATCCAAAAATGCAAACTGCAACATCCAAATCCCAAATAGTGATGAAATCAGTGAAACAACTACCCAGTATGTATACCAACATATTATCCTAGTACATTTTAATATAATATATGTATCAGCATCAATATGGTAAGACATTGTTCAATTGAGTCAACATCGCCAAATTCAATCATGGATGATCAATTGATGACACTGCACAAATCATGAAGAATGAGATGGGAGTAAAATAATGTCACTGGAATTACCTAAATTTATGAGATCTAGCATCTAGTTGGCAATTTGGCATCCTATAACAGTTCCCTTAGCTATGTGAATGATGGATCGAAATTCAGGGGAAAAAACCTTCAATGACTTAAACAGTCATTTATATTTCGCTGATGATCTTCAACTATCATAATTCATATGGATGAAACAACATTCTTTATTTAAATAATAATGCCTTGGAACCAAGGAACATAAGCAAAACCTAAAGCACAACAATGCATGTCGTCGGATGTTTATGTTTTAACTAGACAGCATAAAAACATTTGCTGTCTAAATTATTAATAGAGTAGAAATTGTTTTCATAAACTAGTTAAAAATAGTCGTTCTTAATTTCAGGTTCACTAAAACAATAAACAAATTTTTTTTTGCTGAGTTTCTTAAACATTCAGAGTTAATCTCATAGCTAGAATTGACAGCCTTTATCTCTTCTTTTTTTCCTTCACATTGGACCACCGTTGGGTGAAAGACAATTCTTTTTATCCTGAATTTCAGCTCGTTCAAGGCAACTCATGGTTATAAGACAACAAACGTTGCAGAGTTATCTAAACAAAATCTAGAATACCATAAGCTTCCAACTTGAAGGCATGGAAAGATGGTTTAGAAAAAGGAAGTATGATAAAAAGTATGGGGATTCCAAAAGCAGGGTACAGGGTGTTGGGTGGAAGGAAAGAAATGTACATTCTTTTTAGCTAATTGACCAAAAAAGTATCTTTGAATGGAAAATATTGCAGATGCACTTGTTTTCACAGTTATCTAACAAACACAATTGATATTGTTTTCTCCATAAATAGAATGCTTTAACTAAATGACAGAAAGCACAAGACCCGGTACAAGCAAGTATACATTGGATTACATGCCCCTACCACAGTCCAATTATGTGTAAAGTCTGAAAGGGAATGGCTCAAAGGTGCGGCGGACAAGGAAATCCAAAGGAAAAAGGAGTTAAGAAAGACAAATGAAGCTTAATACCCAATTGACATTTTTAATGTGATGTATCATCTCAAAAAAAACAAGCAAATTTAAAGTCTAGAGATGGCAGGAGCAGGACCATTGAGTTTCAATTTGATGCAAAAAATTGGAGTGGCCCAGTGTGACTATATGAGATGCAGAGTAGAAAGCAGAGCTAGCAAACTTGTGTTTTGAGTGATTATGTTCCGCACAATTCAAGTGCTCGCGCTATATATAGCTCTCAACATTTAACATGTTCACTCAAGTTAGTGTGATTCACAAGGAAGCAAACACTACAAAATTTTCAATATTTTGCCATGATATGTGACACCAAGAAATTTATACGATTCTGGCTGACTAAGCACTCTAGAGTCTAAACACAATTAAAAGCTTCATTTCCTAATAAATTATATAAACTATTACAGAACGACTATCACCATCACTCTGAAAGTCAACAATTGAATTTGTAGAGGTACCATTTTTAAAATCGAATGCATTGCGAGTAGCATATGTATCTTTCACCTTTTGGCTGGTCCAGTTGATGAGTACTTTGTAATACATATTAGCTTGAATAGTCAAACCTGAAACAGTATCAATCCAGATGATCAATAAAATGAGAAGCACCACTAGAGAGCGACTAATTGATAAGATTCACCACCAACAACGCCACTCCAAATGATTTTTCAAGTGTGCCCAACAAGTAAGCATGGATACAGATATGGATACGATACAGATACAGCGACAAGACAAAACCTAAAAAATTAAAATACAGTCCAAGATACATCTATGGTAAAATGTATTCCATCTTTTACTGCTATCTCACAACTTGCCAACTATAATTTTTAATAAATTCTCTAACAATACACAAAATTAGTAGTTTTTATTGATTATATAGTATATTCATTAAGTGAAAGTGACTAATTAAATAAATTAAAACAAATATTTAACTAGTTGGTTTAGTTAGAAATTCTCATTGCCATGATTTATGGCGTAATTGACTCATTTTATACTTTTTTATTTTTTATCAAGACTCATTTTATACTAAAATGACATATGATAGTAGATAATACTTAAGAAATACCCATGTGTCTTTAAGGTCGTATAGATTTTTTAGTTTGTGTTACATTATATGTGAATTCGAGAAAAAAAAAGACAGATTAAATTAAAAAATTATACATATTGCTCCGTGTATGCACTTTAAAATGACACAACAAATTTATGAGTATGTGCATGCAACAAAATTTTGGAGGTATGTGCATTTCTATGAAATGACTTCATACATGCAGGCATGGCACAGAGTTGATAATTACTAGAAGCACAGGCCAAGTAGGGCTGAAAATCAACCTCGGGCTTGGCTTGGTTATGTGCTTGTTTACCAATATTATCAACCAAGTCTCAGTTATATATTGATACTTGTTTGACAAATGAGCAAAGCCTAGGCTTGTGAACAGGCAAGCCTTATGGGTACATAAGTACATTTGTGAAATTCTTGTGTCATTCTCGCAGATTTTTGCAAATTAGAGCTGATCCTTGGCAAAAAAACTAATATAAACAGGACAAGAGGAAAAACGGAGCAAATAATTATTCTATTATGACTCAGATCACCACTATTCATGTCTCCCACTGTGTAATTGTCTACATTTTTAATTATTGCAAAAATAGTGACGTGTCCAAAAGATATCCAACTTATGCTTTTTGTAATATGCCAAGCTTGGCTTTAGAGCAAGGCAAGTGTAAGCTGACCTGAGCCAAGTCTGAGTATAAATAGCCAAAGCTTTGGCAAGCCTAAGCCACGCCTGAACTGTTGTAAATTTGAAACAGGCCAAGTCCGAACTACCTACAACTCGCTGAGCTCACTCAGGACAGGCAATTAATAACACCTAGGCCTAATAGGAAGGAAACTAAGGATATTTCTTTTTTTTATTCTTTTTTTTTTTATTTTCGTGTCAAAGGGACAACATCAAATTTTTTGCCTATGGACCGCCCCCCAAAAAAAATAGATATGATTTTTCCGGGATGATCTTAGAGTTGTTTAACAATCATCTATCTTTGTTCCCGCAATAAGATCCAAACGGGGACCGACAGAAAGTTGTCCCCTGAAATTCGACTCTTAACTCTTCTCAACACAAGTAGTCTTACAAATAGGGAGTTTTCCTTTTCTCCTCTATTAGCTTTTTCCCCGTTTCAGGAAAAGAGTTCTGTTTCTTGCCACGTAAGAGACCAATGGAAGAGGGTAAATATTTATGTGTTTTCTCTTGTCAAACGATGATAAATGATCTTTGTTTTCTTTAATCTGAGTGTAGCTGCTGTTACAAGTTGAAAATCTATGTTTCTCGGCAGTTGTTGGGTTGATTAACCTGCAGATCTTTAGCACCTTCCCATACATTATGTCTCTTTGTATCAAGAAAAAAAGGTCTGTCTTTTCTCTTCTTCTTGCTAATGGGGTTCTTTGATAGTTGCCTCCTGCTTACACCCCACAACCCAGACAAAACCCATCACCGCTTCCCTTTTGTCTGAGGAAGAACCACTCTTCTTGAGCAAAGTAAGGGTAATGTAGAGAGTCTAGAGACCAACTTCTTGAAACAACGTTCACAGGCGTCTCACATAGTATTGCTCAATATAAATCAGAATAGAAGAGTAAGGAGGATAAGCATTGGGAAATCTAAAAGCTAGGAATGTAGCACTGGTTGGAAAATGGCTATAGACGTTTCCATTGGAGTAAAATTCTGTGGTATTTGGTTATTAAAAACAAGTATGGATTACAAGCCAACGAATGGAATGCTAATAGGGTTGAAAGGGGTAGTTTCCGAAACCCATGGAAATTCATTTCTCAAGGTTTGCCTTCTTTTTGCAAAAGGGTTAAATTTCAAGTGGGTAATGGGGAGAAAGTGAGGTTTTAGGAGGATGTGTAGATTGGGCAAGTCCATTTGGATGGTTTGTTTCCTCGGCTTTATAGGCTTTCTTGTCATCATCATTCTCGCATTGTATCAATGATTAGGTCTTATTCTTTCGCGGTTTCATGGGATTTTGAGTTTCGTAGAAATCTCAACGATAGGGAATTGTTGGAGTTGGTTTCTCTTCTTTCATTGCGTGATAATGTTTCTTTAAATCAAGAGACAATTGATAAGAGGAGTTGAGCCAGTGACTCAACTGGGGTGTTTTCATGCAAATCTTATTTTGATTCTTTGATTAATGATTCGACTTCCCCAATTTTTTATCTTTCATTGAAGATTTGGAAGGTTAAGGTGCAAGTATGTGCTTAGGTAATTGCTTATGGGAAAATAAATACAAATGATATGATCCAAAGAAGGCGTCCACATATCTCTCTTTGTCCTCAATGGTGCATTATGTACAAAATGGATTGTGAGAATGTTATTGTCCGATTGCATTGAAATTATGGAATAAGTTGTTTGAGTTGGCAGAGATTTCATGGGTAGCTCCAAGTTCTATATCATCAATGTTTTTGTGTGGACTATCACCCTTTGGGATTGTGAAGCTTTAGCTATTATCTGGGTGCTTTGGTTAGACCGGAATACAAGTGTTTTGAAAATAAGTACGAAGAGATTGAAGGTTTATGGAACCGTATCTATTTCTTGGCATCAATTTTGAAGGATTTTACTCTCATTCCTCTCTTCGGTATGTTGGCAAGTTGGCAAGAAACTTGTGAATGATCTGTTTTTTTTTTTTCTTATTGTAACTCTTTATAATGCAGTTGTTTTGTGGCTGGTGTATGGACGCCTTGCCCGTATTACCATTATGCTCTATATTTTTCATTTGCATTAATAAAATTGTGTCTTTTATCAAAAAAAAAGGTATAAGCTAGTTAAGAGAGAAGCATGTTATAATAAACATCAAGGTGATAAGGAAAAAAAAAAGCAAAGAGAGTTAACCTGCTGAGAAGTAAATAGGAACCTTAAGATTCATTCTCTCCCAATAATCATCCAACAACATACAGAGTTCCTATTGGAAAAAAAACATTTCAAAACAAGAATGCATATAAGTACTTTTCTGTAAACTAATCCACATTCCTCTTTTGGAATGTCTATTAGATATGTTGAGCCCACAAATGAAAAGTACAAAAAAATACCACCTCATTAAACTCAACTTATAAAAGTCTTGCCCCAACAATTTTGAGGTTGGCTACATAAATTCTGTTTCATCGCTCTATTAAGGCCATACTTTCTGTTAAAACATAAGCTACCATAATCCTTTTACATTATTTCATTTGACGTCAATTTTGGTCTTCCTCTACCCATTCCATTGGTGTCAATAACTATCACATTACTTTTTCTATAGTAGTAGGATTAATATAAACATATTCAAACCACCTAAGTCGATTCTTTCTCAATTTATATTCTATATATGGTAATTCTATTTTTTACGGCTATTCTTATCCCTAATTCTATCATTTTTAGCTCTACTACACATCCATCTTAACATTCTCAGTTCTTCCATGCTCAATTTTTTAGCGTAATATTTCTTAATTGCCCAACACTCAATAACATAAAGTATAACAGGTCTTATGGTAATTTTATAAAACTTTCCTTTAAGCTTAAGGGGTATGTGTCTATCACACAATAAACCCAATGTATTCCTCAATTTAGTCCATCATGTTTTAATTCTATAAGTAACATCGTCACCAAACTCACACTCCCTTTAAAGACCCCACATATCGAAAGATTTCACTCTTCAGTACCTCTTGATCGCCCGTCTTTACTAATTCCCGATTTGGACTCCTCTTTTTTACTGAAGTTATATTTCATATATTCAGTTTTCTTAATAACAAACAAAATAAGAATCAGTACATCCAACAAAGAGGGTGGACAAGAAGTCCAACCTCTCTAGAAGATGATACCAAAAACTGTGAGTAAAACAAAGTCTAAGGATGGTCAACTTGGAAAGTCCAAGACTATAAATCACAAACAACCCTCGATCTGGCCAAAATACAAAAAAGTGGAATTCGCTCAAAATCATTAGTAATTGAAGCCCACAAAGATGCCAAGAAAAAGATGCGATGACATAAACCTTCAATCACTTATCTTTTATCCTAAAAAGATCAAGCATTTCTTTCCAACCAAATAACTCAAACTGTAGCAAGAATTGCACAATCAATCAATACTTATTGAATCATTTTGATTCTAAAGTCTCTCTCTGGACTTCTAGTTTATTGTTAATTCCTTCTTTACTTTTACAAACGAATATTTTATCATCAGCAAAATAATATAAACTATGAGAGCTCATCTTGAATGTTTCTAGTACTAATCCATTAATCAAGGCAAAAAGACATGGACTCAAAGTAGAACTATGATGTCATCCTACAATGACCAAAAATTCACTAGATCTCTTCTGTCGTTATTCTCATAAGTTACCACATCTTAGTACATTTCTTTAATCCACCAATATACCTAATAGTAACATTTTTTCTTTTTTAGAACCCACCATAATATATCTCCATGGACTCTACAATATGCCTTCTCTTATTTTATAAACTCTATGTGAAGGTCCTTATTTTTCTCCCCATATCTTTCCATTAATCTTTGAACTAGGTATATACCTTCCATTGTTGATCTCTCAAACCTAAATCCAAACAAATTTTTAGATACTATTGCTTTAAACTTTAATCGTTGTCCACTCATAAATTTTCATTGCATGATTCATTAGTTTAATACATCAATAGTTTGTGCAACTTTGAATGTCTCCCTATTCTTATATATAGGTACTCAAATACTCTTCCTTCACTCATTCGGCATCGCTTTGTACTCAGATGTCGCATTCACATAGATGATAAATGTTTTTCATGTTCTAAGTCATTATCATTTTATTAAATAATTTTGTTGACCATGATACCCAACATCCTCTTAAATACTTCCAAACCTCAATAGGTGTACATCAAGTCCTAAATAATTTAGTTAGTCATGATACCCCAATGTACCCTAAAAGGACCATCTAATATCCATACAAGTTAAACATTTGTTTCAAATCTTACAGTTGAGTTGAAATATAGAAAGGACATAAAACATATAACTCTACATGATACCCCAACATACCTAAGTCATTTTTAATTGTATAACCATGATACCCCAACATCCCTTAAATACTTCCAAACCTCAATAGGTGTACCATTAGGTCCTAGATAATTTAGCTAACAATGATACCCCAATAACCAGGACCACCGACCACCAAATAATCTCATATCCATACAAGCTAAACATTTGGTTTAGATCTTATAGTTGAGCTGAAATATAGAAAGGACATGCCACATATGTATCACTTTGACCGTTAAACCTCACAAGATAAACCTCACCATGTCATAGCAAGTATCTACATTGGGCTACAAATCCATGGTAGAAGGAGAAAAAATGGGGCCACATTATCCACATATTTCTAAACTCTCAATCCAAAAAGGCATAACCTCACCAACTTCATCCAAGCCATAATTTATATGAGCTAGGTTATGTATATGCAGTTATGCACTGTTTTACCTATTCAACTCCAAGTATCCTATGACAATTTTGAGACATAAACAAATCTCATGTGAATCTAGCATTACATCTGCTAAGACCGGATACATCAATGAACTAGTCAAAATAATATAGAATCAAAACAAGACATTCGACAAAGGCAGAAGGTCCAGGCAACTAAAAATCTATAAAATAAAATTTACAGAATAGCAGATAACAACACCTGAGCTCTTCCAAGAGCAAATGTAGGGATGAGCACCTTTCCTCCTTTAGCAACACATTCATGAACCTACATAAATTACTACAAGATACATTATAATTGTTATAGGTAAAATAAACACATTTCTATATACTATATTTGCAAGTTTGCAACACATCCTACAAAAGTTTTCAAATGAGAAAGAAGTACTATAAAGAATAGGGCTAATCTCAATTTACACCCGAAAGATGCTTCAATTTTTAATTTGTACCCTCAATGTTATGAATTGGTAGTAATATGGACTTGACCCAGACTGTCGTTCAATTTTCCGTCATAAATTGAAGCACGTGAGGTACAAGTGCATCAGGCATGCAGATGTGGTATGTCCATCGCAGATCTTCGTTTGCAATCAATTTGACACAGTTTTGTGTATCAAAAATAGGGTTTCATTAGTCAGATAGAAACTAACTCTATCATGTGCAACTCACATGAGGCGCAAACAATCTGTGAATTTAAACTAAGCCCATGCCCGAAGCACTTGCAACTCACATGCTTCCTAAACAGCAGTCTGAGTCAAATCTACATTATTACTGATTCATAATATTGAAGGTGCAAATTGAGATTTTTAATGTTTGAGGGTACAAATTGAGAATTAAAGCATCTTTAGGGATGCAAAATGAGATTAGCCGTAAAGCATATAACCAATAACTAATATCCACATAGACATGCACAGAGGCGGGCACATATTGCATAAATGTATCATCGTTAAAAGAAGCAAAACTAGAGGGCACTACACATACTTTTTGCTCCTCTAGCACAAGCTCAGCTGGGCCTTTCAAGCAAAGCCCATCCATAGCCACCCTTTGGCAATCTCTCTCTCACACACACACTATACATATACAGCAAAATAAATATATACATGTATGTGTCTGTGTGTGGGTGTTTGGGTGTTATACAGTAGAAGAAACTTTGAGTCCAGGCAAGATTAATAAATATTTCCAATAAATAACTCTGTTGGACCGGCAAAGCTCCATTGTCAAATATGAGAAAATATTAGGGATTAGCCTTATCTCGTTTATAACTTTATATAGCTCATCTCTGCTCATGAATACTTAAACTCAAATTAATCTCCGTGGAACACGTGTCAAGTCTTATTTGACTATTCTTTTGTTTGCAATTTTTCATTCAGATGCATTGATCAAATTCTCATAAAAGGCGTGCTGATTTTTCTTTTTCTTCGACTCCTCTTTGTCCTTTTTGAACAAAGAAAGCTTAAAATCAAACTTGTGTAGTTTTTGCAAGGTCCAACTTAATACTCTGCCACTCATCAATACATGCGAGTTACCTTCTAATTTTCACTTATTCTTATTTAGGACCGGCCCAATGGGTGGCCCACAGCCCACTAAAGGCCAATTAGGGATGGCCCATGGAAAGGTCGTTAGCCATGGTTTCCCTGGGAGGTCTGGCCCGACCAAATGCCATTGTCTGGAGGGTAGGGTAGGCTCAGCTTGTTTCTGAGGCTAATATACATATATGCTTATAGCTCCGACAAGTATATGCTCTTATTTGTGCATGTACATAGAGAGAGAGTTAATTCAATCGACAGATGCTAGACATTCTCCAAAGCATTCGTTTTTATCATTAAATGTTCACGCATTATTTTATTTTCTCATAAATTTCTACCTTGTTCTTTCACAAATGAGTAATTTCCATTTCTTCAATCAAACCCCTTTTCTTCCGTCTGTTTCTCACCAGATTTTCTTAGTTTCTCATTAAACTATCCGTCAATACCAAAAAGTCTACTTCTCCTACAATCATTACTTAGTTTGTCAGATGCAAAAAAAAATGGTAATAGGGTAAAATGATATGTTCATCAAAGGAATAACAATCATCCAATTTTCCTTTTATGCAATGCAGAATGTAGAGGATGACATAAAGTCAAATCTGAATAGGGTGGAAATAGTGACATTGAAATATTTTGTTAGACACAAGCAAAGACCCATAAACCAGACTACAGCAGTGCACTTAAACATAAAAAGTGAAACTTGATAAATTCAGTAGAAATCATCCAAGCCACCTAATGTAGCGCTGACAACTTTATGATCAATACTTTTTCATCGATTGATACATCAAATATTGGCTAGCTTTCCCTCCGAAGAACCAGTCCAGAAGTTGAATGAGAAGGCACTTTGATGAGTAATTTCTTTCCAGAATAGCAATGCATACATCAATATATATGAAGAAAAAATTCAACAAAATGCGAAACACAAAGGTAAAAATATTGTTAAGAAAATTAAATTCGCATTCATCAGAAAAATGAGAAAAACAAAACTGCTGATGATGGATAATTTAAAGGAAAACATGAAGCCAACAATTCAAACAACAAAAGTTATAGAAACCCATCATATATAATTAGATAGTTCACATACAGCTTTAAGAAATTCCCTCTCCCGAGCATATTTTGAATCGCGGACAGTCGTTGCATATGTTGACCTATTAAGGGAAGAAATTGAAAGTCCAAGTTTTTGCTCTATCAAAAAAAAGTCCTATCAATCACGGGAAATAGCAAAAATATATCACAAAGATGAACATCCAACATTGTGCATGCAGTAATTATACAGTTGAACATGAAGAAGAATACCATTGCACTATGTTTGGAAAAAAGCCACTAAATTTTAAATGTTTGAATCAAACAATTTCAAAATGATTGGATTTTGACAAATTAAACTTCCATCTTTTGGCATCCCTTTTAAGATGATAAGATTTGGATGCAGATTTTGTTGAAAACTCGAATATATTACGTTTGCATCCCTCTATTGGGAACAATTAAGGGCAAAAATTGCCAATACTCAAATCCCTTCAATTTAATTTTTTTAACAACCAATCAAGGAAAAGGAAGTTTGATTCATAATCCTTTCCTATCTAATACCTATTCGACATTCCTTTTGCAACAGGATTGGTTCCAAATACATGGTTAGTTTCCAAAAATTTCCACAAAGAAAGTTCCAAACCCCGAAGCAGTAACCGTAACAGTCTGAATTGCAAGACAAAAATTCAAAAAAGGAGGAAAAATTCCCTTAAATCCAGAGCCCATTTCTGAAAGTGTTTAATTCGAATACAATTGACATCTACTGGAATTTGAGTAATTTTTATGAATCCATGAGAACCAAGGTAGCTGAAACCACAACTCCCCAGAAATCATCTTCCCTATGTCAACCCCTTCTTCAAGTGTCATAAAAAAGCTATCTTTTTTTGACGTATATTGGTGCACTACAGCTATGAATACAAATAGTGGGTGATTTCACTGGATCCACCAGGCATTCACTTTGTCATAAACAATACAAATTAGCCAAATCTAAAGATATTGCTAATGATTGGAAGACCAACATCAGGTCTCCTCAGCTCTTGGTTGTAGGTAGGTATGCAGATAGATATTGTCACTTACTCTGTTATAACAAGGTCCAACAGAAGTCGGTCAATTTGAGCAGCTCCAAGATGTCTATCAGGTGTCATATTATAATCGCCTGTGTACACCATAGCAGTTTCTCCCACTTTTGCATAAAACATTGCAGCTCCAAGAACCTTAAAACAGGGTGTGAGAAGAAAATGTTCAAAATAAGAAACAATTTAGAAGTGACCTGATAATGAGTCAATGACTACTAGAAAAGGAACTACAAAAAGGCATGATATGGAAGCTTAAGACAATACTAGCAAGAAAAGACATGACATAGACCAAAGAAGAGAACCACCCCTGGTTCAATTAAACTGCACAGATGCTAGATAAAATCCCTAAACATAACATGTTCATTTTACAGATCACTTACTGGGATCAAATGCAGAAAAAGAAGAATTGCACATCCCTTGTACATCTGTCCATGAAGTTTAATTTTCCTAAATATGAATTAAATAAAGAGAAGTGTCATACAGAAAAAATTATTAGAACAGAAACAATGCTCCAGAAGAACCTTTTACATGTGTTTCTTAGGTACAACAAAGAACAAAGGTCTCAGTTCGTTTTTTTTTTTTCAATACAAAGCCTTCAACCTGATTAACAAGGAGCTTGGGGCGGAGAACCATTATTTTCAAACTGAATACCAGGGTCTCAAAGAAAGACGCGTTTGTAGCACTTGCACCAGTGTCCCCAATCTACTCACTCTTAACTTCATGTTCCTACTCTAGCACATTAGCCAAGAGCCTCCTATCCAGTGCTGCTACAACTAATCAAACACAAACCTCTGCACAAGCACAGCTATTGACTGAATTCCTCTTGGAAAGTAGGCTATTACAATATATGGTGAATTCACCCCAAAAAACATCTAATGCTTGTTGCCAGGATACAGAGAGGTAATCCTACTACGATACCAAACTGATGCAGGAAAGCATTTAAACTTGAGAAAAATCATGTGTACAGTTGATGTTTGTTGAAGTCTCAGAGTCAGAGAGAGGATGCACGGTTTGAGTCAAAATGACAGATTTGGCTTGTTTTTTTGTAAAATTGCAGGAGTTCCCTTGTGAAAAGTAAATAAGGTATGCAGCATTTTTCTATTTTTAAGCGCTAAACTGAAGTTCAATGGGTAAACTGTATAAACAAAATTAGACAAAATTAGGGGTTGTCTAAGGCACTGAACAGCCATCCAAGAAGAGGAACAAGAGAAGAAGAGGAGGAAAATATCTTCCTAGAGTCCTTTAGCACTTGTGAAATAGAAAAATCATGACATACCTCTTCAGAAATTTCAATTGAAATAGCAAATATATCATATCAAAAAAGTTTCTTTGAGGAAGTTTGTTCATTCAGATTGCCAAAAGACACAGACTTCAGCCTGACGCAACTGCCATAGTAGGCTTGAGACAGTGAACTTCACAGATAATCTCATTTTCAATAGGAGGACAGGCCATCCTGGTTTCATAGATTTACTAATATGACCTTATCATCTTGGTTTGATACATAACTACATGTTTGGAAAGGGGAGTTTTTCACTTGCATCTTTGTTCCTAATCCTTATCGCTTGTCTCAGGTACATATCATCATATCTATTGCTAGTTGGTTTGCTCTTCCTCCTCTTGATTTGAGTAATTTTAATTTTTCAAGGAATTTAACTGAGAGGGACATTACGGGACTTTCCTCTTTGTTATTCATGCTTGAGACTGTGTCTACGGAGTTCGGATTCTTTGGCTCCTAAAATTAGATTTGGGTCCCTGGTTCAGCTGGAATATTTTTGTTAAAATTCAAATGTAAAGAAAATCGATCAAGAACAAACACAAAATATTTAACGTGGTTCGATCCTAAGAGCTACATCCACGACACACAAAACCCACAAAAGGCTACATCTTTGTTATTCTTGATTGATTGGTACAAGTGGAATACACCCATAGATATAGGGTGACAAACACAATCATATCCCTCAATCATACGGATTGACATAATTCAGAATATCAAATCATGCCACTAAAGATGGCTAATTAATTGACTAATCAATCAGATAATCTCTCATAATCATGGGATACATTTCTATCTTCAATACTTCCCCCTCAAGTTGGACACGAAATTGTAGATGTGAAGTGTCCAAATTGAATAAAGACGAAATAAATATCAGGATTGCAGCTTTCTTAAACATGCTAGGATTGCAGCGATTGAAGTTGCTAGGACTGCAGTGACTGAGATTGAACGGAATGACTCATCATGAGGAGTTGATGCCAAGATCTGTGGCCATCTTGATAACTCCTCCGGAATGATTAATTGGGAACAAATACGTGCACGGAATGACCATCGTGTAGACATGAAGTGAAATAATGACCATTGTGATTGACATCATGCAACAGAAGGAAAAATGCTAGGAATGACACTTCTTGCAATTTGGATCAAAGTAATTTAGGGCCAAAGGAAATTTTGGACCAAGAATAATTTAGGCCGAAAGGAAATGGCCAAAGGTTTATTTTGGTCTCCCTTGATGTGAAATAATAATTTAGGGGAAACCAATACTTGGCAGTCATGTTTGCCCAGGCCTTCCACGATAGATGTTGGTGTTCATGAAGAAGAATTCTCCCTCAACTGAGCATAGGAGTGCTCTTGCTGCTAAGGCACAGATGGTAGGGAGGCACAAAGTCACCAAGACAGACATTGACAATGGCAAATTAGTAGGGTGGTTAAGATCAAGTTGAAATATAATCTTCAAAAGAGGTGAAGTAGAAGAGCATGACTATGACTGTGATAATAAAACACAAAAGCATTGATTTGTAGGCAGACTAGAACGAAATGAACATGATCGGTTGGAAAAATAGATCAGGAACAATCGATTGCTCTGATGCCAAGTTAAAATCAAAATGTAAAGAAAATCGATCAAGAACAAACACAAAAGATTTAACATGGTTAAGTCCTAACTCCAAAGACCTACGTCCATGACACACAAAACCCACGAATGGCTACATCTTTATTATTCTTGATTGATCGGTAGTCAGTACAAGTGGAAGACTCCCATATATATTGGGTGACAACACAATAATGTCCCTTAATCAGAGGGATTGATATAATTCAGAATATCAAATCATGCCACTAAGATGGCTAATTAATTATAAATCACATAATATCCCATAAATCATGGGATAAATTTCTATCTTCAATTATTGTCTTGTAAGTTGTTCTTCCTTTAGTTGATTGATGATCAATCTGTCTTACTTTTGAACTATCCACGCTGATGTTAAAGACCTAAGTACCTACTAAGGTACATGTTTTTGTATGGACCATTGCTCATGGTAGTGTAGAACCTTTGATTTCATCCAAAGAAAAAGGACACATGCGTATCTTTCTCCTAATTGGTGTGTTATATGTAGGAGTTGTGATGATAGCATTGATCATTTATTTCTTCATCACCCTATGGTGTAAAAAAAAAGGTATAAATTATTTGGAGAGATAAGGATGGATTGGGTGATACCACGTAGTTGTGTATCCATGTTTTTGGAGGACTGTAGAGGACTTGATAGGAGAAAGAAAGCAGGTGTTTTGCGCAGTTATGACTGGTTTTAGGCAATTTGGAAGGGATAGAAGTAACAGAATTTTTTTATGGCAAAGAAGATTCAGGAGAAATTCTATGGAAGAGGTCAAGTTATTGCCTACATTATAGCTTTGGTTACTAGTAAATTTAGAGACATTCCTTTCTTCTGTAATTATCAAGATTGGGTTGTGGTTAGTGGATAATGGCAATTGTGTTTTATTTTCTGATTTTGGATTGTTGACCAACGCAACTAGCTCCAATAACATATCTAATAGAATGATACAGCACCTTTGAGCTCCACCAACCCCATCCCTTTGGTAAAGAAAGTTTAAAAGAAACACACATTTTGTTGAAAAAATGTGTGGTTCATTCTACATCCTATTTTTCCATGTTCGGCATTCAACAGAATACAGGTTGCTCATTCGTATGGTTGACTCAACCCATGTTGAGGAGTGTAGGTATCACGAATCTTTGGTTAGTGAAGTAGCAGTTATTTAGTTATTAATTCAAGGAGCTTCCGCAATTACTAAAGGATGTTATTAAAAGTTGGTTTATAAAAAATTTCCTGCAGTCCTGCCTGTTGAGCTATTGCTTTAACTATAAAAATTAAGCTTGAGGTATGCTATTGTGCCTAAGCCAGACGGCTTGCTAAGACAAATAACTCACTCACTATACGACCCAAGCAGTTTATGGTTTTCCTGATTTGCATTTGGTCATTTTAATGTTCAACCCACAGGAGGGGGACTGCCCAGAAAAGAGGCTATACAATGCATCTTATTAGACAATCACATTTAAAAAGCTCAGTACAAGTATAAAGCTATAAGACATGACCATGAACAAGAATTAAAACTTCATTTCGGTACATAGTTTCGATCAGCTAAAAAACCACAACGTTGTGGAAATAGAATGGAAAACAAGAAAAATTTACAATTTCGGTGCCGAAACTTTGGAATTTCCATTCCGAAACGTTGGAACTTTAATTCTCAACCATTAATTCATTTCTCTTTCCACTGACACTGAAAAGTTTTGGTCATTTTGTCGAAAGCAAAATGTAACTTTGATCCTTGACCATGAGAAAATATTAAGTCTGGTGAGAGAAGGAAAAATAGATAAGCGAATCAGAAATCATGAGTAGATATCAAAAGTGGAACGACTTGAAACCAAAGGATGCAACAGCTACAAATTCCATCAATGAGCTCAAATGCAGCTCTGAACATAGTGCACACTTGAGGTATGAAGTTCAGGAACCTTACATGCCCTGCATAGTAGGCACGAATCTGCAGATCTTTATCTACCTGCACAGTCTGCTTCAGATCCACTGCTGTGACTGCCATGCAAATACCACAATCAACACAACATAGCTTAATTGAAGTGAGAAACAGAAGGATGATAACATAGCAAAAGAATCAATTATCCATTCCATTACCACAGTTGACTGTGTGTAACTGCACATTACTTCTTTCTTTTTTTTACTTTGGGGGGGGGAGGGTAGGCTTGAACCCTTGACCTCAAGAAGGCAAAGTTTTCACAAGGTAAGAAGTACTTAACTTAAGCATTATATGCATTACTTAAGCATTATATACATTACTTAACTTAAGCATTATATGCTGAAAGATGTTCGCATTGGCACACTTAGTTTTCCAGAAAGTGTCTACACAAAGTTGACTACAAATAATAAAACATAACTCATTTTGAATTTCAGCTTAGAAAAGTACAACAACGGTCAAGATTATATTCATCCAATTTTATTTGACAGTGCAAAATTCATCCAAAAAAAAATTTTCACCGTCCAAAGTTAAAAAAATCCCGCCCCTAACTCTGCCTGGCACTCTCCCCTAGTCAGACCCTCTCTCTCTCCTATTCTCTATCCTCTCTCCACTCTGTTCTCTCTCTCCCCAACCCAGTGACCCTTTCTCTTCTCTCCCCAACCCAGTGACCCTTTCTCTTCTCTCTTTGGCTTCCCACTTCCTCTCTCCTACCTCCTATCTCCCTCTTCATCTCTCCCAAGACGACGTCGTGGAGCCACCAGCGGCAACCCACCATCAACAACACAGCCCCCACCAATGAAGCCTTCCAGGTATCCCCTCTCTAACTCCCTCCTTCTGTCTCCCTCTCCCTCTCACACACACAAATGCCCACAATACACTTCGTTTGATATTTTGGCCCGATTCCAATTTCGGTTAAATTTTGCCATATTCCATGTCACTTAGTCATCTCTGCATTCTATTGAATTTGCTATTTTTTTATTTGAGTATGCTTCCATCTTTGTTCAATTTCCACCTTTTTTGGCTTGCTCGCAAGATGTTTGAGAAAAAGCTTGAAAAAATTTGGTTTCTCGGGATGTGATCAATCTCATGATTAGTGGGTATGTGAGAAATAGGAATATTGAGGCTGCTAGATTACTGTCCCCTTCCCTGCACAAACCCTTCCTTCCTTCCCTCCAACACCAATAATGATTGCCCATTTCCAGGTTTGCATTTCGAGTCAGCCCAAATTCGTCACCACAAGCCACCAATGGAAACCCACAAATTGCCACCACAAATCACCATTAGATTCAATTCTTTTAATTCTTTTTTGCAAAAAGAAACTCAATTCAAGGGTAATGTTTCTTAACTGCTAATGCTTTTTTTTCCTTCGCTTCACTTCTGTTTTATGTACAGGGGCAGAAAGGAATAAGTTGTTGTAGCAAGCTAAACAGCTTTGGAATGTAAGGTTAATAAAAAAATTAAGGCTTTTTTGTACTAACGAACGGAATTTTTGTTGTTCTATATTTTACTTTTTGGATAGAATTTTACACTGTGCAAAACACATAATTCCAGATAAAGATGTGTAGACCTAACTGTACACATGATGACCAAGTGTTTGATGGTTTTCTCTCTTCTTTTTCCTGAATTTTCTTAAGCTTCTTATGCTACCTTTTTAATACTCTACACAGATTTAAGATTTTTGTGATTGTTGGATGGACAGGGAATGGACTTTGTGATGGGTTCAAGTAGGCAAAAGATTTAATAAATAATTTAGTGGAATGAGATGTGAAATAACGGTGAGTAGAATTCTTGAGAAATTGATGTGTGTCATTTTTTGAGCATTTGAAGGACAAAGGAAGGATCAATATCATTATAGATGCAGCAGGCAACTGAGATTGGACTGATACTTTGTTCCTCATGCTCTAAAGGTATCAACCTCTTTTTCATTGTCTTTACATTTTTGATATTGCTTAATTTTTGAAACAGTTAGTTGTTTGGTCAACACACGAGAGGATAATTATATATCAGCTTACCATATGTGTCATTTCACAAGTAATGGTCGCTTGACTTCCAAACTGGACAATGAGATTTACTTTTCGTAACTGGCTTTGTGTTTTTTTTTTTTGTGGATTTTCTCTCTGTGTATGTATGTATTTATATGTGAGTGACATTGTCCTTCAATGTTGAATGTTCTAAGGCTTACATTTTAATAAAATGAGTTATTTGGTGAAATTTAAATAACCAAATAAACACATTTTAACCAAATGCTGTTTTTCTTATTATATGAGCCATTCTAACTGTCAATTATTTTTTTGTTATGCAATGCCTTCAAACATGGGCATTATCAGAAGGCAGTACGTAATTTAGATTCTTTTATCCTTACTATCTCAATTGTGTGCTTTTTTAGTTCTGTTAAATATGTAAGAAGGTATTGGAGATGATTGGGAGGAAGTTAATTTTATTGATTTTGGATTGTGTTTGAGTCGTCAATTTTTTTTGTTACACAATGCCTTTAGGCACGGGTCCATTGCTAGTAAAGTTATATAGGAGATGAACGTAGGGGTCAACCATACTATAGCTCTAGTGCACATGGAATATCAGCATTCTTAGCTTGTAAAGCAATCAAGAATTTATGCAACTTTGACATTTGTTCTGCTAATAGATTGTGTTATAACTTACAAACAGATTCCATCATCAGCATCTAACAAATTGTGTTGACCATTTCAAACAAATGTCTGGTCATTTGATACAACAGGTGCACACTTCAAGCCCGTGCTTGGCAGAGTACGGGGCCATTATACACATAATTTCTCACGTACAAAAGTTCAGGACGGAAGATCAATTAAGCAAGCACTTTTAGCCAACTTATGGTTCAGGCAGGATTAGGTGAAAATGTTGTTAAGAGATAATTAGTCCCAAGACTGAAGAAAGGAGGTTTGCATTAGGTAAACAGCTAACATAAGACACCAGTAAATCCTTCATGAACATGACTCCTTAAGGTGAATCACAACATAAAACTTGACATGCCCCAGATAGAAGAAGAGCTAGTGACAATAGAGAATTAATTCCCAGCTACAGCCATCTAAACGTGTCTACTCGGAATAGTAGATCTGACAATTGAATCAAATCAGAAAGAGCCAATTGGATCACATTCAGGTATGTCCAACCCCCAGCCAACGTGGAGCAAATTCAATGACCGGTTTATAATAAAGTGCAATAATAATTCCAAAATAAATGACAAGAACAATAACATTCCAACAAAAGACTATACAAACAGATTCCACTACAATCTGAAACTTTTTTAGCTTTTAAATACCTCACAAAAGAGGAATCAGCCATGAGTATTTGACACGAAATGAAATGCCTATTCAACTTTATCACAAACAATTACTTGTGCTAAACTTGCAATCTTGACTCTACCAGTAGAATTGAATTAGCAATCAACATGCTCAGTCTCTATCAGATTAATTGCATGTTAGAAAAATTAGAGAATTTGGTTAAAGCCCCTAACTAAATGAAAACTGGGCAAGCTAACAGTAACTATGCACAAGTCCAATTCAGAAAGAGGGGGAAAAAAGGCAGAAGAAACACAAATATAACCAAAAAGGAAAAGGAGGATGACCACCTCCTATATGTAACAACAATGCCGAAACTCACAAAAGACCACCTGAAAATGCCAAGTGCTGAAATTCTTGATCATGTGAACAAAAAGCAAGTAGCAAAATTTCCCTTAGGAAAAACCATTTAACTTTTGACAGTCGCCGTAGCTTTTTGCTAATCGCATTATATCACGCTTAAAGGTAAGCACACTCAAAAGTCAAAAACGTCCTGCTGATTATGTGAAAGAAAATGAAACAAAAAAATTAACAGAAAAGAAAAGGTAACTTTTTATTCTAGAAAGATTACTAGTGTTTGGTCTTTCTACAAAGTTAATGACTCACATAGTAATAAGAGCCACAAGATGATATTAAGTTTACAGAATCAGAGTAAGAACAGAACAAATGACCATCTGAGTATTTTTTTGTGGAAAGGCCTTTCCCCACTTTTGGTCTGGCTTAGGCAGAGCATCAAGAAGGGTATATTAAATACAGACTTAGTTTTGGCATGTCATGCCCAGAACTAATTCAAATACACAAGGCGACCTTAAAGTTTTTGCAACCTCGCAAGAATCTGAAAGGGTATAACTGTCCATGGAATTGATTAATGGAAAAAGGGTGGGAACATTGAATCCCGCTTCCATACTGGAATCTTTATAGACATGCTTTGTCCTAGGGCCAAATGAACAATAGCTATGATCATGGGCCTGAACCAGCTTAAGCTGCAGTTCACAACAGGTCAAGGAAGTGATATGGATCAGTCCCACAAACGAGGCACCACCATTTAGCATATATAACTCTTCAATTGGTAAATATTTGAAGCTCATAGGAAACAGCAAAAGTAAAAAAGGGCGCAACTTACCTTTCTTCATACATTCCACAATATTCTCAGAACTGAATTGTTCTTCCTCTCCCCTTCTGTCAACCATCACTTTCCGATAATCCTCCAACATCAAAGGAGCTAAAGCTTTTGTTGGATACTGCAAAATGTCAAATCTGAAAATTTTATTAACTTATATATTTCTACAGTTGACAACCAATTTGAAAGTTCACAGTTCACACACAATCCCGTTAAATCAATTCTATAAGCCAAAAACCATATGAAAATAAGAGAACATCATTCCTAGTCACATAAAGAATGTGAATTAGAACAAACTAAAATACATTCCTATGACCCAACATAATAATTAATCAAAATAAAAGCATCTCGGCATCAAAGTAATAAACAAATATGAAACTAACAAAAATACCTGTCTTAGACCTGAAGAATTTATAGGGGAAAATCACAAAATTTTGAAAACTAAAAGCAGATAACTGAATAAGATGATCATCAAGAGAATGATTCCTTAAACACCAAAAAAGCTACGCGATTTAAGGATATCTCTCCAAATCAAAGTTTCGATTGAACTTATTCCAGCTATACAAAGGGTGCACCCATTTTCATTAAGAAGTACCATTAAGGCACATGAGGAAATCTACCATCATGTTAATTGGTCTCATATGCCTCACATTTTTCAATCAAAAATGAGAATTTAAACTGCACTGAATTCAGAATTGTAAACTGAAAAAAGCCATATAAAACATAAACCCATTTCATTATTCATCAGCATGAATGAGCAAAATTACCGTCATGTAAATTGGTCCTTTATATCCACAAACTTCAGTGAAATACGGAAGAGCTCCAATATGATCCAGATGACTGCATAAGTGAAGTAGACAATACCTATCAATTAATAACTAAACCACAGTTCAGACTTATAGAAAACCCATAATTCATGTTTATATATAGAGGGTCGTTACCCAACGTGGTCAAGTTAATCGAGGATGCTGAGAGGAATGGAGTAGACATAGACCTAATTTTTGACTTTATTTGCCAAAAATGGCAACCACTTCTATGAACCCAAAAGCTTTGTGAAGCCGACTCTTTTACTGTTGTCTCAGTATCTACCTTTAACCTATTCATTAACTTAAGATTTCCACACTTTCACAAACACTCATTTCACTATACATCTTAGTAGTCCCTCACTTTCCCACTTTCTCTCATTTAAATCTTAAAGAAAAAAATCTACAAATCAATAGAAAATTTTCAAAAATACTAGAATTATCTTATTATTAATGAGTATAAATGTGTGCATGCATCACGTGTCAAGAATATAGTGTACATAGCTATGTGTGGTTGTGTGTGTATACATATATATTTTTAAAGAGAGAGGTATTATACAAATGGGTGATGATGATGCAAGTGAGCTCCTTATCAAAGTCCCCGGATTTTGAGATGAGAGAGAAATTGGGATATCGCCGGTGATCGAGATAGCCCATATGCATGCCGCAATCAAACATGATTTTCTTCCCATTGATTGTCACCACCACACAACTCTTCCCGACTTCTTGCCCTGCACCTGATCGCAACCAAAGATAATTCCCCTCACTAAATTCATCAACAAATAAAGAACAAATATAGGCATACATATATTGCTGTGTATTAAGAGAGTGAGAGAGAAATAATACCTAGGACGAGACATTCGATAGCCATGTCTTCTCTGAATCCCTGTACTATAACCCTAGAACAAACATCTTGATTTTCTTCGGGAGCTTTTATTTTATTTCTTACAGTTTATGGCGATTCATGTCAACTCTGAACCTGGATCATCGCATTCTTTGAATCCCCTCTTACAGGTAAGACCATCCACATAAATATGGATACAGCTTCTACAATGGAATTAAAGACAAGTTACACATTTACACCAAAAGTGAGTGTTGCTTGGTAACCTCGAAAAAAATTAGGCAAACTTTACACTCCAGTTAAGCCTATAATGCAAAATTAAAACTTGGGCAACCCAGTTCTTGCATCTATAAAGGCCATAAATATAATAACTACCAATCCTAGTGATTTGTTCACATCCACAGTAATTGTTGCTAATGGCAGCCTACTCTGCACAGTTAGTCATATATGGTTATAACCTCCACCAATGTCTCATCCACACCATCCATACCAAGCTGGGATATGACTTCATCTCCAGCCACCTCAAAGACAATTGTGGACGTGTCAAACAAGAGCCAAGGCCTGAAGCCTAGGAAGCATGCATATAGATACAAAGTACGACTATGATACGATATGGATATAACGATACGATAAAACTTTTAAAAATAGGATATGAATACGACTAGGATAGGTCTTATAAAATAATATCTTTTACATCTTACTGTTACCTAACGAGTTGATAATTATAAGTTTCAATTAATTATTTAACAAAAAATTAATAATTCTTACTTTAAAATGAGTATAGATCGCCTCATTAAAGTATATCAGTATAGCACTTTTATATCACAAAGTGAGCATGAGTAATTAAAGGAATCAGAACCAACATAAATAGTTGGTTTGATTAAAAATCCTTGTTAACATGAAATGTGGTGCAATTAACTCATTTTATGCTCCGTTTACATGCTATAGTGGATGATACTTTAAGAACATTCAAGTGTTTCCAAAGTCAAATAGATTTTTTCATTAGTTGTATTGTATGTGAATTTGAGAAGAAAATGTAAACATTAAAATAAAATTATACATATTAGTATTCACTTTCGTATCCGAAATATATTTGTTTTGGATATCTATACACAATGTGTCCAAATATTTTATTTAAATTCGATACATATGATGTGTATCTGATACATGACAAATATCATATCCAATACGCTATAATACGTCGACCTTAATGAAATATATGTGCTTGCTCTCGGTATCACGGTTCTCCTGCGATAGTCCATAGACTAAAAACAAGCAACGTGCAACCATCTTCGAATGCCCACGTGAATTATGAGTCTCATATATATGTAGTTTGCCATAGTAGAATGAACTTTATCAACCAGTCTACAGTCTATTCCATTAAACAGCTAAAGAACCCACAAAAATTGAGATATGAAAATAATAGTAACAAAAATTATTTGTGTGCGATGTTTTTGTTTGTGTCCTCTGTGTGTGCGATGTATTTGTTTGCGTGCTCTGAGTGTGCGTTGGGGGTGTGTGCTGGGTGAGTGTGCGCTGGGGGTCTGTGCTGGGTGAGTGTGCGCGATGGGTGTGGGTGTGTGCATGCTGTATGTGTACTTTCTCTGTGTGTGCGTGTGCCATGTGTGTATTCTGTGTACGTTTGTGTGCGATTGGTGTGTGTGCGATTGGTGTGTGTGTGTGTGTGTATGGAAGAGTAGAGAATAGAAGAGGGGGATAGATAGGCAGAGAAGGAAGTATGGAAGAGCAGAGAAGAGGGAGAGAGGTAGGGAGAGAAGAAGACTTACCTTAAAGTTGGGGTGGTGGTGGGCTTTAGCGTTGGCGGTGGCGCTAGCAGGGTGAAGAGAGATGAGAATGGCGAGAGAGAAAGAACAGAGGAGGGGCTTATATTTCAGAGAGAAGATGGATGGGGAGAGACAGAGGACGGTGCGTGGGTCTGGGCGCAGATGATTAGGGCATACACGGAGGAGGGATTTAAGGGATTCAAAAAAATTAAAAAATTTAGGGGAATTAAATTTTTCAAGGATTAATTAGGTGTGTCAGATAAATAATTTTAAAATAAATTAAGTCAGATTTTTAGATTTAACTAGCATTTTTTTAATTTTTTAATTATTATTTGAAAATTTTGGAGATCGGTCCCCTTATATTATAATAAAAAATAATATTATTTAAATCTAATTAGTTGAACTAATCAATTAACACATTATATTGATAGTAGATCAACTAAAATTGGAGTTTATTTTCAAGTCAATAATAAAAAATTATTAAATCAATAAATTTGGTTTCTTCTTCTTTTTTTAACAGAATAAATTTAGTTGAAGTAGCATTATTCCATGTCGAAAGGATACAAAATGAATGAATTTTACAATATCTCTCAGACACAAGTACTTCCAAGAAAACTAACTACTTAAATGATGATTCTGGTTCTTTTAAGTGCTACGTTCATTTTATGGATATACTAGCTAAGAGCAACTCCAACGGGAGTTGCTATCAGGGGTGTCATTCCCATAATCGCTAAAATGGCACCTCAACGGCAAAAATTCAGGCTCCAACGGAGGTGGCATCAGAGGTGGCAAAATGGCATCTAGGGTTTTGGGGTGGCATATTTGGCAACTTTGGAGAGAGAATTGAGAGGTTGCAAAATAGCCGTTGGTGGTTACTGTTCCTCTCAACGGCTATATTCCATCCAAATTTCTATAAAAATACAGAGAGAGGAAAGGGGAAAGGAACTTGCCTAAAAATCGATTTGTGTACTGCTTCCTTGAATCCTTGTCTTTGATATTGAAAACCCTAGCTTCCCTGAACCCTAGCCCTTGCAATTACCCTTGGTATACTACTCGCATAGCTTCGTTGCCGTTGTAATTGCAGAGAGGCGCAGGAGAAAGGGAGGAAGAGGAAGAAGACGTCTGGTAAGAAATAAGGGGAAGGGAAGAAAACGATGGTTTTATTTAGGGGAAGGGGTAGGCATTGTAATTTTTAATTACATCTGCCCCCTGTTCTTGTTTTAATTTATAATTTGTAATATAATTTATAAATTGTTTATACTTTATGGCATATTTATTTGTTTTAATTAAGGGTAATTTTATTTATTTTTTTATTGATAAATTGCTCATTCTTTAAATTGATTATAAATTTTATAATTGATAGATTTATGTCTATACTTTATAAATTGCTAATTCTTTAAATTGATTATAAATTTTTTAATTGATAAATTGCTCATTCTTTAAATTGATTATAAATTTTATAATTGATAAATTTATTTGTATACTTTATAAATTGCTCATTCTTTAAATTGATTATAAATTTTTTAATTGATAAATTGCTCATTCTTTAAATTGATTATAAATTTTATAATTGATAGATTTATTTGTATACTTTATAAATTGCTCATTCTTTAAATTGATTATAAATTTTTTAATTGATAAATTGCTCATTCTTTAAATTGACAAATTGATTTTTTCAATTTAAATTGATAATTTTTTAATTGATAAATTGCTCATTCTTTAAATTGATTATAAATTTTATAATTGATAGATTTATTTGTATACTTTATAAATTGCTCATTCTTTAAATCTGACCTTCTAGTTGCAGCATACAACATATTCAAGTCATCATTATCTTCTTCTTCAATATTGAGGATCTCTCATAAAATATTAAGATAACGATTCATATAGCTTGATGAATGAAAATATGAAAGGATAAATAGTCAAAGAGAAATGAAATATTGAATTTAAAGAGAGAATGTAAGATAGATGGATGAAAAACATGAGAAAAATGATCATATTTATAGACGAATTATACTTTTTTTAATTTTTATTTTGGCGGTTAAATTTTCAAATTTGAATTTCAACGGTTGAAATTTGAAATTTGAATTTCGGCGGACAAAATTTGAAATTTTTACTATAAAAATATATCCGTTAGATTGCAATCGTTATGAAAACTATACCCGTTAAAATATAACCGTTAAGTTTAATTATATTTTTTAATAAAAAACATTGAATTATTAAAATAGCACCCCATTTTGGCACCTACCATTGGAGTAGAAACACTGTTCAGGGGTGCCAAAACACTGTTCAGGGTTGCAAAATGGCATTTGACACCCCATTTTTGGCAACTCCCCTTGGAGTTGCTCTAAGAGTCTGAGACGATTTATTTTTTAAATTAAAATAATATTTTTTTGGGATTTCTTGTTATATAATTTGTTAAATCTATAATAATGAAATATCATATAATAACAAAATAAAAAATATATTTTGTTATTTTATGTCTTATTCTTTAGGTTTGAAAATATAAAACTTAAACAAAGTGTCATTTTGGCTACCAAGGTTTGCCAAAATCCTCATAAAAACGACACTATTTATACTAAACCACCACTGGAGCTGGTGTCTAGTGGTAAAGCATGCCCGTTTCAGAGTTGTCCTTGACTTTTAAGTAGTTATCAAGTAGGGTTCGATTCACAGGGTCCTCATATCTTGTTACTTAATGTGCGTTTGGTAACTTTTTCGTTTTTATTTTTTTTTATAAAAAAAAAAACAGAACTAGTTTTTGTTTTTTTTTGTGATAAAATTAAAAATAGAAAACATTTTTGATAGTCATTTATATTTAAAAATTTGTGAAAACAAAAATAAAAAATATGTTTGGTATTATATTAAAAATTCACCACCCAAACCCCACCACCCAACCCCACTGATCACCCAAACCGAACCACCCAACCCCACCATCAAAACCCACTAGTGCACCACCTAACCCCACCACCGAAACCCACAACACACCCCCACCACCGAAACCAACCCCTAAAACTCCCCAGCAAAATTCACTACCCATCCTCGAAACCAACTACCCACTATCCACCCCCCAAAAATCCACTATCTCCTAACCCCACCACCACCCCCAAAACCCCACCCTTGAAACTCCCCAGCAAAACCCATCAGATAAGGGAGAGAGAGAGAGAGAGAGAGAGAGAGAGAGAGAGAGAGAGAGAGAGAGACTATGAGAGTCGAGAGATTTGAAAGAAAAAAAAAGTGAAAGAGAGAGGGACTTTTTACAATCAAGCAAGAAAATCCACTTTTTTGTTGCTAAGGAGGATCGAAGACAGGATCTCAATAAATGTGACATTTTGAACAGTGCGTTTGTTTTATTTGGATGTTTTCATATTTTAGCTTTATTTTCAAAACGAATTAATTAAAAAAAAACGAAAACATTCACCAAACTCTTTTTTTTGCCATAAAATGAAAAAAAAAAACACAAGGTTACTAAACGATACCTTAGGCTTTAGTGGTGGTGTGGTGACGGACTATTCCAAAGAGATCTGTAGTTATAGCTAATCGAACATTCCACATTAGGTGAGATCCTTATGGTCATATATATATATATATATACTAAACAGCATAGTTTGTTGTTTTCCTCATTTCTAAAACAGCATAGGGCAATGAAAAATCCTCATTCTATTAATGAGTATTTAATTACAGCTTTATTCGTACATAGGGCCACGACCAAGTTACCTAAGTTGTCGGTGCGAGTGTTCTATTTCTTTATACTGATTGATATTCTGGTTTCGTAATTGTAAAGATACAACTAAAATTAACTTAACTCAACTGAATATTATTCCAATTTTTTTGGAGTCAGATATCTGTAATATAAAATAGGACAGACTTCAATAAACTCATCATACGGTCTCAAATAGACTCATCCAACGGCTACCAACATCCCTCACGGAACCATTCACATTACACCGTACATTCAGACACGGGTTACACCTATAAATCATATTTTATCATTGTCAACATGTGCATTCTTTACTCTTTCAATTTTAGAGTGTCAACCCGTAAGGGTAGTCCAGTGGTGTACAAAAGTGAATCTAAAGTAGCCTTGATTTCAAAGATTCTTCGTAATCAGGGAAAAAATTTGTGTCATGTAAAACTCATCATCCTTTGTCAACTTTAGACGACCTCTAGCCCATGCCTGATCCAGGAATCCTTCTGTTATTGGCATTGTTGAGCTCGCTCATGAGAAAGATCTATTTGAATAGTTTATGTTGCACCAATTCCAACTACTTGCACACACAGACCTTTATCTTTGGCTTGATGAAACCATATCATGTTGGAGAGAGCCATTTGACAATGCTGCTATTCTAGGCAATATATGCTCATTTCTACAATTCACTAAGAAGTATCGGGTGCGACATCGCAGAACTGTATCGAGCAATATGAGCAAAGTGAACCACCAGAAGACATAACCTATGCGATCGCAAATCAATGTGCAAAGTGAATGTTCCCATATGGAAAAGAACAATAATATACCATATATGCTTAGCGTGTCCCCAAATATTACAATACACATAACAAGATTAACCTAGAAACGCATAAATTAGTACTGTCACACACACAAAAAAAGAGAATGACTACAAAGGAGCCTCACAATCAACGGCTATGTATGAAACAACAGGTGGACCTAACACCCTATCGGAATTCGGAAGAACATCATTGAAACGTCCATCGATAAGCATCCAACAGCCGCCCAGCATCAGGGGCTCAAGCATTCACCTGTTTCAAGTACTAATAAATGTCAGGCTCTACTAGCAAAGACCACATTAAAGATCAAAGAAGTTTGGGCATGATTACAGATTAACCGAAAAATATTTGCCAGACCAACAGCTTTTTTGTGCACTGTACTAAGTGACATTGGTCAGTATGCAGAAATGGTCCACCAGTTACTATACTTGAAATCTTCCAGCTTCACATCAATAGTGCAGACCGAAAAAATAGTGCCCTAAATCATTAATTCCCCACCCCCGCCACAATTTGTAAGTTTGCATGTCAGCAGAAGCAAAGATGCACACAGTCCTTTTGTTTTTTTTTCTTAAGGGGGTTGTGGGGTTATCAATTAGGCCTAGATAAAATGTTTGGTGAGGAAAAAACAAAGCAAGTTGGATCCTAGTGATAGTATTATGTCTATTGCAACACAAAAGCCATCATTTTTTCTACTTAAGATGATTGAAAAGAGAGAAGAAATGTTGTGTCGTCCATGCAGGGAAAGCCATTGTGCATGCTTCAAAAGAAACCCTAAACTCTGCCAAAGGAAGACGGCAATCACAATGCCATCTATGTAGAGGTAATGAAGAAAAATAAACAAAAACAAAAGGGGAACACAAGAAAATAATAAAACATGTAAAATGGCTGGCAAACAAACTTCACTGTCATGTCGGCATTTCGTAGAATTAACACTGGAGGTAAATCCTCCAAGAATAAATCACCGTATCCACTCAGTGGGTTAGTAGGAAGTCCAAACACCCATTAGCTAGTGCACACATACTCAATATACAAAGAGACACGCACCAACAAACAGATACAACATCAAAAGTGTCAATGTCACTCTGGGGATTGTTCCCCAAGCTCCATGCTGATGCAAAAAGCGCCACCAAGCATATTTGGACGCTATTCAGCACCAACTATATATAAAGCATCAAGCTTGTTTGAACATCCTTTAATGGAATGGCAGCATACTTGGGTTTCATCCAAAATGTGCGAAGAATGAGACGGTGTTCCACATTGCCTGCACCTGACTGACTAAATCTGTCAATTATTATTTGTTCTGTGCCATCGTGCCCCAAAATTTCCTTGATCAAATAAGATTTTTCCATCCAAGATACATATAATTTTCTCCCCTTACATGTATCATAACATCTTGAGATTGGTTATGTATATTCTATATTGTCATTCCACTATGTGTAGGTCCATTTCAAAATACCAGATATTTGCTTCTCTATCTGACTAATGATATGTCTAGTCTTCCTGTCATCCATGTATGCCTGGCACCACCTCCACAATTATGTGCATTTCACCAATTTACTCCAAGATGATTATTAATATTCGCATCATGTTTTCAAAAAGGCTAATACAAGAGGCTTCAAGGTACCAGGAAATTCAGAACTGAAGATAACACTAACATCAATTTGTACATTTCTTCGTAAGTGTAACAGAAATTATGCATGAGTACAAATATATCTGTAGTTAAAAATAGTGCATACGAATCTTTTGACCTTTATAATAGTGACAATAACAAATGAAAGTTTCATACAATCCACCACTGGATTGCTTAGTCAAACATATGATGTCAATTTCATATGCTCCACCATTGAATAAATCTAAAATATCAATTTGGTTAAAAGAAGTTTGACCATATATATTTTGTAACATCTTTTAAGAATTTCACCATCTTAAAAGAATCCACTTAAGCTCTACCTAAAGTTGTGGGGGTCCCTTTTTGGCAAGGAAGTGCCGCCCGGCAGTGCAATGGGTGGCCTTTTGGTGAGTTGGTGCCGACCGGCAGACACTCTACTTGCTAGCAAGAGGTACCCTGCGAAGACTCCTCTTGCTTGCCCGCTTCCGCTAGACGAGTCCTATTCGGCTAAGGTTTGACCTAGGACCTAGAGTCCTACTTAAATACTACTCCGAACAAACAGGAGCTAATAATTAGGACTGAGGACCAAGAGTTCTAATCTAACTCTACCCCGTACTTCTAGGACATGGTGACGAGCTTGAACCAATCAACCTAGAGTTCGGGTTCCTTTGGGACACATCTTCCTATTGCTATAAATAAAGGCCTCCGGGTACCTGGCAAGACATTAATCCGAACCTACACGCTCCTTCCTCTTCTTCGACTTGCGATCTGACTTAAGCATCGGAGTCCTTTTGGCCGCCTCCAGTCATTGGTTCACCTAGGTGTTCTCTTATCTTGCAGGTTACTCAAGGCGTTCTCTCTTCCCTCTCCATCCGTACGAGGTGGTGACTCATAGTGCGAATTTATCCCCACACAAAAGCCATAAAGTTATGCATACGAATCTTTTGACCTGTATAATATTGACAATTCGAAAATTCCATACAATCCACCATTGCATAAATCTTAACAAACCAATTTGGTTAAATAAAGTTTGACTACATAAATTTTGTAACATATTTTAAGAATTTCACAATCTTAAAAAAATTAACTTAAGCTCTACCTAAAGCCATAAAGTTTTAATTTCAACCACTTCGGAAGCTTACTTTCTGGCCATGATTGCTTCTAAGAGAAAAGGAATGACACACAAATAGAGATGGATAGAAAGTTGGTCAAGAGAACTATACCTACCTTCCTTGATGTCAACTTGATAGGGATCACAGAGGTCTTCGGAGCAGAAGATAACAAAGAGTGAACTGAGGGGCTGACAGGATTATCAATGTGGAAAGATAAATAAGACTGGTGCCCAATAAATAAAAGGGGAGTAAATCATTTGGTCTCAACTATTGATTACTTGCATCTCATAATGATCCCATCCACTGTTTAGTATTTCGGCATGCATATGAGTGCTTGAAAGAATAAAGTGCAAATTTGCCTATGCAGAAGATTGTTGAATGACACAAATAGGAAAGGTTGCCTTGGGAATTCCTTGATACGAACCACATCATTCCCTCCTTGTGACCACTCCACACAAATTAATCATATTATCTTTCAAGGTTCCTTATTCATATTGCCACTGTGTAACAAATGTCAATTATACAAGGCCGATCATTTATAAACTGTAAAAGGGATGCATAATAATACAAGCACTACAAGCAGAAGGGTAAACAAGACGGGAGCAACTGAACCAAAAAGGAAAAAAGGTCAATAGTCATATTATCTTTCAAGGTTCCTTATGCATATTGACCACTATGTTACAAATGTCATTTACATAAATGTATCACTAGGGAAGGTCGAAATATCGGTCATCAATTCAGAGAGCTTAGAGACACATCGGTCGTGGTGTCGCAGCGCGGTATCGAGCGATACAACTTAAAAGAAAATGTTGAACATGACAAAAGATTCAGATCATATCGTTGTGTCGCGGAATCGTATCGTCCTATTCGGTGACAATAACTTGGCAACTCGGATACAACTCGAACTAGTCATGTGAGACTCGAAGTTTATATGTATCGTGTAATAGTATCGTCTCGGAAAGTGCCAAGTCAAATATAACTCGGTCGACTCGTATCGGTATCGACCGATACTTTGAACTATACAAAGCATAGTAAAACAAACAATACAATTACTCTTAACAACATTGCTAAGATTGGCCCTACAAAATGAGATCACGATCGCAAAAAATACTTATTGAATGATAAACAAGTGGAATTCTTGGAATAAAATGACTTATACCATTGTCACAATGGAAGAACCACAAGAATGGCAGCTCGAGACAATTTGATCAAGGCCATCCCAATAATAAGGCCAACAAAGTCTTGGCTTTAGACCCCACTTTCATTGACGGCCCCATAATTCGACATTGTATAGTTAGCTCAGCAAAAAATTTAAATCCATAAGAATTTAAACCCCAAAAAAAAGTCCTATCAAAACTTAAGCCCAATCAAAAAGTTTAATATAGAGTAGTTTGGGCTCATAAATCCAATCTATTACTTTAAAATTGTAAAATATCAAAACTTTTGAAAAAAAAGAAAGAAAAATCTAATGATAAGAAAAATATATACAAAGAGAAAGAGGTCAAATCAAAACTTAACACCACTTATTCTTGAGTCGTCCGTGAATTTGAGGTCTAAAATGATAACTGTAAATGAGACTTCTTATTTTTAATATTAATAGTTTTTTCTTTAAAATGTAATCTTCTCATTTTTTGAGATGGAAAAGTATTGATTAAGTTTTTATATTTAAATTTTCCTATTATATCCTTTTTAATTGCTTATATCACTAATTCACTATCTTTTATGTGACATAGTCGGTCTTGGTTAAGATTATATCAACTGTAATTTTAAAAAAAAACTTCTTTTTGTAGGAGTGGTTACAGGAATAATGCATGCAACACGATGATCCTTAGTATGGTTGGTGTTCAAGAGAGAGAGCTTCTTTGGCCTGTGCTACAGGAGCGAGAGAGGGAGTGAGAGAGAATGAGAGGGAGGGTTTGTGTTACAGTAAAAAGAGAGGGAGGGCAAGTGTTAGTGTTACCGTAGGAGAGAGAGAATTCGAGGGAGGTGAGATGATGTTTCAGATTTTCCAAATTTTGATTTATACAGAGAGAGAGAATGAGAATGAGTAGTGCTAAATTTTCGCCTCACCCTTCAATAGATATTTTTTTACAGTTAGATTTCTCTATTTTTTTTCAAAGATTTTGAATTTGCGGGATTTTAATGTTATAGACTGGATTGATGGGCCCAAACTACTCAATTTAAAAATTTTCAATTGTGCTAAAACTTTGATAAGACCTTTTTGTAGGGCTTAAATTCTTATGGATTTAAATTTTTGGTTTGGCTAACTACACACCTTCAAATTATGAGGTCTTCTTTGGAAGTGTGGCCTAAAGTCAAGGCTTTGTTGGCCTTATTGTTGGGCCGGCCCTGAACCACATGAGCCATTCCAACAGCCAAACAACAGTAGCCAGCATCAACATTCGTAGCCAGCATTGGGCAAGCACCTTCACAAGATGTCGAGCTCAAAACGACTGTGCCAATATGAAAGAAACAATCATTAAACAACTGTATCACAGGAATGTGTAGCAGACCTAACTTTGTGGAGGATAAATTTCCAACTCCTTTCAATGAAGCATCTACATCCTGCAACCAATTTCTTATTCTGCAATTCAGGTGGAAAGGAGAACTTCCAACCACCTTGCCATTATGTAAACTGATGTGCAGCAGCATGCATTTTCCAGTAAAAGGGGCTCAGCATTTCTTCAGGCTTGCATTAACTGCCAGACAAAAGGATGCAATGTATCAGACTAAATGAATTCAAAGGGCATATGCAATACTGAGACAAACAAGAATCAGAAGCACCAGCTTTGTTTTGCACCTCAATCATGTCACAAATACAGGCTGGTTCATTACTTGTACTGAGAATGATAATTCATTTGAATCCTGCGCCCTGAGAATGATAATTCATTTCAATCCTGTGGCAGATATGCACAGCTATAAACAACCGGATAGTGGAACTAGCACATGAAGTTTGACCATCCATCCATCATGACTGCCAGGCTTTTAATCTCTGAGATAAGCCCTCCTGATAAGCTCAAGTAAAATGCCAGAAGCAAGGTCCCAAAAGGATTTTCTTCCTCATGGCACTGACTTAATAGGCTGCAAGTCACCAACGAATTCATATATCACCCTCTTCCATCCACCAAACTTCCTTTTATGAAAAGTCGCCTCTTTTTCATCTCATCATGCAAACACGAGATAGCAACTGCATTATCTTGCTTGACATAGCCTCTAATCAGGATATCAAAAACTGCATTGTCAGGAGTGATTCCCTTTTTCAACATATCATCAAAAACATGTTTTGCTTCAATCATGAGACCTTTATTAGCCAAACCAGAAATCAGAGAGCTATATGTTAACAAATCAGGAAATATACCCTCTTGAGTCATTCTGTTCTTAAGCCTAAAAGCTTCCACCAAATTGCCTTGCTTGCATAGCGCAGCAATCCAAGAAGTGTACACATACTTGTCAGGAACAAAGCCTGCCTCTGACATCTCCCTCAAGACCACCTCAACTTGGCTTAAATTTCCTTCCTTGCAAATACCATCAATAAGGACAGTGTAAGAAATTTCATTTGCCTTTTCTCTGTCAAAATACCTGCTTGCCTCATTTAGATGCCCGTGCTTACAAAGGCCATCCATCAAGGTTGTGAGAGCTACAACATCCAGCTCAAAACCTCTAGCTAATAATTCCTTGTACTCATTCAGTGCTGCTTTCCGGTTCCCAGCCTTAAAATGAGCATTCATAAGTGTGGTAAATATCATACTATCAGGTGCCAATCCAGTCCTCACCATCTCTTCCTTAACCTCAACTGCGCTATCTACCATACCACAACTACAGAGGCCCGAGATAATGGCCCCATAAGCTGTTAGATCAAGCCTAACTCCCTCTTCATGCATTCTGCCCAAATATTTCATTGCGTTCTCGACATTCCCTTTCTTAAACAGCCCATCCATTATCGTAGTATAAACAACAGAATTGGGTCTAATCCCATCCTCCAACATCTTTGAAAACAAAAATTCAGCCCTTTCCAACATCCCCTGCTTACAAAGACCATCAATCAAGGCTGTATAAGTAACCACGTTAGGCAAAAGCGAAGATTCACTCATCTCCCCATACAACTGAAATGCCTCACCCATATTACCAAATTTACAACACCCATCAATCAAAGATGTAAAAACAACCGAATTCGGCAAAATTCCATCTCTCCTCATGCCATTTAAAACTCTGAAACTCATATCCAAATTACCCATTTTACTAAACATATCAATAAAAGTACTATGTGTAACGACATTAGGTATACAATATTTCCACATTACACCCATATACATAAATGCTGCTCTTTCCATCCCTGCCTTACAAAACCCATTAAACATTATATTAAAAGTCACCAAATCAGGCCTAACATTCCCACCACCACAACAAATTCTCTTCATTATCAAACAAGCACCTCTAATATTGAGAAAACGACAATACCCATCAAGCAAAGAATTGTAAGAAACTATGTCTGGTGAACAATTAAACTTTGGCATGGAATTTAAGAGGTTTTGCGCAGAATTAAGATGACCCAGTTTGCAAAAATATGAGATGACAGAATTGAAAGACGAGAGGTGAGGAGTGTACCCTCTGGAGAGGAAGTGGAAGAACAGTTTGAGAGAGATGTCACCACAGTTGGAACGGATGAGGTGGTGGAGAGACTTGTTGAAGGTGTAGGGATTGGGGATTTTGGAGGACCGTTGCAAATGGTGGGCGAAGAATTGAAGAGCTTCTTTGATCATGCATGTGGAGTGGAGGTTCTTCAACCATCAATGACTCTCTCTCTCTCTCTCTCTCTATGTGTGTGTGGTGTGTGAATTGAGCTAAGATATGAAGCGTAAAAGTTAGGGTTTTGACGGTTTCTGGCAGTTTGGCTTAAACCCTTTGAAACGGAGTTGGAGAGGAGGGCGGAGATAGAAGCCCTTGAGTAAATTATACTGAAGCCCCCATAGGTTTAGTCAAAACATGTTATAACCCTTGAAGTTTTTGGAAATTACTTATAACCCACTTAGGATAAAGTTAGGGGTGTTCAAATTTCCGATTAACCGCAATTTTCTACCCTACCCGACCCTATTGAACGGCTAGCCAAAAAATTCGGGTAGGAATGCGGAAGAGTTTTTGGTCTTTCAATTAAATCGGGTAGGAATGCGAAATAATCATTAATTTCTGTATTCTTACCCTACCATACCCGCATTAATTTATATATATATATATAAACTAAAAACCTTAATTCCATAATCATATGGTTTAAACTATTAAAATAATTGTTATTGTATTTGTGCAACAATTATGATGGATTGATGTTTATGTTTTCTTATGTTTTATTATTATTATTATTGTGATTGTTTTAGATTTTAGTGTTATTGGTTTATTGTGTTGTTAAATTGGTGCATGTTATTTAATTAAATTGTTATATATATATATAAACTAAAAACCTTAATTCCATAATCATATGGTTTAAACTATTAAAATAATTGTTATTGTATTTGTGTAACAATTATGATGGATTGATGTTTATGTTTTCTTATGTTTTATTATTATTATTATTGTGATTGTTTTAGATTTTAGTGTTATTGGTTTATTGTGTTGTTAAATTAGTGCATGTTATTTAATTAAATTGTTAAAATGATCCAAAAATTAATAACTACAAAAGTGTTTACCTGATTTCTTACCCAACTTCCTACCCGTTTAATTTGGCCGGAAGTCGGGTAGAAATACCACACTTGATCGGGTAGGGTAGGCCAAAAAAATATTCTTCCGCAAAATATCGGGTAGGAAGACGAAAGACCATATTTCCTACCCATAGGGTAGAGTAAACACCCCTAGGTAAAGCACACTGCACCAGTTTACAAATGATCCATGTGGAATTTTAAAAAAAAAATTGTTTTATGACTCCTACACATGGTGATGGTTTCTGTGTTGTCAAAAATCACATTTACAACTTTTAGGTCGATTCAGTAGTTAGGTTTATCCTCTAGTAACTCATACATCTTAAGTTTGACACTTTTTATACTTTATAATGTTCTGTTTGGTACGATAGAAAAATAGAAAAATGAAAAGTTTGAAGGATGAAAAATTAGAGTGATAGATAAAATCATAAAACATTATGTTTGGTAAGGAATGATGGAGAAGTGGATGGATAAGTTTTTCTTACGATTCACCAAAATCAATCATTCTAAAATTAGAAGGAAAGTGGATGAAAAATTAATTATTTATGTTGAAATGTATCTTATTTGTCTATATATTTTTTGATATATACATATATTATGTATACGTTAATTTTATATATAAATATAATGATAAAATATGTATTTATATATTTTTTTAAATTAAAATAAAAAATTTGAAGAACTAATAAATAAAAATAAAAAATTATTTTTCCATCTTACCAAGCACAAAAAAAAAATTAATCATTCTTATTTTCCATCCATTCTATCAAACACAAAGAAATGAAAATATATCATTCCTACTTTTCTTTTTTTGAGGATAGAAAGTGTATCCCTTCTACTTTTCATCCCTCGTACTTTCCATCATTTCTACCAAACGGAACATAAAGGTCAACCACCCTTGTTCCTCGGGAAAAATGTTTTAAACTTGTTTGAATTATGATGACCAATATCTGAATTCGAGGAATTAGTCGACGCAAATTTAGACATCCTGTAACAAAAAAAAAAATCACATTTCGTGACCAAAATGTTGGTTATCAACTGGACCGAGGATTAATGCTTTTTAATTTTACCTTTAGGCACCTGGGTTTTGCATTTTTGTGACATGAGCCCCATCTGGAGAGTTTGATATTCTTTGCACAAATCTATGTTCAATGCTTTGAAATTCAAAACCATCGTAATTTTATCATTGCAAGAGAAAATTATCCTTGATTAAAACTTTTTCACCCTCAGACTTATATTTTCTAGTGGTTCTACTAAAGACTCTACATAAATCCTGCATTCATCCAGGGCGGAGGTTTAGGGGGTAAGGAAGGGCTAAATAGGTTTGGTAACTCTCATTGTCATCTATAATCTATAATATAAAATAGGGTAAGTTTCAATAAGCTCATATGACAGTCTCAAATAAACTCATCCAACAGTTACTAACAATCTATCTCAAAACCATTCACATTATATCATACATTCAGACACGAGTTACCCCTAATCAAACAATAAATAAAAGGGAACTCAGCTCTCGTTATTGGCTCATGAGTTTAATGATATTTGTGATTAACAAGTAATTCAATGTATCTAAAATTTATGCATCCGTTATAACATTAACTTTCAAAGATTCCTTGTTATCATTAAAAAAATAAAGAAAAACAAAGAAGAAAAAAAAAATTATGCATGTATTTGATTAGTAAGAAAATTTTGAATTTTTTTTATTATATTATTTCAAAGAAAGGAAAATTATAAGAATTTTGTTCACTAAATTGCTTTTGATTATATAAAATTGGTTTAAATAAAAAAAATGAATTATAATTTTTTCCTAACCTAATTTTGAGACAAGGGTCAGTCCGACCTCAAATTTTTGGACCAAATTATATGATTAACTTAATTCATACCAAGTTTTTCAAAATTAATAATTAATTGAATATTTTAAGGAAAATATGGGTAAAATAAAAAGGTAGATTATAGACCATAACTTTCTTGTTTTTCCTTGTAATTTTTGCAAGTAAAAAAGGTTACTTAGTCGTGAGAAAATCTAAATATAGAAAAAAATAATTTTCATCATTTCTCATTTCATGCTAATAGGACTGTCAATCAAACCGAGCTACTAGAGTTCAGCTCGTTCAAGCTCGCTTATTTAGAAAACGAGCCTTATTTGAACAATTTTTTAAGCTCGTTTGAAAAACGAGCGCGATAAGCTCAATTCGTTTATGTGTAAATACTCAGGTTCATCTCAAGTTCGGTTCGTTTTGGGTTCGTTCAAGCTCAGGTTATTTTTTAAATGAGCTGAACTTAAACAATTTTTTAGACTCAATTAAGAAAATAAGTTTTTTAGGCTCGGCTTGAACCAATGATCAAAATATCGTTTCAAAACGTCCGCAATGTTTCCGTTTTCAAGAAGACCGAAACAAAACAGTGATGAAATCGAAATTCTAATATTTCGAAGTATTCTATAATGTTTCGAAATATATTATAATATTTCAATCAATTTTCACAATTATTTCAGAATGTTTCAAGATATTTTGATATATTTCAATCAATATTTTAGAAAAATAATTCTTAAATTTTTTATTTTTTTTCATTATGTTTCCGAAACGGATCGAAACGTTTCTGAAACACGTCGAAATGATTCCGTTTCCTAGGTGACTGAAACAATACACCGAAACGAAATTTTGATCCTTGACTTGAACTCATTCGAGTTTGTTCGACTATCAACACTACATGCTAACCAAACAAATAAAAATTTTAAAAACTTTATTTTTTTATTATTTTGATTTATTATTCCACTAAACAAACCCACCTGAACTGTCATAGACATGTCCAAAGAGTTTGCCTAATAATTTATGCCTCCATGCCCAGAATTGCCGGTGGGTTTTGCTTTGGATAGAGAAGTCTTAAGTGTCATCAAGCTAGTACAACGTTCCGACAACCCAAATTGTACACAGACCCCCAATCAGGGTGTCAATTTTGACTCGTTTATACGAATCCGATATAAACAATTATAAAATTGATATGATTATTAAATACGCATAATAAATAGTTTAAACTATTGTTTAATACTCAGAACACACTAATGCTCCGTTTGGTACGATGGAAAAATGAAAGGATGAAAAGTTGGAAGAATGAAAAGTCGGAGGGATAGATAAAACATCATGTTTGGTAAGGAAGGAAAGTAGGAAGGATGGAAAAATGGATGGATTAACTTTCTTTTCAACTCATTAAAATCAATCCCTTCAAAATTAGAAGGAAAGTAGATGGAAAGTTAATTATTTGTGTTGAGATGTATCTTATTTGTCTATATATCTTTAAATATATACATTAATTTCATATAAAAATACAATGATAAAATATGTATTTATATATATATATATACAAATTTTAAAAATAAATTTAAAAATAATAAAATAAAATAAAAATAAACAGGTCAACTCGCAACTCGACACGACATAATTAGTTAAATGAGTTGAGTTAGGTTTGACTAATGTTCGACACAAACCCGTAATGACTAAACACGAATCTGACACGACACGACACGACTCGATTGTTACTCCTAATCTTAGCCAGCACAAAAAAAAAAAAATTAGTTATTTTTATTTTCCATCCATCCAACCAAACACAAATGAAGGAAAGTGTATCATTCTTACTTTCCTTCCTTGAAGGATAAAAAGTGTATATCTCCTACTTCCCATCATTCCTACCAAACGGAGCATAAATAAATTTTTTTTCGTGAGTTTTGACACAAACATGGCACGAATAACAATAACACAATGTATATTCGAGATTTGTGTTGCAACCTTAATTCAAAAGATGTATATTCGACACGATTTTATATAACCCAAAATAAGATCTCACATATGATGTTTGAATTTTGACATTCACTCCAAAATAACGTTTAAGTAACTATCTTTCGTTGTCATTATTATTAGTATTATTATTATTTTTGACAAAAACAAAAAAGATGTTACTAAGAAGGAATATCTAAGAAGTAAAAAGACGTGTTCGTGTCAACTTTTTTCATACATCTAAAGTTGAAAAAAAATGGTATTTATAGTTTTTTGATATGCTACCTTACGTCCGGTTCCATGATTCTAATCACCGATTAACATTTAATATCTACGTATTCATATACGTATCCGAAGATGAGGCTTGAATTTTGATATTCATTCTAAAGCAACCTTCACGTAGTACTATATATATTTTTTATGCTAGAGATGTATCACGTGCGTTGCACGTGAATAATTTTCGTACATAAAAATTAATAAAACATATTAGGTATATATATATCTAAATTAAATATCATCTCAAATTCACCAAACTTAATTTTTCATTGCTCATATTCTATTATAAGATTATGAAAATTTTGTATATTCCCAATTTTTTTTGTTCTAACTATATTTATAAAAAAAAAAAATAGTTACAATTCTATTTTTTTTAAAAAAAATTATGATCGAGATTAATTTTTTAGTGATGTTTGAGAAATTAAATTTCTTGAAATTCATTTGATTAGGATTCAACTTCTAATTCCTTAAATAAAATAAAAATAATTATCAATATACTAATCACATTGGGATAAGATTTAATATACTACTCTATAATATAATATATATTATCAAGCATATTAAAATTCTAAAAAATTAAAGTTTTACTTAAAAATACACTACAATGTCTATTTTTACATAAAATCGTAGTACAACTTAAAAAGTTTATTGTGATTGAAAAATTATATTGATGTAAACGTAAATTAATTTAAAAAAATTATATTTACGATTATTTTTTATCTTAGAAATAAAAGGGTTAAACTTTTCGATGAAAAAAAAAAATACACATATTTAGGCATAATGTTATCTTCACATATGAGATGAGTAATATTAGATTGATGACGTTTTTAAAGGTTTTTTGAACACTTTATAGAAAATATAGTGATGCATATTTTTTTAAGGGTAATATAGTCAATCAATTTTTTTTATAGAAACTAATATTTATACATAGATAATAGATAATTTAAAAAGATGTTATAAATAATTTGTATATTTAAATACATAAGTATATGATAGTAATTTAGATATTTAATTGTGAAATGATGGAGTGGTCTTTACAATCTTATATAAGGGTAAAATAGAGATTCAAAAATTTTTCATCTTTAAGTTACTTTTATTAATAGTATAGATAAGTGGTAGTGATTTTAGTTGGAATGAATATACATAAATTTTCTAAGACTGAAACCTCTAAATAGAGGAATTTCTACATCTCAGCCTTGATAGATGCTAAGATAACAACCCAAGCAGAAAAATCATGATCCCCATTTTCACCATTTGCCTTCATTAGAAACACTGAATTCCCTTTAGTATGACTTCTTGAGCTTATTAATTGTTTGGTATCTAGTTTTTGTAAATTGTGATGATGCACAAAATTGACTTTGCACACCACTAGTCAAGTAATTTAGAAATTAAGCAATAATAAAAGTAGAGGGAGACGGGATTTATAGTGGTTCGGTCAATTCGACCTACGTCCACTTTGGAATGGCAGAGAGTTGCCGGTATTTTATTGATTCCGGTGAACGGAGTGTTACAGATTGGTGAGGAAGAGGAGTTTTATGCTCTGTAGAAGGTGATGCCCCCCAAGTGTTGGTGGGGCTTACATTTTATAGTCATTCTCCAACAGAGTGGAGCTATTAAGTGGTAAATATCTGGCTATCCTGGTGGAACTTGCAGATTCTCCTCAACGGGTGTGACCGTTGAGGAGCTCCCCACAAGACTCGGTCCAAGTTGACTGCTTCCAAGGTGGTAGAGAGGGTAAGGGTGCTCTCTGGATCTTTGTAGCTAAGCCGAGGCAGCTCTATGGTGCACTTAATTGACTTTGAATCTTATTGGACCTGAGTCTTCATAAGTTTGGGCTTTTAATTGCAACTGGGCTTCAATATGATTTTGGGCCTTTTGGGCCTGGCCCATCATTTGCCCCCCAATGCCCCGTGTTCCAGGAAACTTGGTGAAGGGGGCATTTATTTGAATCTTGAGTTCTTGGTAGTGGAGTCTTCCTCTGCTAGACGATTCTTTTCCCCCAAGGTATTTTTAGCTTCGCTGAAAATCTCAACTCTTTCTATTTTTTACCTGGGTTTCTAAGAGAACCCTTGGTTCTTGATTTGGGGCTTTTTCCTCTTTTGTAAACCCTAGGTATAAATAGAAACTTCCTTTCTTTCCCAACCCATTTCTTCCATCTTGAAAACAAGAGCCCATTCTTGAATCTTTTCCCCTTTTCCATAGAAGCTTTGAAAGAGAGCTTTTAGGTGTAGCATTCAAGGGGACCATGCCGAATGAGGAAGATGGTGGGCAAAGCTCTATTGGAATGGTGGAGAAAGGAGGTTATGGAGGTCACGGAGCTGCGAGCATTGAAGGAGCAGGTGCCCCGCTGGCCGCCGCTGCCATAGGCGCGCAAGAAGGGGGCGGGCAGACCCCAGGCGTTGCTGCCCACGCAGCGGGCGAGCAGCTCCTGCGGGCTGCTCCGTCTGAAGATGCCGTGGGTGCCATGGGGAAGAAGGGAGGCGCCATTTTGGGCGCTGAAATGGCTGTCCAAGACAGCTTGGGCGTGCAGCCCTTTGGGCGTGCAGCAGTGGGTGGACAACCCCATGGGCGCGCAGCAGTGGCAGGCGAGCAGGGAGATCTTCTGGGCGAGCTGGGCAGTGGCCTAGGCGCCCCTATGGGCTGCCTGGGCGCCGAAGACTGTGCAGGCGCTGATCTGCGCGCCACTTTGGGCGCTGATCTGCGCGCCAGAGGCGCTGTTTTCGCGCGGGACAGCCACCTTTCTTCAGTTGGAGGTGTCAGGGAGCGGCCTGGAGGGCTGGGCAGCAGCACTGGGCGCCCCTGGGGGCTGCCTGAGAGCCGAAGACGGTGCAGGGGCAGATCTGAGCGCTGCTCCAGGCGCTGATCTGTGCGCCAAAAGTGCTGTTTTGCACCACATTGAAGGGCTAGGCACCTTTCCAATCGCTGGGCTGCCTCGTTTGGGCGAACAAAAAGTGTCAGGCATCTCTCTAAGTGCTGGGTCGCCTCGTTTAGGCGAACAAAAAGTGTCAGGCACCTCTCCAAGTGCTGGGTCGAAAACTGCAGGTGACAAGGAAGTTTTAGGAGCAGCTTTTGGTGATCACAGTTTGATTCCACCAAGTGTGTCTGGAGACCTCTCAGGTGTTGACTCAGGCCACTCCTTACGGCCACGAAAGGAGAAACGCAAAGACAGAGTGGAAGCTGATGCTGGCGGGTCCAAGGTAAATACACTTCTTAGTCTGTTCAAATCGAGTGAGGATATTTCGAGACTTGCTTCTGTTTATCATATTCCTCCGACTGTGTTGTGTCGCCGGGCTGAGACGGGTGAGCTTGCTTGCGACGACTCCTCTGGTGATATTGTTGTTTATGAGGAGATGCTTGAGGTTGGGCTTAGATTCCCTATGTCATCTCCTATTTGCGGCATTTTACATTATTTTTCCTTGACCCCGGGGCGGTTAGCTCCTAATGGTTGGAGAGTCTTGTTGGGCTTTCTTGCATTGTGGAGGAAGGTGCACTGTGAAGAAGCTTCTCCTGCGGAGTTCTATGCAGCTTATAACTTGAGCGAGACCCCTGCTCCGAATAGAGGGTGGTATTATTTTACCACGAGAAGTGGTACGGTGCTTACGGGTTTACGCTCCAATTGCCACAGCTGGAAGTCTCGTTTCTTCTTTGTTGGTGGAGAGTGGGCTGCTGAAGCCGACAGGGCCTTGGTACCAATACGATGGGGTGCAGCTATAAGACCCGGTACGTCGTGCATTTATTTTTTTATTTTTTTTTATATATATGCTCACGATTCTTCTGCAGATATGCCTGTCCTCACCAAGGACCAAGCATGGAAGCTGGAGGCCGTGAAGGCTTGTCCTGCCAAAGATGTGGGTGCTCTTTTGCCCAAGGATGCCAAGGCCGTTGCTCCCTCCCCGAAATTTGGTGCCTCTGCTTTGAAGAGAAAAGGTGTGCTGAATCTCTTATGCATCCTTCTCTTTTACTTGGTGTTATTCATCTAAATAATCCTTCCTTGCTTTTGCAGCGAATAGAACAACGGTAGCGTCTCACTATCCTAGTAGGAGTCCCCCTCCTTCTAAGGTGGCGAGGAAGGGTGATACCCCTCAGGTGACTCCTTCAACGACTCCGCCTGTGGTGTGCTCTCCTGGGGGTTCTCCTACGGTGGTGTCTACTCAAGGGGAGACTCCTCCCGTTGCATCTCCTATTCTAGAATCTTCCTTTTTGGCATCGCCTTCTACCCCTTGTTCATCCACTCCTCCTGCGATGGCTTCTACGAGGGCGCCGATTCAGAATGGTCCCATGCTGGGCAATCCGCAAGTTATCAGGGAAAAACTTGGGAGATTCGTATTTCCACCCGAAGCTAATGAGATTAGTATGCTAGGCACTCAGGGAGTTGTCAATGCATTCTTGGAAGGACTGGCTCAGGTATGGGTCTGCAGTTCCCTTTATTCGATCAGCCTTTATGTATTTTGTTATCCATCTATCTTATTTCTTCTCCAGGCTTCGACCGCGTCTGTATGTTTGCTCACAAGGGTCCAGTTCTATAACCACCTGAAGATTAGTCATGAGACTATAACAAAGCAGCTTCTAGCTGCTCAGGAGAAGATTGTTGAGCTTGAAGCTGCCGGCAGGACTTCCCAGGTTGAGCTAGTGGCATCCCATGAGAGGGCAGCTGAACTTAAGGCTGAGCTGTTGGCGACCCGTGAGAGGGACGCGCTCAGAGAGACAGAGCTTGTAGAGGCCCGTGGGAGGGCGACCAAGCTTGAGGCTGAGCTGTTGGCGACCCGTGAGAGGGACGCGCTCAGAGAGACTGAGCTTGTATAGACCCGCAGGAGGATCATGCTCAGTGAGGCTGCTTGCTTGAGAGCCGAGGCAGAGGTGAAGGCAGCTCAGAAGAAAGCTGAGGTGGATCTTGAGAGGTTTGTAGAGATGCGAGCAAGGGCCATGCTCAGCGAGGCTGCCTGCGTGAGTGCAAAGGCAGAAGTGAAGGCAGCTCAGGAGAAGGCTTCTCAGGCTGAGGTGGTTCTGGAGAATAGCCTTGCTGATGCTTTTATTGACGGTTATGAGGAACTCCGGGGAAGGATTTCTGTTTCTTACCCGGGTATTGACCTTTCAGGCTTCGTGCCCACTGAGGCGCCTGCTGATGGAGATGGAGGTTCTGATGCTGATGAGCACGATGCTGAGGACGAGGAGGAGGAGGAGGGGGATGACGACCGTGAGAGTAATTAGAGTGCTGGGACTTTTTTTTTTTTTTTAAGAAAGACAGTTTATAGTCTTACTTTTGTACTGTTACTCCTTTGAAATTGAATCTTTTTGGAGTAAAGTGTCGGAAAATTTTATTGACTTATTGCTCATATAAAGCAATATTGGGTAATAATTCCCAAAAAAGGTACATTGAATATTGAGTAATGACTCGAAAATAGAAAAGATAAAACTAAGTCCCAACTTCCACTACTTTGATACTCTCAAGGTGTCATTGATAATACCTCTTCAGGTGCTCCGCATTCCATGGATGGAGTAAGACTTTTCCCTCCGAATTCTGGATCTTGTAGGTGTCCGGCCTCACTACTTTTGTTATTAGGTATGGTCCTTCCCAATTTGGCCCTAACTTCCCTTCGCGTGCATCCTTTGTGGCGAGGATTACTTTCTTGAGGACCAAGTCTCCTGGTTGGAAGGAACGAGGCTTCACCCTCGAATTGTAGTACTTTGCCATGCGTCGTTTGTACTCCGCATTGCGGACTACAGCCATCTCTCTTGCTTCCTCCACCAAGTCGAGGTTGATGCGCAGTCCTTCATCATTGGTGATGGGGTTGTGGTGCTGCACCCTTGGAGAGTGTACCCCTATCTCCACTGGGATGACCGCCTCAGTTCCAAAGGCGAGGGAGAAAGGGGTCTCCCCAGTAGGGGTTCTTGGCGTAGTTCGATAGGCCCACAATACGCCTGGCAGCTCGTCCACCCAAAGACCCTTTGCTTTTTCAAGCCTTATCTTTAAGTTGCGTAGCACTGTTCTCACCATGACCTCTGCTTGTCCATTTGCCTGCGGGTGTGCTGGGCTGGAGTGAGGTTGTTTTATCTGAAGGTCGGTGCAGAAGGAGTTCAGCAGCTTATTGTCGAACTGCTTGACGTTATCACTGACCATGGCATGGGGAATTCCGAAACGACAAACCAGGTTCTTCCAGATAAAATCTTTGATCTTTGCGTCTGTGATTTTGGCCAAGGGTTCTGCTTCTGCCCACTTGGTGAAATAGTCGACTGCCACCACCACAAACTTGCACTGTCCTTTGCTGAGGGGCAAAGGGCCTAGGATGTCGATGCCCCACTTGGAGAAAGGCCATGGACTTGAAATGGTTGTTAGCTCCTCTGGTGGTTGCCTAGACACGGTTGCAAAACGTTGACACTTGTCACACTTCTTCGAGAACTCCTTGGCGTCCCTTGCCATGGAAGACCAGAAATAGCCTTGTCTGAGTGCCTTGTGGGCAAGGGAGCGCCCTCCAGAATGGTTCCCACAGATCCCCTCGTGGATCTCTCGCAGGGCATAGTGAGCTTCTTCGGGCGAGAGGCACCACAACAATGGTAAGGAATAACCTTTTTTATATAAAGTGTCTTGCATGATGGTGAACTTGGAGGCTCTTATCCTTAGTTTCCTAGCCTCTAGGGGATCATCTGGCAGCACACATTCTTGGAGATATGCCCTTAGTGGGGTCATCCAATTTGATTCAGCTGATGCGTAGTTGACATTTGTGGCCGCCATGTCCAACTTACTTGGTTCGAATTGGTGACCAATGAATGCTGGTCCCGGTTCTCCTGGTGAAGCCTCCAAGGATGAGGCGAGTCTGGCGAGTGCATCTGCAGCCATGTTGTCTTCTCTTGGGATGTGACAGATCTGGAAATATTGGAACTTCGTGATTAAGCTTTTTACCATACCAAGGTATTCCTGCATTCTGGCTCCTTTCGCTTCAAACTCGCCATTTACTTGATTAACTACCAGCTGGGAGTCACTGTAAGCGGCAAGATGCCGGGCTTCCATTTCAACTGCCAATCTTAATCCGGAGAGGAGGGCTTCGTATTCTGCCTCATTGTTGGAGGCAATAAAGTGAAGCTTTACTGCATACTTGAGAGTTGTGCCATCTGGACTGATCAGTATTAGGCCCGCTCCTCCTCCTTCACTGGTAGAGGAGCCATCTACATAGAGTTTCCAGAGTAGAAGAGAGCAGGGTTTTGAGATTAATATGGGAGACTGGGCACTTGGAAAGACCTGGGCGCCTGATGGAGTTGCTTGGGCGCCTAGAGAGCCATCCTGGGCACCTGGAAGGGCCTGGGCGCCTGGAGAGCTAGCCTGGGCGCCTAGAGGGTCATCCTGGGCGCTTGGGGGAGTTGCTTGGGCGCCTGGAGAGCCATCCTGGGCGCCTGGAGAGCTAGCCTGGGCGCCTGGGGGAGTTGCTTGGGCGCCTGGAGAGCCATCCTGGGCGCCTGGAAGGGCCTGGGCGCCTGGAACGATTGTATGGCTATCCTCATTGCTTCCTTCCTCTGATGGTGTAAGCTCGGCAACGAAATTTGCAAGGGCTTGTGCCTTGATGACAGCTCTTGGTTGGTACTGAATATCGAACTCGCCGAGCTCTACTGCCCACTTAAGGAGTCTGCCGGACACATCTTGCTTCCCCAGGACTCTTTTCAGAGGTTGGTCTGTGATGACAACTATGATGTGGCTTTGAAAATAATGTCGTAGTCGTCTTGCAGTCGTGACCAGGGCGAGTGCTAGCTTTTCTAGCTCTGAATACCTCACCTTTGCCCCTCGATATGCCCTGCTCACATAATAGATGGGCTTCTGTGTTCCGTTATCGTTTCTGACGAGCACGGAACTCACTGCTGAAGAGGAAGCAGAAAGGTATAGATGGAGAGCTTCTCCTGGAGTGGCATGTGACAGGAGGGGAGGTGTAGCCAAATAAGCTTTGAGTCTTCGGAAGGCCTCTTCTGCCTCGGGTCCCCACTCAAAAGCCTTTCGGAGAATTCTGAAGAAAGGGAGACATTTGTCTGCAGACTTGGAGACGAACCTATTAAGTGCTGCGATTCTTCCATTGAGGCGCTGGAGCTCCTTGGTTGAGGAAGGCGTCTTCATGTGAAGGATGGCCTTGATCTTGTCTGGATTCGCTTCAATCCCCCTCTGATTGACCATAAAGCCCAGGAACTTTCCTGACCCCACGCCAAAAGCACACTTCTCAGGATTGAGCTTCATGTGATAAGACTTCAGGACACTGAAGGTTTCCTGGAGGTGATTGATGTGGTCTACTGCTAGGAGACTTTTCACCAACATATCATCCACATATACTTCCATCGTTCGCCCAATTTGAAACTCGAACATCTTGTTCACCAACCGTTGGTAGGTTGCTCCTGCGTTTTTTAGCCCGAAGGGCATAACCCTATAGCAGTAGGTCCCCTTTGGAGTAATGAATGATGTCTTCTCCTGGTCCGAGGGGTACATGCTAATCTGGTTATACCCAGAGTATGCATCCAGGAAAGTGAGCAGTTCATGCCCAGCGGTCGCGTCGATGAGGAGATCGATCCGTGGTAGCGGGTAGCTTTTTGGGCACGCCTTGTTAAGTTCTGTGAAGTCGACGCAGAGGCGCCACTTCCCATTAGTCTTAGTGACCATAACTACGTTAGAGAACCATTCAGGATACGCTACTTCTCTGACGGCCCCGTTGTCTATCAGTTTTCCTACCTCTTTGTCCATAGCTTGGGCCCTTTCAGTGGAGGTGCCCCTCAGCTTTTGGCGAACAGGCTTGTGGCGTAGGTCAACATTGAGACGGTGTGTGGCCACCTCTGGGTCGATGCCCTCCAGGTCTGCATGCGACCATGCAAAGATGTCCATGTTACGTCTCAAAAAATCTATTAGCGGGCCAACCAGATCTGCAGAAAGGGAAGAGCCAACGTATATTCTTCTGTCTGGGTGATCTTTATCCAAAACCATGGGGGTGAGCTCCTTCACCGGTTCTCCTCTTTCTATGGTGGAATCATCCCTCGGATCTAAGATTTCCACTTGCAATGCTTCCTGTGGCTTTCTGGTCTTCATAGAGGAGACATAGCACTCCCTTGCCGCCAACTGGTCTCCTCTGATCTCTCCGACTCCATTTGGGGTTGGAAAACGGAGGATGAGATGATAAGTGGAGGGCACAGCTCTTAATGTGTTAAGAGCAGGTCGCCCCAGAATGATGTTATAGGCTGACGGGCAGTCTATTATCAAGAAATTGACCATGACGGTGGAGCTTCGGGGTGCTGCTCCGGCTGTGACAGGAAGAGTGATGGACCCAAGGGGATATACCTTCTCCCCTGAGAAACCAATGAGTGGTGATCTGATAGGTTGCAGTCTCTCTCTGCCCAGGTTGAACTTGTCATAAGCCTCTGCGAAGAGAATGTCTGCAGAGCTGCCACTATCCACCAAGATCCTGTGCACTTGGAAATTGGCCACGGTCATGGTGAGCACCAGGGGGTCGTCATGGGGGTGCTGGATTCCTTCCAAGTCCCTATCCGAGAAGGATATGACCTCACTGTCGCCCTGCTTCGGCGCCTTGGATGGACGCAACTCGTCGAAGTGCCTCACCTTTCTGGCGTGGGCCTTCATTGCAGAAAGTGATTCTCCACCTCCTGCTAGTCCTCCCGAGATGGTGTGGATCTCCCCAATGGGCTGTGGATCTCCCTGATTGTGGGGTGGAGACGGTACTTGTCCTCTTCCGGCTACATACTGGCGAAGGTGTCCACGTTGAATGAGGTCTTCAATTTGCCTTTTAAGGTCATAACAATCGTCGGTGTCATGACCATGGTCGCGATGGAAGCGACAGTACTTGCTTGGGTTCCTGCGGTTTGGGGGAGACTTCATCCTCCCAGGCCACTTTACTGCGGGGTCCTCCTGGATCTGGAATAGGATGTGCCCGACAACGGCGTTGAGGGGAGTAAAGGCTTGTCGGTCCCTCTGCGGAGCAGGACCAAGTCGGTCCCTCTGAGGAGCAGGACCAAGTCGGTCCCTAACAGGTACCCTCTCTGTCATGTTGTGCTTATTGCTAGTCTCCTTCCTGTCGTCTCTGTCTCTTTCCTTTCTCTTCTCCCCTGTTCTTGATGTCTCCCCTCGTCTGGCCCTCGTGATGTCTTCTGCATTCATGTACTTTTGGGCTTTGGCTAGTAGCTCCGGCATGCTCCTTGGTGGTCGCTTCATCACCGAAAATAGGAAGCTTGAAGAGCGGAGGCCTCCCAAGAATGCAGTCATGGACACCTTGTCATCGAGTTCTTCTACCTGAAGGACCTCCTCGTTGAAACGAGTGAGGTAGCTCCTCAGGCTTTCGTCCTTGTCCTGCTTTATGCTGAGCAGGTGAGTTACGGGCTTCTGGTGGTGGCGCCCTCCGATGAAGTGTGACACGAACGACCTGCTCAACTCAGCAAAGGAGGATATAGAGTCCGGAGCGAGCTTGGCAAACCACTGTCGAGCAGATCCTTTCAAAGTGGTCGGAAATGCTCTGCACATAATTTCGTCGGGGACACTGTGCAGCTGCATTAGGGTCTTGTAAGTCTCCAGATGGTCCAGTGGATCTTTCTTCCCGTCAAAGGTCTCCACCGACGGCATTTTAAACTTTTGAGGGAGGGGGTAGTTCGCCACGTCTGGCTTGAAAGGCGTGTCAGTTCGCTTCACAAGATAGTCCACAGTCTCTGGTCCTTGGGCCTTCATGGCATTGAAGACATCACCTAGCTGATTTTGTACTTCTTTGATTTTCTCATCCCAATGATTCGGGACTCCTCTGGAATGAACATGGGAGTGACTCCCATGTTCCATGCTTTGATTCTCCCTTCATCCTCTTGGAGATGAGGGTTTCCACCGTGAGAGGCAGGAGGAGGAGGTGGAAATCCCTCGTGAGGTGCTCCTCTGTGTGGGGCGCCCAGGGGGACTCCATAGGGGGCGCCCAGCCCTGCAGGGTCGCCTAGGTGTGGAGCGGCAGGGTGTGGAGCGCCTAGGTGTGGAGCAGCAGGGTGCGGAGCTCCTTGGCCCTCAGGATGTGGAGCTCCTTGAGGTCCTCTGATCTGTGCTCCACCAAGTTGTGCTCCTCCTTGTCCAGAGAGCATGAGTTGCAGTATCTGCTGGTTTTGGGCCACCAGCTGCTGCATGGTCTCCAACATTTGCTGAGAATTTGGTGCTGGAGCGTTCGGGACAGGGTTGGTAACTGGAGGAGCAACCTCTTCCTCTCGTGTAGGATTGTCTTCATGTTGGTTCATCGACCTGGTAGTGATTGCCATTGGTTCAGTAGATGGAATGTTTTAAAATGAGAATTTTGTCGATTCCCACAGACGGCGCCAAACTGATGATGCACAAAATTGACTTTGCACACCACTAGTCAAGTAATTTAGAAATTAAGCAATAATAAAAGTAGAGGGAGACGGGATTTATAGTGGTTCGGTCAATTCGACCTACGTCCACTTTGGAATGGCAGAGAGTTGCCGGTATTTTATTGATTCCGGTGAACGGAGTGTTACAGATTGGTGAGGAAGAGGAGTTTTATGCTCTGTAGAAGGTGATGCCCCCCAAGTGTTGGTGGGGCTTACATTTTATAGTCATTCTCCAACAGAGTGGAGCTATTAAGTGGTAAATATCTGGCTATCCTGGTGGAACTTGCAGATTCTCCTCAACGGGTGTGACCGTTGAGGAGCTCCCCACAAGACTCGGTCCAAGTTGACTGCTTCCAAGGTGGTAGAGAGGGTAAGGGTGCTCTCTGGATCTTTGTAGCTAAGCCGAGGCAGCTCTATGGTGCACTTAATTGACCTTGAATCTTATTGGACCTGAGTCTTCATAAGTTTGGGCTTTTAATTGCAACTAGGCTTCAATATGATTTTGGGCCTGGCCCATCAAATTGTAAAATTTTTATTCTTAGGTTAATTTCCAAACTATTTTTTTTATTATCGACTGTGAATTTTTTGTACTCAAATATGTTTAAAATAAACAATAATACTAAAACCCGAGTAAGTAGAAGTAGCTCACTATCCAAAACTAACAATATCTATAATTTTTTTCTTTTATTTTTCTAGCAGGTACCATAGCTATATTTATTTTCAGTTTAGAGGCTCAGTTTAAAAATACAGATCAGACTCAAAATCGCAGACTAGACCCACCTTAAATATATAGGTCAAGCCCACTACAGGATGAAGGAAGCTCAGTTAAGTCAGTCGCGATATATTAAGAGACTCAATCCACAACTGACACACGAGGAGATTTCTGTGGGACGCACACGTCGCCACCTCTACAGAACTGTCTTGCTTGTTACGAGAATGACACCACCTCCACCAAACTACCTTACTTGTTACAAGAAAGACGCCTCAATCTGTTAGGAAATGCCTATAAATTGTAAGCCCCACTTACACAAGGGGACATCTCTTACATATCACTCACATTTGAACATTGTACACTCGTCGAACAATAAAACACTCAGGCCACCGTAACCCTTCATAGTAGATTATGTCACCCTGATTGAACCACTTAATTTTTGTTTACTTGTGTTGATTCTTCTTTTTAATTACTGCATTAAATACTTAATAGGTGGTGCATAAATAGGCCTCACCAAAAAACCCAAAGCCCAATGGGTTGCCCACGCCCAAGAAGCCCAACAGGTTAATGGGCCGCTCGATCCGTACACGTGGCAGGGTTTGAGTAGCTTGCTAGCCCGACGTGTAGGGCCTAGGCTGTGTTTTTTAGGGCTGGGGGCCTGGTGAGCTGGCCCGTTAAGAAGCCTATTAGCCCAATAGAAAATACCCGTTGGAAGAAAATAATTAGATTATATTTTATAATTGTATTGTTTATTTGATATTTGATCTGTAACTTTTATAAGGTTGAGAGTTGCAAATGATTGACAATTATATAAGTACCAATCTAATTGGTATGTACTCAATTTGTAGTGATGCAACATAGTCTCACCTATCAATCAATTTGTAAGGTAACATTGTAACTCTATATGAATATTTGTTAAATTCAATCAATATAAATAATTTTTTTGTTAATTTATTTTTTCACGCCAACTTCATGTAATTGATGTATTTTTGTAATTTTTATATAAAAAATAAATTTTTTGATGTCTTTTTTGTATTTTTTTTACATACAAAATAGTTTTTTAATAAAAAGCCCGTTTTAGGCCCAATGGACGGCCCATAAGGTCTGGTCCGTATTTAGCCCAATAAGCCAATCCACAGGCAGGCCATGGGCCTTAAAAATTTCTAGCAGGTGGGCCCAACCCAGTCTGTTGACTAGTCAAAGCTAAAAAATCTCGAGTTGGGCGGCCCGTTGCCGAGGCCTATGCATAAATACATTTTGCACATTATCAATTCTGCTAAGTTTTTTTGTTTAAACTTGACTATGTCTCTCTACAATGTTCAATTATAAGATTCAAAGGGCTTGATTGCACCTTGCTTCTAGGCTTATGGAAAAAGACGAATCCGATGACTCTTTACTAATATAATATCATAGGGGACACTTCCTTGAAGAAAGTTGTGCTCTCATCAGCTTTCAAGTAGATAAAGAAGTTCAGGCTAGTGACATCAGCTATCGGCTATTGGCCTTTGTGAAAACTTCTCATCAATATGTTTGATCCCTTTCAAAATCAACATACTTTGGACCGTAATGCAATGCAATCCCTATGACTATTCTATCCCACTACTATCCATATCCTTAAACCAGAGAAAATATTCATTACAACGGTAATACCAAAAGGCAATATTGACGTAGTATTATCAATCAATAATATCAAAACAAATAAGTAAATAGGTCCCACTAAAATTAATAATCAACCCTCCATGTAAATAAATAACTATTCATTCTTCCTCTATGTAAACAAATAACTACTCATGCTTTCATAGTAGAAGTAAATAACTATCCAAGTAAGATTCACCTTATTCACTTGATATTTTATTAATGGTTAGTGATATCACGTCAGTATTTACTGATGTGGTATCACCGTTGCATTCAATATTTACTCCCTAAACAGGAAGAATTGTGTTCAAAGATGTAAACCGTTTCTTTCGGAGTACTCCAAATCACCCGTTCCTTTAGGCTTTTAGCTTGGCGATATTGACTATATTGCTTCATTTCTATCATTGCTTATGGATTATATGTACCCATTGAGCCATTATTTATATTGAACCAAATCTAACAGAGTTGCTTTCTAGGGCCGGCTGAAACCATAAACAAGTGAAATATTTGCTTAGAACCCACAGAAAATGAAGGATTCCAAATTATATTTTTGGTATTTTATAATATGGGTTAATTTGATTTAAGAATATTATGGAATAAAAGGGGTAAAAAAGAATACAAAATCCGATTTTCTCTCATTTTCTTTATAATTTATACTCTCCCACCAACTCAACGGTTACATCTTACACCACACCTAAAAGATTACACTTTCTCTCTTCATTTATCATCAATCCAATCATTCTCCATAATTAAAATATATACAAATAAATTTACATAAAAGGCTACATCTCTCTCTCTCTCTCCTGATTTTAAATTCAAAATGCATTGAAAAAATAAAATAGCATAAACCTTCTCTCTTGGTTGAAAAAAATAGCGTAGCCACAAAATAACACATATATTTATAAGTTTATAAAGACCCGATTTAAAATTTTTTGCTTAAGGCCCCAAATTCTATTGAGTCCTCTGCTTTCTTTGATAGCTCCTAGGATTCTGCTCAATTTTATAATTATACCTAATACTTTGATTACCAGTCATCATTTGAATTTTGAATGATTTTCTACTGACTAGTGTTTTTTTTGTCTTCATCGAAATAAGTAACTCAACTCAATTTAACCCGTCAAACCATTTTTTCCAATTTTTTGGGGGCGGCGTTTTGAATTATGTTTCGTCATGTTATTTTTTACTTTACAATTCAAAATTGATTTCACTTTAAATTTACTTCTCTTGTCACTATTCATATTTATCACATCATCATCAGAAAGTCAATAACAATTGATGAAAATGGGTCTCCATATAGATTAAACTATTGCAGTATTTTAGAGTTTTAATCAAATTTTTTTTTTGAAAGAGAGAGTTTTAATCAATTTAAAACTATAAAAATAAATGTCAAAAAATCACTTATCATGAGTTGGAATTTAAGTGAAAAATGATAAACCCACAAAGGTAATCTATAACATAGAGTTTCTGGCGGCAGGTTGGTGAAATTTTTTAAAAACCAAACACAGCCCCACTGCCCTACCTGCCCACTCCAATCAGTATTATTGTTCTTGTATTGCTTTGGACTATTGGGTAAACCATACCCATCTCAACTACTAATTTTTAATTGAATAATCCATAACCTTTGATTGAAAATCTAATTGATGATGATGGATTTAAGTCTGAGTCCTTTTTTTTCAAGTCCAAAATATCTAGTGGGCTCATTAAAGGCAACCCAAGTGGCCCATTTGCATGGCGTTCGCCGTATTTGGCTTGGGCCACAGCCCAGCCCCATGGAAACTTTGGATCGTCCAACTCAGGACATACGCCAGATCGGCCCCAGCACGCTCGATGATAAGCATCTGCTCAGAAGTTTGAAGCTTGGCACAAGATGGATCTCAAGTAACCCCATCGTGCCACGTGGACAAGAGACAAGGGGACAATACCTGACAACTCTAACGAACGAATATTCATCGATAGTGAAAATACTTGGTACATACCGTTCCAGGCGTAGTGGGCATATAAAACGTCAGGCTGATAGGTTTAGCACACACGTGAAGCCCCTTTTGGGCTACACCCCATTCTGTTATGTAGTTGGGCAAGGATATATTCGAGCACCATCACTAATAAATTAACAAAAATTATAAAATAAAAAATTATATACGTGCATTATTTTATTATCTGAAAAGTAAAAATACGGTATCGAAAAAATATTTTTTGATTTTTTTGGGTAAGATAAGAAGATTCTTGAATATAATAGGTAAAGAAATCCATAGGCCTATTGTGTCCCACTAAATAGGAAGAATTGTAATCGATGGTGTAACCCATTTATTGTGGAGTACTTCGAATCCGTGGTTCCCTTAAGGCTTTTGAGATTGGTTGACAATGATTATATATGACATATTTCAATAAGTTTATTTGACAGTGTCAAATTGACTCATCTAACGGTTACTAACATCCCTCTTAAAATCATTTACATTAAATTCCCCGCCCCCTCAAATCCATTACTTCTCACTTACGTTACACCGTGTCTTTAGGCACAAGTTACCCATAATATTAAACAAAATATAGAGGAAATTTGCTTTCTACAAAAAATCAAGCTGCTGAACAATAAAATATGAAAGCATGGTGGGAAATCTACATTGGTGCATCCCTCTTAAATTAATGAGTAATGCTATACAGACTTGATGATGTGGTTATTATATTTGTCATTTATTTAATTGTAGTTCCAGTATTTATTGGGACCCACTACTTATTCAACGATATTTTTTAAGTTTATTTAACATTTCCCTACATTAATTAGAGTATGGTTTGATAAGTCCTAGGATTCTGCTCAAAGTTACAAGTATTCCTTAAAATATATATATATTGATCATGAGCCATCATTTGAACTGATTTTCACCTTCGTATTCATCGAAACAAGTTAACCCGATGCAACTCTACAATATATTTTTCCAATTATTTAGGATCAACTATAAATCAATTTGAGTCAATTTGCTCTATGATCATTTATTCTATTAAATCATAAATTATTATATTAGTTTTTATTATCTAGTTCTAATTTAATTTCGATTTTATATGACCATCTATATAATAAATCAGTTAACAAGTTGAATCTTTATTTCTTATACATTTTCCTCCTAAAAAACATCACATCACCCAATTCTATTACATGTTCAATTATTTAATACTTAGTTAATTTGTAGTATAACACAACTTTTATTTCATATATTATTCATACACAATAGTGTACACATGTTGAAAAAATTTTATCGAATTATGCATTTTGAGAAAATTTTGACGCTATTTTTAAGAAAATAATAGGTAGAAATTAATTTTAAATTATGTAAGCAAATAATTTAATTTTAAATTTAGTATAATGAGATCAATTTTTTGACTAGAATCTTATATTTTATTGTGACTTAAGGCACGGGTTATGACTAGTTGTCATATATGATATCACTCTTTTTCACTAATGCAATAATTTACTTCTATACATATGTTTAGTCTACCTAAGTGATTTTGTCTCAATTTTATCTCTTTTTCTGTACTACTTCTACCATTTCATACATTCATAGAGTATGATTCTTTGATTAGGTGGGATGTGGAAGGCAAGTCTAATGCTTCGTTTAGTACGATAAAAAGTTGAAAGAATGAAAAATTAGAGTGATAGATAAAAAATCATGTTTGGTAAGAAAAGAAAATAGGAATGATGAAAAAGTGGATGAATTAACTTTCCTTCTAACTCACCAAAATCAATCCCTCCAAAATTAGAAGGAAAAGTGGATGAAAAGTTAATTATGTGTGTTGAAATGTATGCTATTTGTGTATATATCATATTTATCAATTACATATTACGTATACATTAATTTCATATATAAATTTAACTAGTCATAACCCGTGCCTAAAGGCACGATAAAATATAAAATTCAAGCGCTCAAAAAAATCTATCCCACTATATTAAATAATAATTTTTATTTCCTTTATTTCTTTGATTACATCATTTAAAATCTATGTTTATCCATTATTTTCTTAAAAATATAGACAAATTTTTTTCAAAATACTTAATTCGATAAATTTTTTTTTAACATATGTATACTATTGTGTAGGGATAATGTTTGAAATAAAAATTATATTAAACTATAAATTAATCAAATATTAAAATAATTGAGCATGTGATAAAAATAAGTGATGTGATGTTTTTGAGAGAAAAAATATATAGAGGATAAAATTCAACTTGTGAGCTATCTTATTATATAGATGTTAAAATATGTATTTATATTTTTTTAATAAATATTAAAATAATAAAAAATAAATTAAAAATTAAAAATATTTTTTTCATCTTATTAAACACAAAAAAAATCAATCATTCCTACTTTTCATCCGTCTTACCAAACATAAAAGAGGAAAGAAAGAATTACTTTCTTGAAAGATGAAAAGTGTATTACTCTACTTTTCATTCTTCTATTTTTTCATCCACCTTACCAAACGGGCCATAAAAGCTCAGTTAAAGTATCTTTCATGCATCAATTCAATCAAAAAGATGTGATTTAGAGAAATTATTTATTAATAAAAAAATTAGAGTTGCAACCAGATAGAATGAACAATCTATGAGATCTTTTATAACTAAGTAACTATTAATACCATTCATCCATTCATTTCAAAATCTAAAGATACATCTATCATCATCCAATTAACAATTCCCAAAATACAAATTCACCATCCAAAGGTTATAACCCAAGAAAAATCCCAAACAATAACAAATATCTCAAGTTTAAGGAAGATCAAGATAAAAACAATAATCCACAATCATGACTAATCCTCAAACTCTGGATCTACATTTCAATCCATCTCAAAGTCCAAATCAGCATCCTCACCTAGGCCTGTGCCCACCTCAATAGGTAGATCTCAATTTATAAAGTATATATAATTTTTAAAGTAAAATATGAGACACTAATAACGATCTCATGTTTCTATGCATGCAGAGAACAGTTAAATAATCATTCCAGAGATAGCAATTTGATTAGTAAGAATTCAATATGCCGAAATACATCTGATTCACAATATCAAAAACCATCTAATCAATCTCCACAGGGCTTTAGGATGAATAGATATTGATGTGATATTGACACATCAATATGTAACCAATTGAGTAATATTGACCCCTTGTCGTGGTCAACGTAAACGAATAGTGGGAATCCCGCAAGGAACCAAACACATCCAATATGAGTGATAGAAAATTTTGAGACCCTTCAAGGTAAGAAACTCATATAAACACTCTACGATATATGTATGAGTGTATTCAAGTTCATCAAACCCACCAGTACAAGAGAGTTGAATCAAACTTTCAAAATATGCAATAAATAAGATTTTTGATAGTTTGTAAATCCAACAAACGAGAATATTAAAACATGTATGAGATTGTAAGAAAGCATTCTCAAGTTATCCTCATTCAAGATCTAGGGTTTGTAAACTAAAAACACAATGTAAATCAATTATTTTTTTAACAAATTTGTATCATACTTTTTCAAAGAAATTAGAACCAATTAGGTTTTGTAATATAGATATATGGATACGAGTGAAAAATTGCATCATCACAGCCTTAACCTCAATATTTAGAAAACGAAAAGAAACTCTACCTTAATTCCTAGAAATTTGTTCCTAAAATGCCTTACATTATTTTCTATGTGTGGATATCCACAATCCCTAATTCGATCTTCCCTTCTTCCTCCTCTTTCTTCTCTCCAAGACTCTCCTAGGCTCCTTATGGCTGAAAATCGTGTACAAGTACTCTAAAACTGATCCCCATGGTTTAAATAGTGCAAAAAGTTGGTTGGGGCATATGCTGAAGCACCTGAATTTAAATAGGCGAGTTCGGATGCGAATCTTGTGTCCGGACGAAGTTAACTCACTGTCCAAAATTTGCAACGTGCATTCGGAAGCAAATGGTGTATCCGAACGGACTCCATTCTCTTCCAAAATATTAGAATGCGTATTCCGATGGGGTTCTTGCATCCGGACGATCCATATTCTCTATCGAGACTCCATCCGGACGATCCCTATTACTTCCTCAAGGTGTTACTCATATGATCTCCCTAAGGTTTATCAATGCTTGTTTCCCATGATATTTTACACAAAACCATTACGAAATTATCCAATGCTTCCTTTTGATCATGATCACTCCATGAATATTAAATGACCCAAAAATCTAAATAAATCGTGCAACATAAATTTTTACATTTACTTTCATGATGCACAAAATGAGTTTATGCAAAATCAATGAAGAATGTGATGAAAATGTTAAATATAGCAAGAGACACAAATTAGGTGGTTTGGTCTAGGTGACCTACTCCACTGGGAATGACGACGGTGGCCGAAGAGTTTTATTACTTAAGGTGTGATGTGTTGATATGTGTGTGATGCCCCCCATGTATAGGCAGGACTTACAATTTATAGGCGAGTATAACTTCATAGCTCCTTAGAGGAAGCCTTAATTGATGCGTCGTTACGGGGAGCCCTGATTGAGGCATCACCCTCGTAATGGGGAACGGGCTAAATCCGTAATGTCGGCGTAACGGGCGAGGTGGTTGAAGATGGCAATGCACATCCCGATGGTTACACTCCATGATTCCCTTCCTAAGATGAAGATCTCCACGTGCGCTAGTGATAACCTATGTCTCCCAAGACGGTGGGCTTGTTCCTTGTTGGCTTATATCTGTGATCTGGGCCTAGTTTGGGTCGGGCCTGCATCTGTGACCTGGGCCTAGTCCGGGCCAGGCCCATCGCTTGTGTTCTAGGACGGGCCCATCATTTGTGATCTGGGTCTGGTTTGGGCCGAGCCCGTCATTTTCCCCATGCCCGGAGTCCAATGGAATTTGGGGGAGAAGGCATTAGTAATAATTCATCATCTTTTAGCAGCAAATATCTAAGAGTCCTCTTTTGGCAAGGTTCTCTTTTTTGTAGCAGATACCTAAGGTCCTCTTTTAGCAGCAAAGAGCTTTAAATAGAACCTCCCCATATGCATGCAAAAGAGAAATCTCAAGATCCCCGGATATCCTTCTGATGTCGAGTGGCAGCGGCAAGGGATACGAGGCGCAAGTGGCGCGCGGAGTAGGTACGTGCACCAGACAACGCCGAGGGGTGGGCTCTAGGATGGCGCATAGGCAGTGGGCGCGGGTGTAGGCAGTGGGTGCGGGTGAGGCGTAGACGACGACAGGTAGGCAGACACGGATGCGAGCGACAAAGGTTGAGAGAGAAATAATGTTACTATATATATATATAAAATAAAGTAGAGCCGAGTTTGAATTTTGGAGACAATGAGTGGTCTAGATCGTTTTGAGACAAAACATAAACATATCTAACAGATAACGTAATTCCAACATAAAAGACGGTTCAGATCATCTCAAAAATACTGATCTAACGATCTACAGTGAGTACTGAATTTTATTTTTTCGCCTAAAAACATTTACTTTTTTAATTATCAGGGCTTTAAACTTTCCCCAAATCTCTCTTCCTCATTCCTTTATTTGCTTAACTCACACCTCTCTCTCTCCTTTAAAATCTCTCAAATCTTCTCTAATCTCACTTCTGCATTTCTCTCCCAATCTCTCATGCCTCTATCCCTGCCTTCCAAACTCATCCCCAAAATCTCTCTCATGGAATCCATCTCAAACTCACTTCTGCCTCTCTCTCCCAATCTCAAATCTTCTGTCAATCTCAATTCCCAAAATCTTTCCCTCTGTTTATATGCTTTCCAAATATCCCCCCTCTGTCAAATATCTCTCTTACACCCAGCTCTCTCTCACGTCTCTCTCTATCACCGCCCTCTTCTATGAAGCAACGCCACTGCCAACAACAGCCAACAGTTGCCCAGGTATCTCTCTTACACATCTTATCTCCCCTTTTTTTTTTTTTTCCTCTTTCTCTCTGTCTCCCGAAAGCCCTCTTGTTGTTCCTCCCAACCTGTGCACACAGATGTTTGACTCACACACACCACACATACAAACTCACAAAAGTCGACACCCATTGTTCTTACCCCAGTCATACTCCCTCCTCCTTGCTTGAATGTTTACCTAAGTTATGATAATTCAGTGCATTTAAGTTGTCAACTGAGGGTTATGTTTTGCTTCCGTTTGATCCTACGGCTCGAATTCACAATATGATTCGGGGTTCGTTGGGACCACCCACTAATGCATACTAGGTGATTGATAGAACGCCAAAGAAAAGAAAAATAGCCATTGGCTCACTCGCAGAATCTAGAAACTAGCGCCTCTCTCTCCAATCTCTATCCTCCCTCTTTAGGAAGGGTGTTGGAAGGGTTGGATTTGGTATGGATAAACATTGGGCACTACATGGACAAAGTAGTTTGATCATCTATAAATTGACTTAGATGCAACAATTTCTGTTTGTTTCATCAGTATTTGGCTAAATCGGACATGTAGATGGTGTTGATAGCATGGATTCAACATTCAAACATTGTTGAATTTAATGAGGTATGGGTAGAGCAAGTGAGATGAGTAGTAGTAGAATTCTAATTTGGTTTGTGGTCAATTAGTGTTTTTTTTTTACTTTCTTATTTTGAAAATTACGAGTAAATGTTAATCTGTGTAGGTCAATTGATGACTTTTTTAAATTGGTGATTGCAGGTTTAAGGTTGGTTCTCAATGATGGAATGTGTATATAAAACTTTGGCTTTGGTGACTCTAGACAAATGCATCTAAAGCACATCCAAATACCAGTTCATTCTTGAAGACTTCTCTTTGGTTTAATTTTCTTTTGATCACTTAAATTTTTTGTTTGCAAGCTCCTGCGAAACGTTTTATTATTAACTATTTGATATAAACTTTGTATGTATATATTTTATGTTGAAGGTTTATGGTGGCTTGATTTGATGTCTATACTAAACAATAGTTGCTGTGATTATTTCCCTATATTTCTGTTGATTTGGCATCTCTATAATGCTATGATATCATCTCTTGGGTTTGGAATGTGATAGTCACATAAGTCTCTATGTTGCTATCCTATCGTTTAATTAATTATTCCCTGCCATATTGTGTTTTTTTTTTAAATTTAATAGCATTGTGTGTTGGCATAAAATCATGTCCTTAACTCGATGTTGTGGTGGTTATGGTTATGTTTGGATATAGGATATGGGTGGCGGTTGTGTTATGTAGATGGTGGTGTGGTTGTGTTTTTGGTTACGAGCTACGAAGATGGGAAGTGTTTTGTAGGGAAAGTGGTTTGACAGAAAGCATGAAGGGATAAATTGGGTTTTTTTTTTTTATGTCAAACTTCTTAAAGGTGAAGTAAGTATAAAATATTATTTACGGCATATTATTTAGTCCATTTTTGGTGGAGTGATTGACAATGTAATTTACCCATTTGATTAAGGAAGACCCTGGTGGTAGACCATCATCAAGAAGAGAAAAGTATGGTTTTTGGGATACCTAGTTGGATTTGAAGTGATTTTGTTGAGGAACACAGTGACAAAGACAAGTGGAAAGGGGTAATGCGGAAAACAATGGAGCTCTAAGGCAGTATGTAGGATCCAAGGTGCCACAATTGAGATGGACACCTGATCTTCGTCAATGTTTCGTTCATGTCATCGACAGGTTTGGAGGCCAAGACAGTAAGTTCTTAATGTTTAGTCTGTAAAGGTTTATGGTGTTTGTTCTTTAGTTTCCACTTGTAAAAACAATTTTTTGCTATTGTTGTAAGAAAAAGTATTTGTGGTTTAGGACAGTTCCTGTAGAATTGAGAAATCAAATAATTTTTTTTTGGAGTTTGTTGTAATGAATTTTGTGACTTAGAAAAGAAGTTTGATTATTATGATTCGAATGCTGGGTCAGTTTAGGAATGAGAATTTTCATAATTTTTATGGTGGTTTATATAGGTTAAAATTTTGTAAATACTATCTTCATAGGAAATTTTGGCCTTTTTTTTTTTATTATTTATTAGACAGATAAACTTATTCGGTCTCATTACGTGTGTCACTTTTGCTCTTGCTAATGCTCATTTTCTATAATTATTGAGTTTTTTTCGTTACATAGTGCCTTTAGACACGGACATTACTAGTATACATATATATATATGAGAGAGAAATAATAAAGAATAATTAAATTTAAAAAAAAAATTATGGTGTCACTATGAACGAAAATAGATAAGAATTAGTTTGAAGGTTTAAGATAGAAGTGTTAATTGTGTTGAACTTAAATTCGATTCTCGGTTTGAAGTGATTATGATTAAGACTTGAATTGAGTTGAATTTAATTGTCGAATATAAAGTATAAATTATTGCTTAAATTTAAATTCAATTGAATTTTACGAATATTTAAGTTGAACTTAAATGAAAACTAATCTTAATTTCTCAACAAATTTTTTTACATTTACGAGAATTCGCATGAAACTTTTGGATGATTTCCTCATAAAAGTTACATGAACTCACATTGGAAAAATTGTGCAATGATAATGTTATGAACTTTAGGTAGAAACCTGCAGAAAAAATAAATAGTTAAATTTTGAGATAAAATTTATTAAAAATGTTGAAATCGTGGATGTTTGATCAATAATAATTATATTTTCTTAGATGTTTGAATTAATATGTTATAATAGTTGTAACGTGATTTTCGTAATATAAATGTTTGATTATATATGTTTTGCATACATGTTGAACAATATCAATTTGATCGTTGTATTATTGAAATTGTATTATACATTGTATTTATTTATGAACAAATATTTGTAATTTTTTATGAGTAACGTAGTGGCTTCAGGCACGGACAATTACTAGTATATATGAGAGAAAAAAATAAATAGTTATATTCTATATATGAATATAGATAGATATGAGAGAACAAATTTTAATGTTAGTCAAATTCGTAAAATTTAAGAGTTGTTAGTTTTCAAATTTGTTTTAATTAGATATAACTACGAGAGATATTTTGGATAATAAAGATCAAAATATACTTAATATTAAACAAATTTTTTTGATAGACTTATAACCAAATAACTCCACAAAGAGGACCTGCCTTCAAATATCCCCAAAAAAATTTACACTTTTTAGTAATGTTATAACTTTTATGATTTAAGTTACAACTTTTTAAGTGTCATTTATAATTTTTAGGGTATATTTGAAATCCATCCTAACAATTTTACGATCAATTTGAAATGACCCCAATAGTTTGTCAAAAAAAAAAAATACCAAAATTTGTAATTATCGGTTCAATGTCAATTTTTTTTTCAATACCGTAGTCTTCTCCTTGAGTCGATGATAGTTTTATCTTCTTATAGTTCGAAAATCTATATCTCACCACCTACGAGTTTAGGATTAAAGTGCAATAGCTAACTGTGTTAGCAATTTTGTGTAAAAAGTTGTATTATTTCTTTTCTTCCTTTTTTTTTTTAATACTTTTCTCCCAACTTTTTGCTAAATTGGAAAACATTCTAAATGCATAAAAAGAGAATACAGCAAAAGCGATTGGTTGATTTTAAGAAGGGGAAAAAGGAATAATATACGATTAATTGTTTATACGATGGGATCATAGATGTCAACTATTACATTGACCTGATAATTATAGTCTGCGTCTAATACCTCTCCGTTCAATTATTGAGTTTCTTACATGATTCCCTCAAAAACTTGTATATGTTTGGGCCCAAAACTAATTATGTTAAAATTATAACTTTAGTGAGGTAGCAAAAGATTTTGGGGCCAAGTTACAAACTGGCCAAAAAATAGTGAATTCGACAAGAAGTCGACACGGAGTTGGTGTTTTGGGTGGCACAAGGTCGAACCCGCCAAACTATTAATGTATACGATTAATTAAATAAATATTACATTACACAACTTATATGGTATAGAAACACGATACCGTGTGACCCAAATCCAGTTTTACTTGTTGAGTTTTAACCAATACCCTATTTCATTGTCCATCAAGGATAGTATGGGCATTCGGGAAAAAATGGCTTTTGCCCGACACCAAGCCAACTTTTTGCCACCTTTGCCCAAAATATCATAGAGAATTTCTCTACAGGTAATTGATGCAAGACATTCTGTGCCACATGGTATATACTTTTTTGGATAAAATTACTTAGCACTAAAAATGTGCCCCAAATCATCTTCACCCTACACGCAATCTTAATCTCATTCAAAGATAGAGAGAAAAAAGAAGAGAGACGATCATCGAACATGAAGTTATTATGCAGTACATGCATGCAAAGGCATGAATTTCAGGGGACAACTTGAAGGAACAAATAGCCATCAACTGTTAATTTAGGTGCCAAGTCACCTTCCAATTGGGACATCTTATGATCAAATCACGTTAGAGACGATATACGAATTCGGTGAAAAAATACTAGTATTTAATGCGGGTTTAATACCTAAATTTCATTTCCACAAACTATTTAGTGATTATAAACATCTTTCTTTTAGCATAGGCTAGACATATCCTATCGGTCTATATATAACAAAAATAGTCGATGGAACATGCAATTGATCACGAGAACAGTTGGAGTCACTTAGAAAGATCCGAGTAATTTTAATTAGGAGCACATATACACTTCTTATTACCATCCTCGACAACAAAGTTTAATCTTACTAAATTAAAAGGGCTATTTGGATGGTTTCTCCAAACCCTTATTTACAAAGATGAGATTCAATATTTGAATCTAGTTCATACCCATGTTTACTATGTAATACATACACATGTAGGATCCACAAATATATTATAATTATTAACAACTATTTGTCCTATAAATGACTATTTTGCTCATTGATCAATTAAATTCATACCCATATTAAGGGGTACAATTTTCTTTTTCGTCCTTAACCCCTTAATCCACCCCCTTAGGTTTAACGAAATCCATGATCATGGGTTTAATATTCGAGCTAATTGCAGGTCATATTTGAGAACTCATGATTGAATTTTTAACCCAAATATGGGACTTGTGGGTCCATTGAACTATTTTCCCCAAACGTTGGACACCAATCCCCCCCCCCCCCCCCCAACACAAAACAAACAGGACCAAAAAGAAATGAATCCATGGTTTTAATAAACAATAAAATGAATTTAATTGTCCTACAAAAGTCAGAGTCTAATTAATTGTTGAGTGAAATTAGTACAAATTCTATGTATACGTATCATTCCACAAGGCTCAAATAATTTTTAATCGTTTCTTAAGTAAATAATACCTTTTTTTGTGGGTACTAAACTTTTGCATTATGTGGAATGATCAAGATTTTTACATCTAATTAAATGTTATTGGTCTTTGCATTTTTGTTTATGAATTTTTATTTTGAATTTTACTTTATCATTTTTTGTCAGTTTAGTACTCATAGTATTAATTTTGTCAATTTGATTCCTAAAGTATTTAATCTGTGTCACTTTGGTCCCTAATCAGATAATCCGTCAAATTTTTTGACGAAAATGATCACGTGTTATTTTTTCAGACAGTATCACGTGCCCAACATATAATTAAATTGACAAAAAATATATATTTTACAGACCAAAAATATTATTAACCTAATAAAAAATGTCCGAATTTACGATTCGTGACACAACTTTCACCACAAAATCAGCGGTGCGGATTACAAAGAAACAGTTATATATGGAAACAGATAGGCAGATTGTCTAAATCTCTTATATTTGGTTAACCTTGCACAATTTATCGACCTTTTTTTCACACTAAGCACCATATTAACAAAAAGACCATAATTAAAATAGTTCATTAAATTTTTTAATAAACTTTTTTTTGAATTAGTGATTTATATTTGAAGATTTATGTAGTTTTCTTGAATTTTTTGTGTTATTTTATGTAATGAAATTTTGTATTTAAAACCCAATACATAAAAACCAATAGCAAAATCAGAAAATTTAAAAATTATGTTTAAATTATTTTTATATTTTTAATAAATCAAAAAACAAAGAATTCTTCACCAGATTATTTCAATAATATTCATATTATAATTATTTATATATCTAATTTTTTTTTTTTGAGAAAGAAAGCTTGAGGATACTTTCTTGTCTATTTTCTCAATTCTCAAATTTTGATTTATTTTCTTTTAAAATTAAGTATATTTCACATTGTGACCTCACTAAGACTAACCAGTCCTTCCTAACCGGCAATAAATCATTTTAAATCTTCTAAAAAATTAAATTATTATTGTGATTTTTTTACAATTCTTTTGTTACCCTAATTTTTTTATAGGGTTAATAACATTTTTAGTCCTGAAAATATATATTTTTTATTAATTTAGTCATTCTTATATCAATTTTGTCAATTTAATATTTAAAGTATGCAATTTGTGTCATTTTGGTTCCTAATAGACAATTCGTCAAGTTTTTTGACGGAAGTGATCATGTATCATTTTTTTAGACGGTATTACGTGCTCAATACGTGATTATTCTGTTAAAAATTTAACGGTTTGTTTATATAGGGACTAAAATAACATATATATTTTAGGGATCAAATTAATAAAATTGATATAATAATAATTAAATTGACAAAAATTATATGCTTTAGGGATCAAAAATATTATTTATCTTTTTTTTTTTTTAATTCTCAATTTAACTTTTTAAATGATGGGATGGGATGAGAGGGAGAGAAATAGAAAGAAAGGAAGACGGAGGAGCACAGTAACAGGTTCATGCTGTGTACGAATAGAAATGCGAGAGCGTGAACATTACGCGCCTTCCAAAATATTTCCTTCCCTTGTTGCGCACTACGCACTGCCTTCAATCTTTCCCTTTCGTAGATCATAGGCGCACCGCGCACACCGCTCACTCTAACCTAAGTCCCAGCTAAACAAAAGAAGAGTCTAGTTTACTAATACACTACTCTCTGCTTAACAGCAAGGCGTCCCTGCTAACACTAGTGTATTACTCTCTCCCTCTCTCTCTCTCTCTCTCTCTCTCTCTCTCTCACACACACACGATTTGTCTTTGTCTCTTTAAAAACACACACTTACTGCCCTCTCTCTAAAACTCATATACATTTCTAGAGAGAGAAACTCAATCTTAAGTTCTTAACGCAGATTTTAAAAGTTCTCTACATAGAGAAAAACACAAACAAACTATTTGAACTTCATTCATCTCTTTCTCTCTCTACAAATACTCAGTTTGATTCACAACTGTACAGAAAGCATTTTAACTTAAATCACACCTCTCTCTGTAAAAAATATCTATAGACGTGAATGTATCTATGCTGTGTATAGATGTGGATTTGAAGCCCTAGAGATTGATGTGAGATAGATAGAGTCAGATCGGAGATGGCAGAGTTTCCCGGCGAAGGAGGGCTATCAGGGACGCCGGAAAACGGCAATGTACGGATGGAAGGGAAGATTGGTTCGTCGAGGAGGAGGGCTTCAGTGAGGCCGAGTTTGGACGCCGATGAGTTCATAAATTTGCTTCACGGCTCGGATCCGGTGAGGGTTGAACTCAATCGGTTGGAGAATGAAGTCAGAGGTGAGGAATGAGAGTTGATCCGGTGGTTGTTCTCGTTATTTTTTCTGGTTGATAATACCTTGTCTTTCTGTGTTCAGATAAGGATCGAGAGTTAGGGGAAGCGCAAGCGGAGATCAGGGCGTTGAAATTATCAGAGCGACTCCGAGAAAAGGCCGTCGAAGAGGTTCTATTTCTTTTAGAGTTATTTTTCTTGATGGAATTTTATTATTCTTCGTTAATTGTGAATTCAATTGTGCTTTGGGATGGTAATCGTATATCTGCATATGCTTCTGTGGGCGTAATTGGAATGTATAATATACAATTCGACTGCTAAAATGTTGAATCTCTAAACTTCACTTTCACTGATTAAACAAATCTTGCTATTTTGGTGGGCCATAGTGCGGTATTTGAAAACAGCCAATCCGAATGCAATTTTTTTTGAATTTTGTTGTTTTGGCTTTGTGTTTGGTCTTGTCTGAATAAGCTAGAAGTGTCCTCGGATGAGCTTCAAATTTCAATTTAACTTTGTCTGGATATATTAATGGTGTCTGTTTCTATTTATCTGAAACATCTTACAGCATTTGCCATTGTATTTTAAAGCTTACACATACTTTTTTCTTTTCTTGATTGGGTTATTACTGCTGTCTATCCTAATGCATGTTGTGCTTGTTGTCGCATCATGTATCTGGGAAACGCTTCCAAAGTCTTGTCTGGACTTTTTTTTTGGAAAAATGTTTTTCCAAATCCAAGTCTACATGGCTATATTGCTTGCCAAAGTTATGATGTTTTATTGGATTCATTAGTAACTCTTCTGAAGACGGGTCTAAAATTTTAGGAATTGGTTAGTGTAGGTTTAATATTCAGATAAACTGACATAAGTTCCTTTGAATTTTAGCTCACTGAAGAATTGGCAAAGTTGGAGGAGAAGCTCAAGTTGACAGAATCACTTCTAGAAAGCAGAGTAGGCAGTGACGCTCTTTGATCTTCAATATACCTTTCTCCTCTTGCAAATTCATATTTAGTGACTATCACTTTTTGTGCAGAATCTTGAAATCAAGAAAATCAATGATGAGAAGAAGGCCTCTATGGTGGCTCAGTTTGCGGCAGAAGCCAGCCTTCGAAGGGTTCATGCTGCTCAAAAAGATGATGATATGCCTCCTATTGAAGCCATCCTTGCACCCTTGGAGGCCGAGCTCAAGCTTGCTCGACAGGAGGTATGCATTGTGCCCTGTATTTGGATGTTTAGTGGTGATTACGCCACAAGAATGGAACTCAAACTACATGACGGTCAAGGATTTGCTTATTTATTTGTTTCTTTTGTCCCTTTACAGATTGCAAAGTTGCAGGATGACAACAAAGCATTGGATCGCCTTACCAAATCAAAAGAGGCTGCTTTACTTGAAGCTGAAAGGACTGTGCAGGTTGCCTTGGCGAAGGCTTCCATGGTTGATGATCTCCAGAATAAGAACCAAGAGTTGATGAAGCAAATAGAAATTTGCCAGGTAATGTGTTCATGAATGTTGTTTTCCTTTTTCAGGACCATCGCAGCACGTTGTCTCACATTTTTTGCTTATTGTAATTTTTCTTTGATCTGGACTTATGTGTCTAATGCATGTGTATCAGGAAGAGAACAAAATTTTGGACAAAATGCACCGCCAAAAAGTTGCTGAGGTCGAAAAGCTCACCCAGACTGTGCGTGAGCTTGAAGAGGCTGTTCTTGCTGGTGGTGCAGCTGCAAATGCTGTGAGGGATTACCAACGGAAAGTTCAAGAGATGAATGTATTTTGCCATAAATATCTACTTTGTATAACTGCCTATAGATATTGTCCTTGTGCAGGGTTAATCCTTGATATGGAGTTCTTTGGTTGTCTGTTTTCAGGATGAAAGAAAAACTCTAGATAGGGAGCTGGCTCGTGCAAAAGTAACAGCAAACAGGGTTGCGGTTGTGGTAGCTAATGAATGGAAAGATGCTAATGACAAAGTGATGCCTGTAAAACAATGGCTTGAAGAAAGAAGGTTTTTGCAGGTATGGGAATTAGTCAGTTTTCACTTACATCTTTTGAATTCTAATATGCTGTTTCTGCATGTACAATGAAGTTTTTATGCATTTTATTTTTGTAGTTTCTCCAGTCAGTAATTATAACTAGAACATGTTGTCATAGGGTGAGATGCAACAATTGCGGGACAAGCTCTCCATAGCTGAGAGAACTGCGAAATCGGAAGCACAGTTGAAGGTATTATGACAGTGCATCAGTATAAGCATTTCAAATATATTTTCTCTTATCGGTTTTTGTGATACTATTTTTCCCATGCACTCTCCAGGAAAAATATCAATTGCGGCTCAAAGTAATAGAAGACACGTTGAGATCGTCAAACACTAGCGGTCGCAGCACGCCCGATGGAAGAAGTGCAAACGGTCCTTCACGTCGCCAATCCTTGGGTGGAGCTGATAACATCTCCAAATTGACCTCCAATGGCTTTTTACCCAAGAGATCACCATCCTTTCAGCTGAGATCTACTCTGTCTTCTGGCACTAGTACAGTGTTGAAGCATGCAAAAGGAACATCAAAGTCATTCGATGGTGGCACACGATCATTAGATAGGGGTAAAGTCCTCTTAAATGGAGCAGGTCAAAATTTTAATCTCGGCCAGTCATGTGAGGGGACTAAGGACAGCGAGGCAAATACTAATTCCATTAAAGGCTACTCTGATGAAAAACCTAGCGACTTCTTAGTGACAGATACAGAGGATACTGTGCCAGGGATGCTGTATGATATGCTACAAAAAGAGGTGATTGCTTTGAGAAAAGCTGGTCATGAAAAAGATCAAAGCCTTAAGGACAAGGACGACGCAATTGAGGTTGATTGTTTTCTATAGATGTTATGATTTTTTTTCACATTTAGTTTTTGTCTAACGTCTGGTTGTGATTCTTGTTTTGCAGATGTTGGCAAAGAAAGTTGATACTTTAACCAAGGCAATGGAGGTTGAGGCCAAAAAGATGAGGAGGGAGGTAGCGGTGATGGAGAAGGAAGTAGCTGCCATGCGTGTGGAGAAAGAACATGAGAATAGGGCCAAGCGTCTTGGAAATTCCAGGGGTCCTGTGACCAGTACTCAGCTCCTCCCAGGAAGGTATGCCCCCTTCTCACATCACATTTTTATACCTACATACATGCATACATATGTCAATAGATATACACATCCAATTTTATGGGAGTAGCTCTTGAGATATTACATCTTGCAACTCGATTCCCAAATTTGCATTGGTGCTTGGCTAAGAGTAAAGTTAATTTCTTGACCAGATTATGGGACTGGGAAATGCTTAGAGCTAAGTCGGGGTGTCAGTGATGTATCTTTACAGGAGCTTAAATGTTGTTGTCACTAGGCTAGTCAAAATTCGACACGACACGATTAACCGACACGAATCGACACGAATTAAGCGGGTGTAGGTGAGATCTTAACGGGTTTGGTTGGTAAACGGGTTGACCCGTTAAACACGTTTAATAAACGGGTCGTGTTCAGGTGAGACCTGTCAAACCGTTTATCACACGTTTATCCGTTTAAATAAAATTAATATAATGATAAATTAATAATTATTTTAAAAAATTAGCCAGAAAAAAAAAGTAAAGAAATCAACACAAAAAAAAAAGAAAGAAAAGAAGTAAAGTAGTAGTTCAAAGACAAAGGAGGGGAGATTGGAGTAGTTCATGACAAAGGCAAACCAACCTTTTTCGTTTTTGTCCCACATCGGCAAATGAGGGGAGATAGGGAGGGCTGCCTTGCGTATAAAAGGCAGTGGTCTCTTGCCTTTTTTTTTAGCCTTCAAATCTGATTTTTATGTAAAATTTGGCCTAGAAATTCTTCTTTTTTTGAGGTAAATATAATTGGCAGTAAAAAAAGTGGTGTATTAAAATTTTTTGATATAATTTTTTTAAAAATTAAATGGATTAAACGAGTCGTTTCGTATTATCCATTTATTAAACGGGTCGTGTTCATGTTGAGATTTTTTACCCGTTTATTAAAAGTGTCGTGTACGGGTTTACATGTTTTTCACCCGTCACCCGTTTAACCCGACACGTTTAACACCTCTAGTTGTCACCTGCTAGACCTCAATGTTCCTTAACTCTTGGTGAATGCATTGATTGGTTTTGGCCCATAGGATTTAATTGTTCTGGTTTGAACTCTAACCTGATATGCTGCTTTTCTGTTAAAGACTCAAGTTCCACCTTCTTCATCAAGAGCCTTAGTGGCCTTTCAAGTCTGCAGAATTAAGTTCCCTGCCTTTCATTCTGCCAAACTACAAAAAGTGGTTTGCTGACATTAAACCCCTCTACTCTTTCCCTCTCTTGGGGGTTGGTATAGTTTTTTGTTGCTGGTTAGTTAATAAAGAATTAAAGACACTGCTCTGTTTCTCAGGAAGATTGAAACCAAAGTTTTATAGTTCCAACTAGGACTATTGCAATTTTTTTCTCTTGTGTGGAAATAGGGAAAGCGACAGAATATCAGAGGTGTAGAAATAGAGTTGGGTGAAGGCAAAAAATACGGTGGTTGGAGCTTTCTGTGGGATAAAAAGAGAAGACCATTCGTAGTTGGATAATCATAATATAGTCTTAGCATAGAGCTTCCAGCGTTAAGAAGCCTTTATGTGCTTAGCATGTGGGCTCCATGTTACTTGCGTTCTAGGTTGTTAAGCCTTCTTTGTGCTATGTATTTACTAATGTACTGAACATCCAATGGAAATATGTAGATTATTTTGCTCTCATCGGAGGATTGTTGTTTTTGCCTTAAGAGGTCAAATGACTGATTTTAATTTTTTTTAATTTTTTTTATTATGGTTATGCCATGGTTACCACAATTTACTAAACCCTTAACGACCCACGATCTGGTACATCGATCCCAAACGAGGTGGGTTCGCGATCCAGATCACCAAAATGGACGACCCCAAATTATAATACTAACTCTAAATCAATTTGCTTTAGAACATGTAGCACAAATATAAAATACATATTAATTGACTAAATGTATATAAATTTATAATTATATATTGTTTTAAATAATAGAAAATCAAGTACAATTATAAGATAAATGATAACTTACTTAGTGTTTATGAATGTTCTGTAATATATAATGTTGTATAGTAGTGAAAACGATCTACATAAGAGTTCCAAAACGAATTGCGACCCAAAACATCGTATTAGCTAAACCTATACCCATCGTATCGTGTACCTACGAAATTGTCGTACCATGTACCCGTACCACGTACCAAAGCGACCCACGATCTAGGTAACATTGGTTATGCCTCGCACGTATGTTTTGCTCTTTTTAGGGCAAATTTTGTTTGTTTAGTCCCTCTGTAGATCACCACCTTACCTTAAAAAAAAGTCAGATTACCCTCACATAGTTTATCAACCAAAGTGCACCGTCACAGTTTCCATCCAATTTGATTAGAAAATGTGACACACCCACCTAATAAGTTGAGTCTTTAGTGAAATATTGTGTAGGACAAATTTGCCCTTGGAATCATTAAGAAAAGCCAGCAATGTCTCTCTCTTGAACTTATTTAATATGCTTCTGTGGACTTTTTTGACCTTTTTCCAACCCACATTTCCAACACTGCTTTGCTGAAAAGTTACAGTACTGGGCAATGGAGGGAGCAACGTGAGTTGAGGACTTTAAGACAAAAGATTGGAAAAGCATCCACTGGTGGGAACATGGTATGTTTGGAGCCGTGAATTGCCTGAACGTGGGTGTGTTTGGAAGGATGAGGACTCCAAAAAACCTATTGGATTCTGCTATTGTCGGAGGAAATGATAGGACAATCAAAGACTCAGACAATTGCAATCAAATACTCCTATAAATTCAATTCAAATAAATGTCAAATTAGTGACATAAGTTTTTGAAAGATTTCGTTCTGATACAAAGCTGGACAAGCTTATTCAAATGCAACCTGATTCGCTGGCCTCACCTACGGCGATATCATAACTCTAGTATTGAATTCCCTAAATTCAGCACTGAGGTCTTAGACTCTACACGATTCGTCAGTATTGTGTACAACCGGAATGTTGTCATAATTGGAACATTTGATAATCAAACTTGAACCTTCGTAGGAAAGGTGCGAGTTTGAGGAGAAAAGAGAGGAAAAAGATAGATGGAGCAATGGTAAGGTTTGGACCTTAAAGCCTTCATTATCCCACGCCATATGCGGTTCTCACTGGGCGGAGAGGAAAAAGAGAGATGGAGCAATGGTAAGATTTGGACTGTAAGGCCTTCTTTATCCCACGTCATATTGGGTTCTCACGGAGTGGGTAATCAGTTTTGAGAGGAGCAGATGAAGAGTGCGGCCTAGTTTTCCCAAATGCAATTGGGGTGGGGTTGGGAGGATCCTATTAGAGTTACAGACATTGTTTCAGTCACCTAATTTTATGTTTTTTAAGAAGAGGGAGGGTTATAAAGATTCATTTTACCTTTGTTGTCAACTAAGTTAATTGTGTAATTACTCCACGGTAACGTTCGATTTCCCGGATGCGTTACGTGATAAATTAAACGTAATATATCTATAATTATATCTCCAAATGTATCTCCGAATACATGGCCAGAGCTCTAATTTACCTGAAAAATAAGTAAGAATAATCTCTGCAATATACAAATGACTCTAGTCAAATTATGTAATGAATTTAATAAAAATTATATCGTGATTTTTTAATCTTCGATTATTCAGATATCAACTCTGGTCCTTTCCTTCTACATCATCTTGAAAAATATTAAAAGTGGAAAAATATACAATACGATAGTAAACAATATGCAAAAAAAAATAAAAAAAATACGAATGATCAAATACCAAATAACTAAGATGATAGGAAACATGCGGAATTATCAATCAAATTGGACGTGCCACATAGCTCAATTACTATCAAAATAGTCTTATATTCGGTTCATCTTGATGACATGACAAATAATACTTAGGCATATAAATTTATACTCATATAAACAATTACACCGGCAGAACTATAATCACAATCGCACCCCGCAGGGCCATAATCACAATTGCACCCCACAGGGTCATAATCAAATTAAACAATTATGCCTCAAGTACATTTTATTCATGTACCAATCAATCTCAAAGTATTTAGCTCAAAATACATGTCAGATCAACAAAATACATAGAATTTCATATTAATCAAAAATAGCGAATAGGAATACGAGCTTGGAGATAACAAATAAGACACTCTTTGCAAACGGATTTAAAGACAGGAGTATATTTATACTACCCCGTTTCTCAAATCACCAAGGAATACCAATAAATTTGATCATCACCGTATCAAGAACAACATATATCAATTTCATAGAATTTTGGACTATTAATTTTGAACTCAAAGTTTCATCATTTTTTCTCGCTTTTTCTTCTTTCTCTATTTTCTTCCTTCCTTCCTTTCTTTCTTTCTTTCTTTTCCCCATGGTTTACTCAATTGGCAAAGGCTATTTATAGCCAAAGTGCCTTGGCCTCCAAGGGTGTGACCTCATGGTGGTGATGCAAGTATGGACATTTGTTCAATTCCTTGTTCAAGTTTTTTTTTTAACCGAAACACGTGTCAATTTTTTTTGTGTGGCCCTTTTTCTTTCATGACAAGTGTCATTCTAGAAGTCTATATAAATATACATTACATGTGACAGATATCTCGCACACCCATTTACCATTCGGACACTTTGAATATTTAATATGACATTTTTATTCCAACACGAAAATATGACATATTATAGTCATTCGACTCGTTTTCATGCAAAAAATCTATATTTGAGGTCCATTTATTTATTTGAAATTTCTAAAAATAATGGCGTTATAATTAACATGTTGGCGATTAAATTTTGTACGGGTCGTCACATCCACAAATCACAGAAATGTTATACGGCTATGTTTGACTATGAGAGTGGTGATGTGCACAAGACTTGACCACGGGGGTAAAGTTATATTTGCCCCTTATTTATTTATTTTGATCATGGTTTGCAGTGAAATTTTCTGATGGCCATATTAAGTTGATTGGAATAGTAAGAAAAAACAGTGAATATTACTGAACTTATGGCCCCGGCCATATTGGCGCTGACTTAATACTGCAGAATTTTACTTTGTTATCACAAGGCTTGGTTGAGTTTGATGGGGTCAACTAACTCAGGTTCTGTGCAGTCTCTTGATTTTGGTGTTTGTTTCTCTTCTTCCCCAAAAAACCTCTTTGGGGGATGCATTTTGTAGGCAGCTGGTGGGGCAAAATTAATTTTGTTCTGATCTGGTAGTTTTTAGATATCATGAAAGAGAATTTAGGGATAAAGACACAAATGTGTGCTCTGGTTATTCCTGGCATATCATCTGTTAAATTTGTTTGTTTGCTGGCCTGATATTCATTATAAACCAGGTTTTGTATGGTCTCCGCTTAAGATCTTGTGCAGTTGTCAAGCTATAGAGCTGTGGAAATAGACCGAGTAACTTTTGTAACTATGCACGTGGTGCGATTTTTTACCTTTCTTGTACTGTAGCTGTCTGCTGTTTTGAAGGCATTTAAGGGTAGATGTTGCTCTACAATGAAAGTTTGGGCCGTTAAAGGCAGCTAAATCTGCTGCTTGGGAGTGTTGCTTGCACAAATTGCGTTTAACCAACTTTTGAGATTCAACGTCTAACGTTAATCTGCCTTTCTTGTAATTTGTCTACCATTCCAGGGTTGTAAGACTGACTCCCTCATATTTGATGGGTTAGTTTTGTATAGAGTCTACTCAATTTTAAATGGTTCAACTTGTTGAATTGTTGGGGTTGCAGCAGCTTCATAACTTACTTGGTGAAACATAAAATAGCTGTGAACACAGGTAGCTGATTTGTTGTGATTATTGTCTCAAAACTTTCCCAAGATAACAAGTCACTATTTTGTGCAGGAATATAGCACGAGGTGGGTTAACACGCAGCACTCAATAACCTGAAGCCCCCATTCACCACTGTAAGGAGTAGTCCTGCATAGACCTTGTCTCTGGTCCTTTTCTTTTATTTTATTTTCTGTCTTTTTTTGTCTAAATCCTGTAGTTGTGGTAAAAGTGTAACTAGCATGCTGATGACCCCATGTTCTCCGCGTATGGCAAGAAAGATAAATTATTCACTATGGGGAACAAAGCCAGTGGAAGAAATTGGTATGCTTCTGACTTAGACTGTTATCCTTCTGCTTAGAAAACAGCAGGAAAGAAACCGAGGATATTGAAGTTGAGCTAACCTTTTGGCAGAAATTAGTTGAGTGGCAGTGGTTGTGCGGTTGTATAGGTAGCTTGGTGGCATTTCCTTACTTTGTGCCCGTTCCCCTCTCATTTACTGTCTATATTTGTAATCGGTAGCTAGTGTGATTGTTATTACTGATTCAGGTTTGTCAAGTCTTGTAATCAGATAAAGATCAGATTTTTCCATATTTGTGTTCGCAATCATTTATGGTGTTTCGATGCCTAAATCTGCACTTCAATACTTGTGGATTAGAGGAATCTACATTTAGTGTGTTTCGCAATCTCATTAGTTCTGTTGTCTTATTGGGATGACGAGTATAGTCATTGCTACTGTGAAATAGATGATACGATGCCCTGCTTCTGCGTTGGGGTGTAAGAATGCGTTGTAGTGTAAGAATTTTGGTGACCGATTTTGCTGCCTGTAGGTTATTGATTTTGCCAGTTATACAATACCCATTGAGGGTTTGTCCAGGGATACATCGTGGGTTCGAGTATGAGAATCAGCCTCTGAAAAGGGGAGTAAATTTGTTTTTGCCTTGCTCTTATTTTTCTCCGGACCCAGTTATAGAGAAGAATTTTGTGTATTGGGTACGAGTTTGTTAGTTTGTTTAGTATGAGTATAGCATGAAACAACTGATGAAACCTTAAAACAGGTGACTATTAAATCCAACCAATCTGGTTCGTGGAGGGTCTACCCATTGGCATGTTTGGTGTGCAGGATGACGTCGTCAACTTTAAGTTCTGGAATGATTTTACTTTATATAGAGCGAGCCGTGTGCTTTGCTTGAACGTTAAAGAGGACCTCCTGGTGCTATTGCATTCTGGCTATGTATGGTAGGGTTTGGTAGGGGAGGTTTTGTCCGAAAAGGCGTACCAAATAAATCATTAAGATAAACTGTGCTATGATATTAAAAAAAAAATTGGTATCATATCGAAAGATGATCTGTGACCATGAATTTTCGGTTGATTAATTTGCAATGAAATAACAAACAACATAACTTTTACACCTCTTTTTTTATTTTTTTTGGGTATATAAAATGGATTTGTAAATAGGTTAGTCAGCATGTTCGTCTAGAAGTATTATCCTATAGTGTCACACTGCTATTTGTAGAAGATTTCACAATACATACATTGGGATTAAAGTTAAGGTCTCACTGCGTGTTCTGGGTATTAAAGAGTAGGTTTAGCTTTACCGAATTGTTGTAATTGTGAAGACTCAAATCTAAATGTTGAGCGAGGAAATCAGAGTTCTTACTCACTAGACCAATCGTGTGATTGTTTTTTTTAAAACCAATCGTTTGAATGTTTACATACGAGTTCTTACCCATTATAATGTTTACATCTATAACATTCTTATTGATTGGAAAAAGTAGTATGCAAACTATTTCACAGAGTTGAATCCATAATAATTCAATCCATGGCTTTGTGGCTGTGGCAGACAGTGTTACATTTTTCATATGGGTGCACATGCTTGCGAGTTGGTTTTACAGGGGATATGCTGGGACTATGAAAAGAAGCAAATTACATTTATACCAAAAGTTTTTTTTATTACTCGTGCTATTTTAAAACGCATTTTAATTGAGTCTGTCTATCCAAATCTGGCCGAAATTAGAATAGAAAAGCATTAAATGAACGTTATGTGGTCTAGCCATGGGTAATTTAGAGTAGGAAAGCATTACATGAATGTTATGTGGTTTAACCATATGAGTAATTTCGACCAAATAAATATACATGTTTGTATCAGTCAAATCTGTAAGAAAAATAGTCAACACATTGAATTGAAGGTTTAAATTTGCCATAGATTTTATTTCCCTTTTGTTTTTTTTATCATAAATTTGCAATTGATGAGAAACATATACAACTTCTGCAAATTAAGTTTTATTATTTTTGTTTTATATCAATAAAGTCCTATTTTTAAAATTTTATTTCAATTAATTCCTAATTCCATTATAGTCTAATTTTACCCTTAACCTTTATTTACAAAAACACTTTCATTTTTATTGTTGTGTATCAACTATTATTTAATTGAATTTTATGTTTTTTTGACAATGGATCAGTTGTCATCCCCATTTATATGAGTTAATTTACTTATTTTTTTCTATAAATAATGTCGAGTTTTTATTGAAACTACTGTTACGGATACATGGATGCTCAATTTTGTTTAGGTATTCACTTCAATTGCGATTCTAAAATTACAAAGCACTAGAGTTTTTGTCGTGAAACTCTTATTCATCGAGAATATATAAGGTCCAAAACCCTCTGTTGCATCTCATAGTGGTAATTATAAAAATTATTAGTAATTAAATTTTTCATAAAGTTAGCAAGTATACAATACACAATTTAAAACACAAAAAGTTAGGGGAATGTATGAATAGAAGACGACTCATGTTATTATATCCCCAATACCTTACCTTAGGTGTCAATATTTGTCAAGAGAATGACTAGCCTCCTACTTGACTCCAGTTATTTGTATGTCCAAGATTGTTTAATGCTTAAGAAACATGAGTAAATTAAAATTGAAAATGCATTAAGGATAAGATCACCCATAAATTTTTCAGTTGCAAATGAGTCATTGAGTTGGGCATTTTTGGTTTCTCTTAATTTTGTTCACGTATGTGAATTCAAACGTCATTCTAAAAAGACATCCCGATACACAAGAATTCAATCGCTCTGAGTAGTCTAGGTCAAGTATTTGTAACCTTTTGTAAATTAAAAGAATGATATCAAGTCACAATGAAATAACCTGTAAGAGGCAAAAAAATTGAGGATACCTCCTACAGGAATAAATAATGGATGTTTCTGGTAAAGTGAGTTCTGAACTTGATCTCCCAGTCTTTCCTTCCTGCAAAATGAACAAACTGTCCAAGATTGAAGTGCTTCGATCGAAAGCACTCCGATGCTTAAGTCAGTAATGGAGTTAAAACAATTGCAAGAAGATAAAGAGAGTTCAGCGTACCTTTCACCTTGGCTCCTTATGCCTTTTATAGAGTCTCCTATAACTAGGGTTTCCATGATTTTTGATTCAAGGTGGTACACCTTACCCTAATTAGGCGATTCTGTTCAGGAAGTTGCTGATATCTCTCCAACAACTCCTTCTGTTGATCCTATGATCATACTCATTCGTTTAACCAAAATGCCTGAATTACAGGCATCTTTTTAGCACCACGTTCACTATTTAAACAACTCGGTCGTGACGAGCACCAAGCTCATTCCTTCATTTCCGAGCTTTCTGATTAGCTCGGTTGCTATTTGATGACAGCTCGGTCGGATCTTATCCTTTGCTCGGTTGGGACAACCTAGTTGTGTATTCGGTCGAGTTTTATACTCTACTAGGTCGGACCAATTTTAGCTCGGCCGGGATAGCCTAGCTATCTGCTCGGCCGGACAACCTAGCTGTTTGTTCGGTCGAGTTTTATCCTCTACTAGGTCGGACCAATTTTAACTCGGCTGGGATAGCCTAGCTATCTGCTTGGTCGTAGTAGAGTCATTCTAAATAACACTTTTCAGTACGTGCAACTTGCCACGTGTCCAAGTCTAATTGTCAGATAATGATCAAAATTTATTGACCCCTTCATAACCTTATGTTGTCTTTGCTGAGGGCGTTTGTGGGTTGGGGGGAGAAAGTGGCGGAGCCATAATGGGGCAGTTGCCTCCACTGTGATTTTGAAAAAAATTGAGATCAATATTTCAGAACATAAGTAGATAAAAATTGGACTTAGAATTGAATATTTGAAAATTTTAAAGCATGGAAAATATATTAGATTAAATTATTTTAATTTAATTAGACTTGTACAATTTATTTGTTGAATTAAATTGATTTTATATCTAATTTCAGTCTTAATAAAATTGTGATACATATAAATTTTTGTCAAATCTTTTATATTAATTTTGTTCTATTTTAATTATTTATTGTCCTTATAAATGGTTTCTTAAAGATAAGGATAAAATATTTTAAGTGGTGAAGGTGACGATGGTAGTGGTGACCGAAGCTTATTTTAAGTGGTGATAGTGATGTTGGTAGTGGTGACCGGAGCTTTTTTTTCTTTTTGACAGTGACAATTGTTATCATCTATTTTTTTTCTTCTTGTGGCGATGTGATCAATTAAAATTTTGTTTTGGCCTATGACATTTATTGAAGTTATGTTTACAATATTACCAATTGAAACTATTTTTCGCTATTACAATTTTTTTCGATACATTATTTTTTTTCAATTGCTAAAACTTCAATTTTTTTTTTGGTACGGGCAATTTGTACGTATTCCATACAAGAACTCTCTTATTGATAATATTTTTTGGGGCAAATTCCGTTAGACGTCCTTATCCCTTTATGGAAAATTACCAATAAGTATTATTTTTTCTTACAAACAACCATTAAGTTCTATTATTTTTGTTTTATATCAATAAAGTCCTATTTTTAATATTTTATTTCCATTAAGTCCTAATTCCATTATAGTCTAATTTTACCCTTAACCTTTATTTACAAAAAAACTTTCATTTTTATTGTTGTGTATCAGCTATTATTTAACTTAATTTATGTTTTTTTGACAATGGATCAGTTGTCATCCCTATTTATATGAGTTAATTACTTATTTTTTTTCTATAAATAATGTCGAGTTTTTATTGAAACTACTATTACTGATACAAGGATGCTCAATTTTGTTTAGATAACAGTATTCACTTCAATCGCAATTCTAAAATTACAAAGCACTAGAGTTTTTGTCGTGAAACTCTCATTCATCGAGAATATATAAGGTCCAAGACCCTCTGTTGCATCTCATAATGGTAATTATAAAAATTATTAGTAATCAAATTTTTCATAAAATTAGCAAGTATACAATACACAATTTAAAACACAAAAAGTTAGGGGAATGTATGAACAGAAGACGACTAATGTTATTATATCTCCAATACCTTACCTTAGGTGTCAATATTTATCAAGAGAATGACAAGCCTCCTTGTAAGATTCCGTATTATTTTTGAATATATATACATAGTACATTAAGAATGTTCATAAAATAATAAAAATGGTCTTGGAAACTTCGAAGTGTAATGCGTAAAATAATCGCAAGGTTTAAGTTGACGCGTAATGACTTTTATGGTCAAATATAGAGTTGGAGGCATGTAAGCTTTAGAAGGGTAGCTAAATAATCATTTTAAAAGTTTATAGGTCAAAAGAACATCGCTATTGAATTCGAGAGCGGGGAAAAAAAAATTGGATTAGACATTTAGTCGGTATTGCGATCTAAAAGGGTAAAAATTATAAATTTGACATTTTGGGTATAATTTGGCTTGGATTTTATAGAACTCATAAAAATAAATGTTTTTAGCCTAAAATAACATTAAAAATGGATCCAGAACGTCGAAAAACTTTAGGGTAGTCATACAGATCAAATTGGAGAAGTTTTGGGGCAAAACCATAATTTTGGAGAGAATACATTTTTTTGGGTCGTGTGAACAGTATCCGGCGCGAATTTTTGCCCTTATAACTAGGCCTATCAAAATTCAACACGACACGAATTAAGCGGGTTTGATAAGATCTTAACGGGTTGACCCGTCCAGACACGTTTAATAAACGGGTCGTGTTCGGGGTGAGATCTGTCAAACCGTTTATCACACGTTTACCTGTTTAAATAAAATTAATATAATAATAAATTAATAATAATTTTAAAAAATTAGCCAGAAAATAAAAGTAAAGAAATCAATACAAAAAAAAAAAAGAAGTAAAGTAGTAGTTTAAAGACAAAGGAGGGGAGATAGGAGCAGTTCATGACAAAGGCAAACCAACCCTTTTTATTTTTGTCCCACATCGGCAAATGGGGGGAGATGGGGAGGGCTGCCTTGCGTATAAAAGGCAGTGGCCTCTTGCCTTTTTTTTAGCCTTCAAATATGATTTTTATGTGAAATTTGACTCGAAATTTCTCTTTTTTGAGGTAAATACAATTGACAGTAAAAAAAGTGGTGTATTAAAATTTGTTGATATAATTTTTTTTTAAATTAAACGAGTTGTGTTACCCGTTTATTAAACGAGTCGTGTTCGTGTTGATATTTTTCACCCGTTTATTAAACGTGTCGTGTGCGGGTTTACATGTTTTTCACCCGTCACTCGTTTAACCCGACACGTAACCGTTTAACTTGACATGTTTGACACCCCTACTTATAACCCTCCATTTCTCTCATTTTTCTCACACCTCTCACCCAATACTACTCCATACACCTTAGAATTAGAGAGAGAAAGAGAGAGGAAGAGAGAAGAAGGTCATTAGAGCTTGAACTTTTGCTTAAAAACTAATGAATATTATTTGAGATTCTTGAGTTTACTTGAAGATTTGAAGGTAGAGCTTGGGTTCTTGGGTTTTGAGGTAGAGTTTTCCTTTCTTTCTTGCATATACATTGATATATCTCATGTATGTTCTATATTTATTTGTTTATTATGAGTTAAATACATGCTATGAGTCTTAATTAAATGATGAGTTTACTATGAATTTGTAAACCTACATGCATTAAATGAATTTGGGTAATGTGGGTTCGAAACCCTAACTTGATTTTTGTATGTGTGTTTGATTGAACTTAAGATTTTGGATTCTTTAGAATATACGTGATTTTGTATATAATGTATTTGATTTGTCTCTTAAGAATGAGTATGTTACTTTGTAAATGTGTATTTGGAAATTTTATGTCTATCATGTGTTTGATAAAATGCCAAAGTGACTATAAGTATTGAAATGATAAATTGTGGAAAGAGGTATTGATTTTTATGATATGATTGAGTATATTTTACCATAATTTTGGGTATTGTTGAGTTATTTTAAAGTATGGTGTTGATGTATATAACTTCTCAATAATTTAATTTGTGAAATTTGCTAATAAAAGGGTACAAATTATATATTTGGTGTGTGTGTGAGTTTTTTTGAAAATGTGTTATGTCGGAAATAGAAATGTAAGATTTTGTAAAACTATGTATTTTTTTAAAAGTGTCGAAGTTGTGGTTGGTATTGGGAATGAAAGGTGATATGAAATTATGGTTTGAAACTTGTATGCTCGGTACTGACAGACAGAGGGTTAGTAGACAGTTGGGGCCCTTGAGAGGGGTTACCAATGCGGCTACTAGTCCTAGGGGGGATTGGTGATGGTAGTGGTTTTCGGTGACAGCCTGTGTGGCATCACAAGTTGTGCCCTACACATCTCTCTTGAAAAGCAAGAAGGGCGATGAGACCCTAGGGTCGAAGACCCAAAAGGTTCCCTGGGGATAGTTAATTCGTGAACCGGTGTTGGTTTGATGATATTTGTCCGTATGGGTAGCATACATGGATTTTGGATGCCAAGAAACTAATAGATCAATATTCCAACAAACCTCTTGAGTGAAGTGAGGTAAGATGAGGTCAAGGCAAAAGTACGTGAAGTTAATATTTTTGAAAACTACTCTGGAAAGAACAAGTTTATGAAATTGTGTTTAAAATAAGAAATGATTACTTTACCAGATTTGTTATACATATACTTGTATAAAGATTTCTCACTTCGTACTTTATAAAATCAATGATGCTGCATTATGTTTTAAGAAGAGAGGCTTTATAGTATTATTTTGAGATTTGATTTCGATGTGGAAAATTCCTTGATGTTTCACTTATGTATTTCAAATGATAGTACGTAGTATACTTTCAAAAATGCTTACTACTTATCGTGTACCTAAACTTATTGATAAATTATTTCATTACTTATCATTATGATTGTGAACTGTTGATATTTAAAACCTTGTATATGTTTGGAAAAAGGATTCTCCTACTGAGCGTGTAGTTGCTCACCCCTATCATTTAACATTTTCAGTTTTGGGCATATGTTGGTGGATTGCATATTGGGAGTATCGAGGCAGAAAATAGTTGTTATGATTTTTATATATTTAGTTAGAGTATGTCAAGAACAATTTACGATGATGTATATTATTGAGGATTTGTAATTGATTTATATCTTGGTTAATTTGAGGGAATATGTATAGATTGAGACCTTTTAAATGGTTTACTTACAAAGATTTTAGATATTCTATATATTATGTTCATGACGAATATTTTTAGATAATTAGATTATAACTCAGGTTTGGGAGAACTTCGTGGGCCTCCATTTGCCACACCGGTATTGAACGGTAATGACTTATTTGTGGATATCATGAGAAGAGATGTATATGATTGATATGATGCGAATAACTAATTAGGTATAATTATTATTTTTAATGCTCTCACAGGTAGCTCTCACTAATTATCTGGATGCCCGATTTTCAAAGGAAACTCTGCCGAAATTTTCTAAAAAAATTTGTCTTTTGGGTGCGCTCCAATATTTAACAATCACCCGTCTAGATTTGTCTTTTGCTGTTAATAAAGTTAGTCAGCATATGCATCATCCTCTTAATCACCATTTCACTGCAATCAAGTGAATTCTTCATTACAAAGGCACGTTACACCATGGTCTCACCTTCACTCCTGGCCCGCTTGTTCTCACCTCATATTTTGATGCTGATTGGGCTGGCGACAATATTGAGCTCATTCTACTATAGGATTTTGTATATTTCTTGATTCCAATTGGTGCGCAAAAAAATAGTCCAATGTGGCCAGACCTTCAATGGAAGTAGAGTATCGCGCTCTTGCTTAAACTGCGGCTAGCCTCACTTGGCTCAAGATGCTTCTCCACAATCTTCAAATTTTGGTTACTCTGTGTAGCGAAAAGAGGGGTTTGGAGAGAGAGAGAGAGAGAGAGAGAGAGAGAGAGAGAGAGGGAGTGTGTCCAACGATAATGATGATGCAGGTTGGATTTTGGCCAATAGTTGGTGGCAATGATTTAGTGACAAATTTGGGTCTAGGTTGGATTTTGTGTTGCGGAGGCGATGGTTCTCATGGCAGTGTAGTGGAAATGGGGCCATGACAGTGCATTGTGTGATGAAGTGGTGCTTGAGTAGTTTTCCAATTGAAGAGATGGAAGGTGAAATGAAGCTCATTTGGGCTACTCTTTCATCCACAAAAACTTTCAGTTTTGATGCTTCTACTCGTGGTTGGGTTGATAGCTTGCAGTAAGTGGCAATCTTGTCTTATCGTCTTGTGTTTATGTCAAGCATTAATTAATCCTAATCTAACATGTTTAACTAATTATATCGAGTTGAGTTAAGTTGACTTATTTATTGTCGTGTTGTGTTCATGTTGACCTATATAGCCTATGAATAAAAAATTTAACGTTCAGATTTAAGTTTAAAATTTAATTGTCACTTAATTGAATCTATGTTCATACTTTTTTTATAAATTAAAAATTAATTTAATAAATATAATAAAACAATGAGTAAAAATATTTTTTTTGTTCAATAATTATGTCACTACTTGATAAAATATAATAAAAATTAACATTTTAGTCTTATAATACTAGTTACACGTGTTTATTGTGTCAATTTTATGTTATTCGTATTTGACACTAACCCGATTCATTTATTATTCGTGCCAACAGATCATGTCATTTATGAGTTTGTGTTGACAAATAGTTAACTCTAACCTGCTAATTTCGTATCAATTTTGAGTCGTGTTTTTGTGTCATATCAGAAATTGTCACCACTAACTTTACTGTTGTGTTGGTGGTGCAGATAAACAGGGCGTGAGCGGAGGAGGATGGTGATTGTGGTTAGTAGAGAGAAAATGAATGCTTCTTGTGGGATGGGGTGGTGGCATGCGGTGTTGTAATGGTGTAAAAAAACAATGAGGGGAGGAGGATGGTGGCGCTATTGTGAAGAGAAAAGGAGCGTGTTGTGGTGGTGGGGCTACAGTGGTGTTGATGTTGAAGAAACAGTGAAATGGTGGGGTATAGATTTGGATTAGGGTTTGGATAGGGTTTGGGTTTCAGTGAATTGATTTTGTTTAATTTTTTATTAGAGGGCAAAATGTTCATTCATCACTTTGCGACCGGTCCGTTGGATCACCGTCACTGAGGGATGGTAGTATAATTTTTCATATTTGAGGGTGTCATGTGACAAATCACGTGCCCCAATCCCAATCGTCCATTTTTGTTATTGTTTCATGGGCCACTAGGCCATTATCTTCTCATGGTTGTTACAAACAGTTAAGTAGTTCATGGGCTACTAGGCCATTATCTTCTCCTGGCTGTTACAAGCAGTTAAGTCCAAGGTCTATATATTGTAATTCTGATTTATTAATGAAGATATCACTTTCCTTGAGTCAATTACAACTATACTGGACGTTGGCCCCTCGAAGAGCCTTATTTTATTTGCTGGATACCTGTCAGTGGTATCAGAGCACAAGACGACTCCATGGCTGATGGAACTCGTTTGTCTCAACTTTTGGAGGCACTTTCTCAATTGCGAGCCGAGAATGCTTCCATTCGTGAGAACCAGACCCAGTTATACCAAGCCCAAAACAAACAACAACATTTGTTGGAAGAAATTATTTAACAAGTCGCGAGTTTAGCCACCAGTTACAATATCTTAACCCAATCCTTGACCCACTAGCCCAACCCCACAAATCCCAATGACCATAAAGGCAGTGACCCACCCACTCCCCCTCTGAATCATCACAACCCACTCTTTGAAACACCGACTGGAATTCAAGGTCGTGCCATGCGGTTAGATTTCCCAAAGTTTGACGGCTCCGACCCTACTGGTTGGATTTTTTGTGCCAAACAATTCTTTGCCTTTTATAATACACCCAACCCACAAAAACTCCAATTGGCCTCATTTCACATGGAAGGCAAGGCACTTACTTGGTTTCAATGGTTGGAGGAAGCACATCCAGTCCAGACTTGGGATGCATTTGTCGGTGCACTGCAACTGCTATTTGCTCCTACTCCGTTTGATGATCCAGTGGCTGAGTTTACCAAACTTTGATAGACCTCCACAGTTGAAGAATATCAGTCCCACTTTGAATTACTTTCAAATCGCATCACCAACCTTACTGAAGATTTCAGGGTCAACACCTTCATAAGTGGGCTCAAAGATGACATCCGCACCATGATCACTATGTTTAAGCCATCTGATTTACCCACTGCCTTCGGCCTAGCCATAATTTATGAAGAGGAAGTTTGCAGACGTGCCACATATATTCGGCCCAATTTCACTACATCTTCCCCAAATCTAGCCCAATAACAGACTTGCTTCTCTAGACTACCATCTTACCGATCCATGACTCCCAATACACCTTCCCCATTGCCTGCACCTCCACCACTCCCTAACCGACGCCTTCTACCATCTACACCAAGAACCAATTTACCCATTCAGCGCATTTCTTTAGCTCAAATGTGGGACCGATGCGAACAAGGCCTCTGTTATTATTGTGAAGATAAATGGTCCCCTGGGCATCGCTGCAAGACACCTAGAGTGTTTTTGATGGAGGGATTGGAAGATGATATCTCACCTGGAAATCCAGAACCACCTGTATTACCATGGAGGATACTGACAGCCCTATTCCATCATCATCAAGTGGCACAGTTGAGATATCCTTACACGTAATTTCTGGTGCTCCCGCACCTCGCACTATAGGATTACTTGGCCAGGTGGGCTCACAGCAGGTCACGGTGCTTATCGACACTGGCAGCACCCACTGTTTCATAGATCCCAAGGTAGCTTCTGGTGTAAACCTGCCCATAACGGACGGACCTCACTTGTCGGTGATGGTGGCCAACGACGATCGCCTTCCTTGCTTAGGCTGCTGTGTATCAGTCCCTTTCTGTCTCAACAATCACAAATTCTCCACTACTCTCTACTTGCTTCCGTTGGGAGGATGTGATTTGGTTCTCGGCGTCAATTGGTTATGCACCATTAGGCCAATCATGTGGGATTTTGCTAAGCTTACTATGGGCTTTACTTGGCACAATAACCCAATTATTTTGCAGGGATTAAGCCCGTCTGTGCCTACACTGATGGACTTGCATGACTTCTGCTCCCATTCGGGTCCTCACACAGAAGGATTGCTGGTTCACCTCTTGTCGGCAGATTCTTCCACATCCACTCCTGAGGTGCCTCTTGCCCTCCAACCGTTGCTTACTACTTATGCTGGCATCTTTCGGGTACCCACCGGCTTACCTCCACATCGGAGCCAAGACCACAAAATCCAGCTGTTTGAAGGGGCGGGTCTAGTTAGCTCAAGGCCTTACCGGTATCCCTATTACCAAAAGGGAGAGATTGAGAAATTGATAATTGATATGTTGAGTAGTGGCATAATTTGACCAAGTCAAAACCCTTATTATTCTCCAATCCTACTTGTACGCAAGGCCGATGGAAGTTGGCGTATGTGTGTCAACTATCGCGCTCTCAACAAAGTGACAATCAAAGATAAGTATCCTATTCCCCTTATTGATGAACTATTGGATGAATTGTGTGGGGCTATGATTTTCTCTAAACTCGATCTCTGTTCCGAGTACCACCAAATTTTGGTTGCACCCGAGGATGTCCCAAAGACGGCTTTCCACACTCACCAAGGGCATTATGAATTTTTAGTCATGTCGTTTGGCCTCACTAATGCCCCATCTACTTTTCAGAGTCTCATGAATGACATTTTCTGTCCCTATTTGCGCAAATTTGTCTTGGTTTTTTTTTATGACATTTTGATTTATAGCAAAACTCTTACAGAACACATCTCCCACGTCAATGTTGTTCTTAAAATTCTTAAATGTCATCAACTATATGCCAAACTATCTAAATGTCATTTTGGTTGTCATAAGATTGAATACCTCGGTCACCTAATTTCGGTCCATGGTGTCAAGGTTGATCCTAAAAAGATTTCTTGCATACTTCAATGGCCCCTGCCTAAATCAGTCCGTGCTCTACGGGGTTTCCTAGGCCTCACGGGATACTATCGCAAGTTCATCAAGGACTACGACACCATTGCCGCGCCCTTGACAAAACTCATGCGCAAAGATTCTTTTCATTTGACCCACACTGCCACTTCATCTTTTGACTACCTCAAACAGGCCCTATCCACACCTCCTGTCTTAGGACTCCCTGATTTCTCTAAAACCTTTATCATTGAATGTGATGCCTCTGGTGAAGGCATTGGTGATGTGCTTATGTAGGAAGAACGTCCCCTAGCTCATCTTAGCCTAGGGTTACGTGGAAAAAACCTCCATCCCTCCACCTCTGAGAAAGAGCTTCTTGCACTAGTCCTAGCTGTGAAGAAATGGCGTGCCTATCTATTGGGGCAAAGGTTCAGAATTCGTATAGACCAATGGGCTTTAAAATATCTAGTGGAACAGCGCGTGGGTACTCCTACTTAGCAGAAATGGATCTCCAAACTTCTTGGCTTTGATTTCAGTGTTGAATTTAAAGTTGGCCGTGAGAATAAGGCTGCCGACGCTCTGTCCAGGATGAATCAAGATAACCGTTCAATGCAAAGTCTTACTATCACAGCAGTGGAAACAACTTGGGTTCAAAAATTACTGGAAGCTTACCAACGTGACCCTCAGCTCCATGCACTATACCAAACATTGATTAGGGAGAGTTTCTCTGATCCGAAGCTAACTCTACACAATGGGTTGATTCTTTACAAAGGTTGCCTCCACTTGGGCGGTTCCCTCGACGTGCATAAACAAGCCATTCTTCAAATGCATGACAGCCCATTGGCCGGCCACTCAGGTTACCACAAGACACTAGCTCGAGTTCAGAAGAATTTTTATTGGCCTGGTTTGAAGACAACAGTGCACCTTCACATTCGGGACTGCGACGTTTGTCAAAGCCATAAGGTTGAGCACTGCCATCCGCCAAGTGTTCTCCAGCCGCTTCCAATTCCGGATCGCCCATGGTCCGATATCAGCATGGACTTCATTGAAGGCCTTCCTCGCTCACGATCCAAAAATGTTATAATGGTGGTTGTTGACCGTTTGACCAAGTACACCCATTTCATTGCTCTCAGTCACCCCTACACGGCCCACACCATTGCTCAAGCCTTCATTGACAACGTTTTCAAGCTTCATGGAACCCCAAAGACCATTGTCAGCGATCGTGATCCCATTTTTCTATCACATTTTTGGTCTGATTTTTTAGGTTGCAACATACACAGTTGAACCTTAGCACGATGTACCATCCACAGAGCGATGGTCAGACGAAAATTGTAAACCAATGCTTGGAGGGCTACCTTCGGTGCTTTGCCGGTGATAAACCACGCGATTGGAGCACTTGGTTGCCGCTTGCTGAGTTCTGGTATAACACTACAATCCATTCCTCCACAAAGACTTCACCGTTTGAAGCTGTGTACGGGTTTCCACGTCCTGCAATCCTCCAGTATGTCCCCGGCACCACACGGGTTCCCATAGTTGACACTGCTTTAAAGGATCGGGATGCCATCTTGCAACTTTTGAAGGATAACCTGCCTGAATCCCAGGACAGGATGAAGAAATTTGTTGATCTTCGGTGCACGAAGAGGGAGTTTGAACCGTCTGATTGGGTTTATCTGTGCCTCAAGCCCTATCGCCAATTCTCGGCATCCCTTCGTCGGCACCAGAAGCTTACCCCACGCTTCTATGGCCCGTTCTAGGTGGAACGTAAGGTGGGGGCCGTCGCTTACTAGCTCTGCTTACCACGGGAGTCACAGATTCATCCTGTTTTCGATGTCTCCTGCCTCAAGAAACGGCTTGGTGACTCCATCGTTCCGTCTTCGCACCTTCCTCCAGTGAACCTCAATGGCTCTCTTCATCCCGAGCCAAAAAAGATCCTCAATCGACGCCTGAAACGGCTCCACAACTCGGCGGCAATGGATGTATTGGTGAAATGGCATGGCCTCGGCGACGATAACGCTACTTGGGAAGACCTTAGGGATTTTCGGCAAAAATTTGGGAGCCTTGCGGACAAGGTCCTCGAAGAAGGGGGGTTTGTCATGTGACAAATCACGTGCTCCAATCCCAAACGTCCATTATTGTTATTGTGTCATGGACCACTGGGCCATTATCTTCTCTGGTTGTTACAAGCAGTTAAGTAGTTCATGGGCCACTGGGCCATTATCTTCTCCGCCAATAATGTCTACTCCTTCAACTCGTTCTAAAAAAATAGGATTCTGTGTAATAAACTTTTGATATTCAGCAACCCCTGTTAAAAAATAATCGCAAAAATCTAAACATTTATTTATCCATCCATGAGGTAGATCCGGGGAGTTAGCCGCACCCACAAAAGACATAAATACTACTGTTGCTTTGGCTTTACTCACGTCACGCTGTTACAAACAGTTAAGTCCACGGTCTATATATTGTAATTCTGAATGATTAATGAAGATATCACTTTCTTTGAGTCAATTACAAGTAAACTGGAGGTTGGCCCCTCGAAGAGTCTTATATTATTTGTTGGATATATGACAGGGGAGGGGATCCGTCTGATTAGACAAACCTTAGATAGTTTGAATGTAATTCTTCCAACATCAAAATCAGAAAAGCGACTTCTTTTCTCCGGCCAACAAAAGCTAGATTATCGGGAGTTGACTCATAGTCTCTGCTAAACTGCTTCCATAGATTGATGGCCGAAAGTGCTTTTGATTACCTATTGCAGGAGTTGGACCTGCCTATTGATTGCAGAACCGGTTTGAGTTTAGATCAGAAGGAGCAGATCCTATATCTATTGAACATGCTAAAACTCATCAGGACCTTCTTCAACGAATTGATTGAGAACTTCGATGAGCGTACTGACGTTGAAATTCTGGAAAATAAACTCAATGCACACCTTGAACGATTAAGACGATCTGTTGACGAGGAAGTGTATGATGCCGAGGAAAAGCTTGCCAGTCTCAAAAAAGATGTTAAAGATATCATCAAAAAGACGTCGGATATTTGGCGCAAGATGTGTGATAACGAAGTCCAGCAAGTGGAACAATCTGGTGGACGTTCGACGAGAGTAGATACTGTGATGAGCATGCAACTTGGAAACTCTTCCAGTATTGGCGGTTCAGCGAGAATAGATCCCTTCATGGTAGAGAAAGAAACGTTGGTGGGCTCTAATGATGAGGCGGCGAGTATAGTGCAGTGGCTTATTGAAGGACAAAATCAGTTACAAGTGTTGCAAATTGCCGGTCAGCTTGGATGTGGTAAGACAACTCTGGCTGGAAAAGTGTACAATCATCCCTCCATTACACATCACTTCAATGTTCGTGCATGTATTAATCTACCATTGTCACCGTTGGGTTTGCTGTTTGGCAGTTTCAATTCCGTTGTCCTGATCACTGATCGAATCCGTAGAATGACACCTAAAGAGTTATTTGAAGTGCTTTACGGATCCTTAAAAGGCCAGAGATATCTTGTTGTCATCGAGGATATACAGCATGTTTTCGTCTGGGAGTATTTGAAGAGATTTTTTCCAGATGAAAACAATGGAAGTACAATTATACTCACTAGGCCGCTCATGGGTATGACAAGTTCGCACTGGTTTAGGGATCCTCATCTCTTTCATTTTATTCATCCGTTAACTGAAAATGAACGTTGGGTTTTATTGCAAAAAATTGTATTCGGGGAAGAAAGTTGCCCTGAAGAGTTACAGAAAATCGGACAGGAAATAGCAACACTATGTGGAGGATTACCTCTAAGAATTGTAATCATGGCAAGACTTCTTACCAAGGAAGAGAAGACCCAATATTTTTGGGAGCACGTTGCGCGAGGTGTGAGTTCAAAAATGATGAGCATATGTTCTTCTTTATCTGGGTTTGACCATGATCTCATCAAACGAATTGATGACAACCTAGGACATGGATTTTTCGATGAGGGAATTAAAATGACTTTAAGTAAAGAGTTCAAGAAGCATTTTGACATGAAAATGTGCAGCAGAGTCGCCAACATTGAAGACGTAGGTTCGTTGACTGCAAGTACTCCCAATTTAGTGGAAGTCATGTCCAGTGGAATTTCGTCAGTACCAATGCTTTTGAATGCAGGGCAAACATCCAAAAAGAGGCCACCAATACCTGGTATTCCTAACGTAGATAAGGAAATTGTGGTTGGCTTTGGTGATGAAGCAGACAGCATTAGAGAGCAACTAATTGGTCGGGAAAAGCTAGAGGTTGTCTCAATTGTGGGAATGCCTGGAATAGGTAAGACAACTTTAGCCAGAAAAATGTACAATGATCCATTGATTAAGTATTACTTCCATATTCGGGGTTGGGTCAATGTGTCTCAAGTATATACAAAGAGGGATTTGTTCCTTGGCATTTTAGATTCTGCTTTTCAGCTTCGAGATGAAATTCATGAAATGAGTGATGAAAAATTAGGAGATGAGCTGCGCAAACGCTTAAAGGGTAAGAGATATTTGATCGTGTTGGACGACATTTGGGACATTGGGGTCTGGTATGATTTGGAAAAATCTTTTCCAAACGACAATACTGGAAGTAGAATCATGTTCACTAGTCGGATCACTAATATTGTTTCGCGTGCTAAATTTAATAGCTCTCATCATCTGCGTTTTTTAACTGAAGACAAAAGCTGGGAACTGTTGCAACAGAAGATGTTTAAGAGAGTAAACTGCCCTCCAGAGCTGGTGGAAATTGGAAAGCGAATCGCAGCCAATTGTTGGGGACTACCGCTTACAATAGTTGTAGTAGCTGGACTTCTTGCAAAGACAGAGAAAACGCCAGACTGGTGGAACCAAGTTGCTGATAGTGTAAGTTCATACATTGCTAGAGACCCAAATCAGTGCATGGACACACTGGCACTAAGTTACAGCCACTTGCCTCATCACTTGAAAGCGTGCTTTCTTTATTTTGGAGCATTTCCCGAAAACTATGATATTCCGGTGTGGAAGTTGGTCTGGCTATGGATAGCAGAGGGATTTATACCACAAATTGGACAGAAGAGCAAGGAAGACATAGCGCACGATTACTTGATGGACCTAATTGATAGAAGCCTGGTTTTAGTTGCCAAAAAGGGGTTTGATGGTGGAGTCGGAGCATGTCGTCTCCATGATCTGTTGCGCGATTTGTGCCTGAGAAAAGCTGATGAAGAGAATTTTGTGTTGCAGATTAATGGGTTCGAACAAGTTCTATCTTTTTTAGATCTGGCAAAGAGACATTGTCGCCTTGGCATCCATTCTCAAGTTTTTGATTTTATTACTTTAGAGCCTCCTACCGAACACATCTGCTCTCTCTTATGCATTGGTCCTGAATCTGGTACATTATCTGAGAAGCATGCATCACACATTTACCAGGCCTTAAGGAATCTTCGGGTTCTGGATTTCTCATCCATCCCTATTACCTGCATTTCTAAGGAGATAGTGCACCTTGGTCATTTGAAGTATTTAGCGCTTCAGATTAGAGACGGTAGAGTACCGACGTCAATATCCGAGCTCTGGAACCTGGAAACCCTCATCATATCATCGAGGATGAATATTACCATACCGCAAAGCATTTGGAAGATGGTGAAGTTGAGGCATTTACTTATTACATCAGGAGAAAATAATATCGAAAAACCTTGTTTAAACGTAGCATCGACTAGTGAAGGCTATTCCCCGTTGAAGAACCTCCAAACCATCTCGCAAGTGTGTCTTGCTAGTTGTTCTCGGGATATTTTGGAAAGGACTCCAAGTCTTAGAAAGTTGGGATTTTGCGGACCCATGATGTCAGAGTCTGGTTACGTAACATTCCCTGATCTAGACTTTCTAAACTATCTTGGTACATTAAAGTTTATGGACACGAACTCCCATGTTTGCCTGCCATGCTATCTGCGATGGGAAAAGTTTCCCCCAAACCTTAAAAGGCTGACTCTATCAAATACTGATCTAAAGTGGGAGGAGATGAAAATCCTAGGTTTGTTGCCTAACCTGGAGGTTCTCAAGTTAAAATTCCACGCCTGCACGGGAGAGGTGTGGGAAACAACAGAGGGGGGATTTCAGCGACTTAGAGTGTTGAAACTTTTTCACTCGAATATTGCAAAATGGGAAACCTCTAGTACTCACTTTCCAAGGCTTCAACAACTGATGCTACAAGGATGTTCTCAACTCAAGGAAATCCCTTTGGAATTGGGGGATATAAACACACTAGAGATTATTGAGTTGATTGGTTGTAGTTCCACTGCCATAAAATCTGCAAGACAAATTGAGGAAGAGCAAGAGAGCAAGGCAAACGATTTGCTGCATATCCATATCAGCCATCCAGATTGGGGCCTGACTACACATTCTTGACTTTGCTGAGCATTGGTGAATGTTGGCATGACTAAAGTTGAAGAGCCTATGGTATTTTTTTTCTTCTTATTGTCTCCCTCTGAGCGTTTGAGACATGCTTTATTCCATTATTGTCTCCTTCTGAGCGTTGAGACATGCTTTATCCATTATTTGCTTCATGTCATCTAAACATTGCTTTGGAAATTGTTAGCATAATTTGCTTAGTAATTTTAAGTTTATGTCTCTCTCAGGCTGATGTCATCCAAGTGGATCATTGTGAATTTTTCAGCCCAACTGTATCGTATTGGTCATTTCTCCTGCTGATCAAGATATTTCAACTTCTGACGCTATAAAGCTTGCCAAAGAAGTTGGTCCTACAGGTATTGTGAAGTTATTGCATTAATTTTACCATTGCACAAGCCTTGGTTTCTTTGTCATTCCAATCTGTTGTCTTTACGTTGGATTTCTTGTTTACTAGGCTGAAGAATCTTTACTAATTATATTTCTTTTCAGGTGAAGAACGTTGTGAGTGCTAATGAAACTTGATCTCATGGACAGGGGATATACAGGTTATCAACATCTTCTCTTCATCACAACATAGTTGTTCTCGTCTTTTGCTTGCTCGTCCTTTGGTTTTTGTACATTATAACACTTATTCTCTGGCGATTACTTATGTATCCTCAATTTTACCACATTTAAGGTGCTTGAGGGAAGAACATACAAGTTCCAATATCACTGGGTTGGAAAGTTGGTCTTGTGAACTGTTTCGAGTTGGTAACTACAAGAACCTTGAAATGATGGTTGTTCATCCAAAGGACTCTATCCCTGAATTTAGACATTTGGTGCGTAAAATGGGCTCTTAGTTTCTTACAAATTTCTGTCTTATGTCATTTTTTCATCCGTAGATATTTGCTTATGGTTTTCTCCTTACATTATTGATTACAATGTTTTTCGGAAAATAATTGATTACAATGAGTTATAATCAATGTTTTTCTCCTTACACATTGTTACAAAGAAGATTAGCATGGCTCTTGTACAAGGATGACATACACAAATTGAGAAATGTAGAAATATTGGCCACATTCATAACATCATATTATCTGTATTCCATTGAAAAAGATTTCTATTGATTCAGTCTAGATTTTCATAGTGTCGTAAAAAAAATTCTGCAGGTGACCAGTGGTGATTGGACATATAGCGTCTTTGACAATTAACTACCAGCTGTTAGAGAAAAGCTCCTGATGGATCATCAACGTTGTTCAAATACTGCAGAAAAAGAGGATACAGAGGCAGATGGTTATCGATCCCAGTGATGTACAGAAGGCTAATTGATGGATCTCTAGGCTTTTTTCAATGGCTCAACTGAAGCTTCTGTTAATGCTGTCATACTCTCAGTTCCTACTCTATATATCTGAATCTTACAGCTTTTATAATGGCCATATGTGGATTGCTTGAAGATTCCTGTTCCTGTACAAACTATGTTGGATCTTATTAGTTAATGTGTTTATTGAAACTTAGATAGACCCTTTTCCATCAACTTCAAGGTGATTTTCTCAGGTTTTGTACACTCAACAAGGTTGTTTGATATGACAGATTCTTTATATTTTTTTGGTGGTAAGGAATCGTCTCAATTATGCATCTTTTGAATTCACGGCTACAATACAATTCTTGAATGTATGCATTCATACGCAATCCACTTTCATTCGTTGATTCTTCATAATTTTGTTTAATCAATTTTTTTAACATATTTTAAGCGGCTTTTCTTAAGATTCTGTCAAGGGGAATGCTGCTCTAGGAATCAGAGGAAAAGTTTTCTACCAATGCTCTCATAGATGTGTTGACAGGTTCAGTTCCCTGGTCCTTATAACCATTCATGACCTTTCTGATCAAATCCACCTCCAAATTCATAATATGCATTTGGTGGCAATTTAAGGGGAGATGAAGTGTGCTTGGCAATTTTTTGATCTGCTCTCTCAAATAAGGCAGATTTTGGGAAGGATGCAGTTTCATTGCAGGACCAAACCTGTCTGCCTGTTCTGCGAACCAAGACTGGTTTGGTATTTGATGATGGTGGCTAATTTCCTAAGCTGTAGCAGTTTATACTGTACTGCTGTGCTGTACTGTACTGAACTGTTGTGCTGACTGTGTTGCTGTGCTGACGAAGGCCTTTGGAAGGACGTAGGCTACTGCGCTGTGCTGTGCTTTTGATCAGCTTCTGCTGTGTTGAGTGTACTGCTAGGCTGCAATTTTGAGGGAGTAAATGCTGCTGAGCAGAGATGGTCTTGAAAGATTTTGAATATTCATTGTAACAGATTTTCTGTTATTTGAAAACAGAAAATTTCCTCACAGAATTTCTGTTGACTTGTAACAGAATTTCTTAATTGTAAACAGTTTTTCTGTTTGTTGGTTCTTGTTAAAAAAAAAAAAAATGTCTTTCAACTTGATCCAATATTGGCACCTTTAATTAGGGATGTCAATCGAGTCATGTCCAGCATGTTTAGGTTGTGTTGTATTATAATCTTGCCATTTCAGATTCATGTAATCCTCGAACCAGAAAAGGCAGAACTAGGATCTCACTTTCTCTTGACCAAATGAACATAGGTCCTATTTAAAAATTAATTTAATTTTACAACAATTCATAAATAGTTAATAAAAGAGCAACTTAGTGTATGACGTTACCGCCACTACTTGGTATGAGGGGAGTCAAATGTATGCAATCTTGACTTTGTATGCCGAGGTTGCTTCTATGAGAGTGACCTATGGCACCCAATTTGCTACGCCTTACCATTGCCGCAAAGCCTATATTCTCATGTAATACTAGAGAAAGAAATTTAAAAGGTTAATAGTACTATTAATCCTTAAAATATGCCGGTTTTATCAGTTTAATTCTCATTGTATTAATTTTATCAATTTAGTCACTAAAGTTTTAATTTATGTTCTCTAATCAGACATTTCGTTAAGATTTTTGATTGAAGTGATCACGTGTCATCTTTTTAGACGGTATCATGTGACTAACACATGATCATTTCGGCAAAAACTTAACAGTTTATTTGTATAGGGACCATTTAAACACAAATTAAATATTTTAAGGATCAAATTGACAAAATTTACATGCTTTATGGACTTAAATTACTATTAACCCATAAAATAAAAACTTGCCTTTGCTTCTATTCTGAATTGTCTTCCAAATTGTTGCCTATATTCATGAGGAAGTATCTTACTTCCAAGTTCCAACCCTACCTGTTCTAATGGCAAAACTACGTTTATTTTAACTTTTTTTATGACTTCATTTGATTCCTGTTCCCAAAGTTTATCATCCGGTTTTCTGTCTTGAGTAAATCACAATTTATTCAGGAAAAGATTTTGAAAATTTTCACTTTAGCTCCTCAAATATTAAAGGTCTCGTATTAGATCATATTCAGTCTTAACTCAAATTTAGGTGAATATTTGAGTAAAAAGTTTAATTTGATACAAAATGCTCCAATAGAGAAATTCAAATTTAAAGGAACACAAACCCAAATTTAAAGAAGGGCGAAATATGATCATTAGATTTTTAAAAGATAGTAAAACCTAATCATTGAAAATTTGAATAAATATTTGAGTTTCCTTGATGTGAGTAAAAATTTGAGTCTCCTTTTATTTAGTATGAGTTTGAGTAAAACACTGGAACTTTTTTTAACTCAAATTTAAATTTAAGTTAAGATTTGAATAAGGGTTAGAGATGCTCTTTACACCGTAAATTTCATCAAATAGAAGTAATAGACTCCAATTATTAGATGATGTCTCAAGAGCAAAAACAAAAACAAGCACAAAAAAAAAAAGATGATGTCTCATTTCCCCTCTAGTATGGGGAAAGTGAATCTAGCAAAACATGTTAGGGGGCAAAGTGGCATGTTGATTATTTATAGATAGAAAACAAAATGCCATAATTTTTTCTTCATATATTTTTGCTAAGAGTAACTAGTGTCTGAAGACACGGTTTGAATGGTTTTGAGAGAGATGTTGGTGGCCGCTGGATGAATCTATTTGAGACCGTTAGATGAACTTATTGAAAACCTGTCCTGTTGTATGTTATGGATACAAACTCTTCTTCTTGTTAAATTCCCATATTGACAAGTTTATCTGCAGGGTAGTTGCCCTCCCTCAATGTGTGTAAAATTTTGCTATTGCAGGCTTTGGTGGGGCTCTTGCAGTTGTCTGTAAGGTGTTTTTTTTAGTGGCAAACATTCCCCTTGTAGCTCTAGAAGAAAGTTGTAAGCCTAGTAGGAGTTTATCTCCACTATGATCAACGGCGGAGCTAAAAAAATTATTCAGGGTGGACACCTTAACTAAAAACTTTAATTTTATTCTAGCGATCAATAAAAGTAAAAGATTTTTGAATTTATTATATTATATTTGATACTAGTCATTGCCCATATTTGAAAGTACTATGTAACACATAAAAATAACAAACAATTGCCTAGATTCAAAAAGAATGACCCGAATATTCATACCAATGATCCGAAAAATATTATCGATCATATCCTCTATATTAATGGAACTACCATAAAAATATACAAAAAAAACTCCCAAAAACATTACCACATATATAAATACCTCAGAAAAAAATAAATACTAACGGAACGTAATAAATTTTACAATCTTTAAGCAATAAATAAAATCAATAAAATATTGCTCATCTATAAGACTCGTGAATTTATCACTACTGTCACCATTCAATCAATAACACAACATAATTATAAACTCAATCACCAAATTTTCAATCCACCCCTTGTAATAAAAACCTTAAGCAAAAATGAACAAATACTAATATAACGTAATTAAATTCACAATTTTTTAAGCAACAAATAAAATTAATCAAAGCTTGCTCATTTATAAAACTCATTAATTTCTAACCACCATCACCATTATACCCTAATGACAACATAATTATAAATTCAGTCACCAAATGTCCAATCTCCCATATGTAAAATAAATACAAAAATACAATCACACACATTTCTTTTTTGGTTAACCCTCATAACTAACAATTTTTTTTTAAAAAAAAATACGACAATTCAAACTTTTAAGATAAAATAGTAGTGAATAATAGTTTAATTAAAAAATAGTGTTAGAAAATCGTTAAAATACCTCATAATTCTTGTCTACTGAAACTTCTAGAATGATGAAAACCCGCCCACACAATCCTAAAAGGCAATAAAAAAAATATCAAATTCCACACTATACAATCATCGCCCACCAATACTTGCACCCATATATAGCAAAATCCAAAAAATATAACAAATGGATAAAATATAATTATACCTAATTGTTTGTTGAATTTGCAAGAAGGATAAAAACCCAACCACAACTCAATAACATAAATATCAAATTCTAAGCCCACACAATCCTCTTCCACCACACCCGCAATCACATATAAGGGAAGAATGAAAATTCATACAATCAAATAAATAGAGCAAACATAAAAAAATCTACAAAAACAATCTATAATAAAAACAATTGCCAATGAAAATCCTAGAGGAATTTAGATACCTAATTTCAGATTAAACATAAAGGCACAAAAGTTCAACAGTAATGAGTACAAGCTAAGCAATGTCCAAAGCAATTATAAGTCTTTCTTCAATTGAGCCACTCGTACAAACCCAAACACAATAATAATTTTTAGTTTTGTTATTGCTTCACACAAACGACTCGAATGAAATCTTGTTCACAACAAAATGAATAGCTTCGACACAAATATTATATGTAAATGACATTAAAAAAAAAAAAGTGAACAGAATTATACTTTACCATAAATAATGAGCCAATAGTCTTTGGCTTCTTCCTTCCAAGTAATTATGAAATTGCTTCAAAACAGAAAAAAGACAAAGAAGATTGCAGAACTCAAAATCACCAAATTGCAAAAAACAAAATAAAACACGTTAAAAATTTGAAGGGAGAGAGAAAGGTGCGACTAGAGAGAGAGAGAGAGAGAAAGGTACCTGGTTGACATTTGTTGATTGAGCCATGGCAGAGGAGTGATCGGTGAGAGAGTGAGAGAGAAGGAGATAAGGGGCCTGAGTTTGGGTCTTTATCAGCAGAGGAGAGAGAGAGAGAGTTTGGCTTGGGCTGGAGTGCTTGGGGTGTCGTGTGTGTGTAGCTAAAATGGGCGGGATTGAAGAAGATTTGAGAGATTTCGGAGGAGAGAGAGGTGTGAGTCAAGAAATGTTGTTGGGCGGGAAAACAAAATTCAGTACTCACTATAGACCGTCAGATCAGTATTTATGAGATGATCTGAACCGTCTTTTATGTTGGGATTACATTGTCCGTTGGATGTGTTTATGTTTTGTCTCAAAACGATCTGGACCTCTCTTTGTTTCCAAAATTCAAACTCAGCTCTACTTTATTATTTATACTAGGGATAACCCGTGCCTGAAGACACGGTGCAACTCAAAAAAACCGAACATTGAATTTGAACGCGAAATAATCAAGTACTGAACTTGGACACGTACTAAACTGAAAGCCTAAACTCGCCCTATATCACGTATATGAAGGCACTGTACATAATTCTTAAATACGAAATAATCAAACAATGAATATATCGTTTGGTCATTTTTAATGTCATGACTCTAGTGAAATAAAAAGGGTCAAAATGTGGATACTCTATCAAAATGTGGATACTCTGCAAAAACTTTCAATTTTTCGGCAGAGTATTCTCTGAAAATATGATACCACAAATATATCAATCTGTTTACAAAACTTATATATTTTATAATCATAATCAAATCATGCCACATACAAACTGAAATCCAACTATGTACCAATTACCACAATACCATTCTTCCTACACAAACAACTATATGCATACTTGTAAAAGTGACAAACAGAACATAAGATTCTTAAAAAATTGAAATAAACCCATTTTGGCTATCTCAATGAATGAAAACTACTTATAAATCAGAGTAACATTTAGGACATGAGAATATTTAAATAAGAACCATTTATATGGTGCATGCGTGAGCTCAATAAGTAATCATTCACTACTTGTTCTGGTTTTTCCACCAATGAAAAGCTTGCGCCACGCATCGGTTATTTCACAGCACGCATCAATAAAGATAGTTGCAATAATTAAAATGTGCCAAAAAATTAAATTAAAACTCGAAGAATACTATATTGCCTAAAAGTACTTTACAACTTAAAACAAAAGGAAAAAAACATTGATCATGGACACGTTAGGCTCAAATGCTTAAATTGCATTCTCAACATACCTGCATGCATACCCAACAAAGCATTACCTACACATTTTAATTAGCAACACGATACATACCATTTCAAACTAAAACACTAATTTGGAATCTGTGTATGAACTAATTTTAATTAACCAAACAAAAGTAAAACAATAAGAGATAGAGAAAACACAACTTTAATAATCAAAGTCTCATATGTTTGAACTGAAAACTCATAAAATTTATGTCATTTGCAGAGAATTGACCACCAGAAAAATAAAATAGGATTAATGGTACGTAAAAATACAAATACATGAACGTAGTTAAGAGGCCAACAAAGTCTTGAAGAGACTCTGAGTTTTGTAGACAGGTTGAGATTTTCTTGGACTACTATTGTTAGCTGGGGAGGGAACTCGTATAAAAATTCCATTAGCCACTATATGGAACTGAGATTGTACGTGGAACTCGTATAAAAAAAAGTGTGATCTAACACTGACTACTATCTCACCCTAAGAGTAAAATGCATTAAGAAAAAGAAACCATTTCTCTAGACCAAAGTTACTTATAACACCATTGCATTACCTGAATGGATTGCTGCCCATCTTGATGATAAACATATTTGAGCTCTTTATCATCCAAGGCGTCCCTTAAACACGCTCCAGTATCTCTATTCGCACAAAGAAACATAATTTGACTCACTATAGATAACACATATCACTCTTAGTTTTGAACGACCACAAATTACACAGAATACACATGTTCATAGCAAGTGTATCATTCCAAGAAAAAGCACCGTAAGTGCTGGAAAAGTTTAGGGCTTTACCTTTCATTATAGGTGTATGTAGTCTGCAATCCCATCCCATATATGCAACATCATAGATTGAAAACAGATTAACGAACAGTCTCAGAAAAAGAAAAGCTAATGATTCAACCTCAAAAAGTAATCAAGTTCCTAAAAAAATCAGTAACACATGACGACGATTCAATAGAAATAGAACTTCGTACCTCAGGGAATTTGTGAGAAATGATAACCTCAGGATCAATCACCGAACTGTCCCCCATGAAAGCTCCTAGAGTTCAAAGAAGAAACCTTCAAAAATCTTCAAAGTAGAGTTTCATAAGGTTAAATTAAAGGTGATTATAATAAATCAAAGAACACCAGAACCGAAAAAGAAGTGGAATGAAGAAAAATTATGAGGAATTTATACTAAAAAGCAGAGTAGAAGAGAAGATGATTCTTGACTTACTTTTGTCAAAACCAGCATCGTGGTGATATTGAAAAAACACACAGTCACACCTAAACCCCAAACCCTTATATTTTCTAGATCAATAAACAATATTGAGAGACAAATAAACTATAATATTTAGATTGACAACAGATATCTTAAGCAATTGAGCTCAACTGCAGTATAAATGAATCGCATCCGAAAAAATTAACCTTTAACTTTTCTTTCCAAAGGCAAGATCAGACTGTCGGGACCATTTTTAACATAATAAATTATACCTTATGCGGGTACGGCTTGGCCAGTGGGGAAGACAATATAGACCCACTCGGAGATAGCACATACATATCCTCTGGCACCATTCTTTCCTTTTGCACACCTACCCATATACAAAATTCCACAATTTTTCACCAATAACAAAAATAAAATCAAATTACATATATATGGGAAGGAAGAAGAAATTGGATATGAGAAATTTAAACAAACAAACTGACAAAGAAGGAGTACACCCAAAGAATAGAGTATCTAGGGGGTTCATCTTCAGTTATAATCTTAACTGCAACAACAGCAAATTCATTTGAAGGAATAGCAAATTCACAAGGTATTTTATAAACTGAAATAGCCATGAGAATCACAAGCTGTAGATATAAACAAATTTTCAAATATATAAGTGAAAATTACAAATAAGCAAAACTTACAACACTAGCACTTAGAGGGCCAGTGGAGGTAAGGTTGCAGAACTGGAACTGGTTAAACTGTAAAACATGCAAACTGATAAGCTCTTCATTTGAGGCTTTTACAGAGGTATGGAAATTGTTATTTGGGCGTGTAGTAGTAGTCTGTAAAGACCTTGAGAAACGAATGAAATCCGAAATCCTTATATAGGCGTAAGGATTTTGAAGTCATCATTCCTTTTGAAATTAATTCCGGGTAAACAGCTTTCACCTTGTGCTTTCGGCTGAAAAGGTGGAGTAAGATGCTTTTACACCGGGTAAAATTTGACAAATGGCTGACAAGGAAGGACGGATGGGTCCAAAGGTGTCAGGGAATCTATCTTTCGGTGGAAAGTAATGGTAGACTGCTTTTACTTAGGGAAAAGCAGACTGATTGGAAATATTTGTCGGTGGCTTTACTTGGGGGAAAGCACTGGGTAAATCTGGGCAAATCTGGGTAAATCTGTGATAATCTTATCCTTACATGTGATAGACAACTTTTCCCTCTTGTGTGAGAAGAGAGTAGTGAGTGAAGCTATCACAGATAAAAACAAGCATCACTACATCACGGAGCGGTGATGTCTACATCTGAATCTAGGTCATCATATCCTTCATACGGGTCCTGGGCATCCTGTAGTGGGGATGGAGTGACGGATCCGGCTGAGGAACTCAGAGATGATGAACTTTGGCTGGCTACTGCAGCCTGCTGAATTAGATCTTGGGCCATCTTGAGGAGATCTGCTGCTGATGGCTGGGACGGCTTGCTAGAGCCCTTTGATGAGGACCTCTTAGTCTTGGCCTTAGAAATTGTTGAAGATTCTGTGGACTCTTTAGGTTTTTCTGCTGTGGGAACCCTTAGAGTAGGCAAAATCTTCTTAGCTGGAGTAGTTGGAGGCAAGGCTGGTGGGACCACTTGTGGGGTCGGAACCTTGACTGGAAACTCACTTTGAATTGTGGCAATTATGGTATCATATGAGAATCTGGGCCACCATTTAACAGAGAATTGTCTGGCAACATGGTGGTCAATAATCTGCCATTGCCATCTGCAAATCCAAGCAATTCTGTACCTGCAAACAAATGTTAGCAAACTGGGAATTGGAAATAGGGACTGCTGTTTACTAGGAGTAAAAGCAGAGCAGAAGTAGGAATATTGATCTTGAAGATCAATAGGAAAGATTTCAAGGATGGGGCCGTGAACTTGCCACCACCTTACAAACCAGAAAGAAATCTGGCTTTTGAAATCTTTATCAAACTGAATGAACCAGGAATGAGTGGATGACTCCCCCTGATAGAGCATAAGAGTGGTCCATGACTCAATGTAGTCATAATAATTGAACCTCTTATGGGTACCTGTGAGATCTCGGAGAGAAGAAGGGTGAGATCCCCAATCTTTAACTGACAAAATCTTTTTAATATAAAGAGAATGGAAATCAGCTTTACTAGGGTCATTCTTATCAGGAATAGCTTTGATATGAATAGACTCAGTAAGAAACAGGATATCTTTGTAAAATTCAAAAGTTCTTTCTGGATCACGAGGGACAAAAGTCCATCCTTCTCCAAGATAAGCTTTAATTAAAATTTCAATATCTGTGATATGAGCATGAGCTGGCTCAATAGCAAAGACATTGTGGAAATTTGGCTTGTTAACAAAATCTGATTTTGGGCCTTTTGGGTAAGAAGGTCCAGATCTGTAATAAGGATTGGTGAGATGGGTAGAATCTGATGGTGCCATTTGGGCCATTTTGGAAAAGGTAGGAACTGAGACAATTGTAGGCCTTAAATGGTGACTGACTGGTCTACCAAGGGGCTGGAATTTATTGGCAATTTGGATGGCACTTGATGGGCCAGGTAAATAGGCTAAGGCACTTGATGGGCCTTGAATTTGGGAAATTGGTTTTGGGTTTGGAGGACCCAAAGTTAATGGTAATTTACGCTCTCCCTTCCCCGGGTTTTTAGAGGAAGTGCCAGATTTGTGGGACTTACTGTCCGCCATTTGGTTCCTGCAAAAATTCACGAGTGAGAAAATCAGGTATGCAGTTATTACTGCCCTTAATATATTCTATAACAAAATCAAAAATACTTAAAATAGCTTGTCATCTTGCAAAAATTTGCTTACTAGCAATATTTTGAACATCTTTTTCAAGTACGTATTTAGCAGACTTGCAATCAACACGCACAATAAATTTTTGATTTAAAATATCATCCTGGAATTTTGAGATACATAGGACAATAGCTAAAATTTCTTTTTTAATTGTACTATAATTAGCTTGCGCTTTATTCCAAATGCCGGTATGAAAACGAACAATTTGTTTAGGAGAATTAGGAGATTCTCGCTGAAGAAGGATACCACCGTAGCCAATATCGGAGGCATCAGTCTGAATAATTTTAAAAGAATCAACTGAAGGAATACCAAGACAAGGCAAAGTTTTGATGTATTTTTTGACTTGCTGGACAATAGATGTATGTACAGAGGTCCAAGGAGAAGGATTTCCTTTGAGTCTGTCATACAGAGGTTTGACGGTTGATCTGAGATTCTGATAGAAGTCAGAAACATAATTCAGAGAACCTAAAAATCTTTGAAGTTGAGTCTTATCAAGAATTTTATCAGGAAATTTATCAGCAAACTGAATAGCTCGACTGATAGGAATAATGGTGGATTGACGGATATCATATCCAAGAAATTTAACTGAAGTTTGAAACAATTTAATTTTTCTGGCAGAGATGACTAGACCACTATGTCTAACAGTCTCTAAAAATGCATTTAAATGTTTCCAGTGTTCTTCTATAGACTTACTGAAGATGAGACTGCCATCAATATAAGTTATAGAACAATGACTTAAATGATTAAAAATTTCATTGATGATATTTTTGAAATTCACTGGGTGCATTTTTTAAACCAAAAGGTACAACATTCCATTCATAATGACCAAAAGGTGTTGTGAATGCAGTTTTATACCTATCTTCAGGGGATACCTGTATTTGCCAGTATCCACTTTTCAAATCAAATTTGGAAAATATAACAGAATTTTTTAATCTTTTAATCAAATCTTGTTTATTTGGAATAGGATACCTGATCCATTCCAAAACAGCATTCAAAGGTTTGTAATTAATAACAAGTCTTGGTGTGCCTCTTTCTAACTCTGCATTTTTCATAACATAGAAAGCTGGACAAGACCAAGGAGATTTTGACTTGCTAATAATTCCATTTTTTAGTAATTCAGAAATTTCCTTTTTACAAGTTTCCATTAAATCCTGATTCATCTGAATTGGTCTGGATTTAGTGGGAATATCTTTTTCATTAAATCCTTTAATATAAGGAAGTTTTACACTGTGTTTTTTCCTATGCCAGAAAGCTGTAGGAAGACTAGAGCAAACTTCTTCTTCAATTCTTTGTTGGAATTGATCAATTTTTTCAATTAAAATTGGATCAGTTAATTGATCAGAAATTCTTTTGTGAGTTATTTCTTCTTGAAGAAATTTCACTTGATTCTTTTTCTGATTAATTATTCTGAGGTAAATAGAATCAGTTTTGAGTTGCTTTAATTCTTTAATCTCAGGTTTAAGAATAAATTTAAATGTTACAGATTGTCCTAAAGGATTTGTAGATAATCCCTTAATATTTGTAGTAAAAGGGTATAACAAATATATAAAAGGTAATCCTAAGATAACCTGATTTGTCATATCTTTTACTAAGATAAATGATGTTTTAAAACAAACATTATCTTGACAAATATGGGCTTTAGGCAATTTGTAAGCAACATTCATTTTACTGCCATTGGCAGAACTTAATCTTTCAATTGTCTTTTCGTAATATTTAGTAGGAATTATTCCTTCTTACATACAGTTGACATCTGCTCCTGTATCAATAAGGGCAATAGTATCAAGTATAAAATCATTATTAATGATTATTCGTACTTGAGAATACCATTTTTGTAAATTAATTTTATTAACAGAATTAATTTGATTATCAATTTGTGGACACCCATCTTGAGATGGCAGCTTCGTTACACCAGAAGTTTCCATCAATACAGGGGAGGTTATTGGTATCCCCTGGGAACGTGTCCTGGTTGAAGTTTCAACATCAGATTGTTTATTATCTGGAGCTGTAGGCTTAAGAGGACTAGTATTGGACATGGATAAAAAACTCAAAGTTTCAGCAAAGATTTTATCTTGTGCTTTTAAGTCTTTTATCTCAACTTTTAATTTATTAACTTCACATTGGAGATCTTGTAAAGTGAGTTCTTTCTTTTTCTCTTTACTAAATCTTTCCATTGTTTTGTTAATAGAAATTAATTGTTTTTCACTAGATAAGTGTTTGTTATCTTTTTTAACAAACAAATCTTTGAGATTTTTTATGTATTTTAACTTAAGTTCAGGATCTTCAATTTTGCTGATCAAATCTATTAGGATTTGTTCTTCTTCAGCTTGCTTTGTGATTACCCTGATTTTTTTACAACAATTATCCTTACATCCTAGTTTGATGTCAGGTTCAGAAAAATCATCTGTACTAGGGTGATCATCTGAAGAATCTTCTGGACTACTAGTGGAGTCTGAATGTTCTTCCTTTTCTGGAGGATTACTTAATCTGAAAATTCTAAGAATTTCTTCTGTTTCATTTTCAGCTAAATTTAATAATTTAACTTGTTTTTTAATTGGACATTCAGGACTAATATGGCCTGGTTTTCCGCAATTAAAACATTTAATATCATCTTGAGCTTTACCTTTACCAGATGTTTTCTTCTTAGAATCTTTTCTAGATTTAGAAGATCTGTGAGGCTTTCTGCTAGATTTTTTATAAAATTCAGGTTTAGAAAATCTTTTCTTACTACGTTCGTAGTGAGATTTGGATTTAGAATAAGGCTTATGTTTTTTTATGAGATTTATGTTTTCTGTGGCTAGTAGATGGTGCTACTAGAGGGAGACCATATTGTTCACAGAAATTTCCCATTTCATATTTAGCCTTATGCTTATCATTTTGTAATTGTTTACTAAGTTTTAAATCAATACACATCCTAAGGCCTTCCTTTTGGATGATGCTAATCAATTGACCATAAGTTAGGGAATCATATTCTATGATCCCTGTGTCCTTAGCAAGGGCTTCTCTAATCTTATGGACAAACAAACTAGGTAAACCATTAACAAATTTTTCTTTCCAAAAAGATTTATTACAGTCTGAACGGTTCATTACCCGTGAGACAAAAACATCTTTGTACCATCTAAAATCACTAAGTGTGGGACACTTAAGATTACTAAGCTGGTCATGGATCCTAGCTTCAATGTTACTAGGGGTTCTAACAAAATGTTTAATTATGGTAAAGATCAAAGTATTAAGACCATCAGGTTTTGCTCTTCCAATTTTTTCATCAAAAACTGGAATACCATCATCATTTAAGACAATAGCATGTCTAATTTCATCCCTAGAATCTTGGGTAAGATAATTATCCCACCAGCTTCTAAGAACACCAGTGAATCCTGAGGTGATTAGGTCAACTAAATCAGGTTCAGGAGTATCTAGGTTAGTAACATAACTATTAATAACCATAGACATGTGATGAATTTTATTTAAAATTTCTTGTTCACTTAAACCATCTATGTTCCATTCATAGAGTTTGTTTGACTGAACAGAGAATTAGTTGGAAATATTTTTCTCTTCAAATTGTAAATCAGGAGGTGTAGGTCTGGGGTACCAGTTCTTTGTGGTACTGGTTGGATTAACATTTGAAAAAACCAATTTATTAATTTTCTGAGTTTCAAAAGCTTTTTCCAATTCTTTAATTTCAGGATCAGAAAAACTTTCATCAGTGCTGGTTTCTGCATCTGAAGTTTGATTAATAACAGTTACTTGGGAGGTCTGGGATGCCTCTGGTCGGTCATCTAGCTTCCTAAGTAATTGGTCAATTTTCTGAATTCTGAGTGTATCAGCAATTCCTAATTTAGATCTATCTTCAGGTAAGGTAATTAAGGGTTTTTCCAAATTTTTACCTGTAGATGTCAATTCAATTTTATCAATTTTTGTTTCAATTTTATCTAACTGCTGTCCTATGGTAATTAGATTTTGGTTAGTAAAATTGGTTTGTTCAACGACTTTCTTTTCAAATTTTGCTAAATTATTTTGTTCTGCTGTCTTCTTATCTGATTCACTACATGGAATCTTAAAGGGAGAAGCAGTAAGTTCAGTATCAGCATGGGTGAAAGTAAAAGTCTCAGTGGGAGGATGACTAGAGGACATGGTTCCTGAGTCAGCTGTTTTCCACTTATGTTTTGTTATGACTTTTACATCACTACAACAAGAATCAATATAATCGAAAAAATGAATTTCAGATTCTAGTTTGTGCATAGTTTTTACCCATTGAATTTTTAACTCTTGGATCTATTGAGAATTAAATCTTTTAAACAAATCTTGCTTTTTAGATTTATTTTCATCAGATTCAATTTCCTTTAATAACTTAATATGTTGGGCATAAAACATAAATTAGACTCTCTTTTGATAACTAGAAGTTGATGACTGATAGGTTCATCAGCACGACTCTCTAGTTCACTTCTAGAAGGACTTAGAGTAGGAGATGGAGTAAAATCATCTTCTTTTTTCTCTTTCCTTTCTTGCTCTTTAAATCTAGAATAAGTAGTATTATACGGAGTATAATAAGGTCTACTAATTTGTGGTGAAGAATTATCAATTCCTTTCATTTTAAATCTTCTTTCTAATTCTTTAGAAATTTCTTTATCTCCTTTGGAGATTCTAGAATTTGATTCAGATCTTCTTCCCTCATTGATCTGAATAGGTTTGTTAAACAATTTAGGAGGAATGGAAGATGTACTAGATCTACGTGATCCAGTATCACCAAATGAAATCCTTACTGAGCCGTCAGTAAGTTGATGAATATTTTCAATATTAGAAGTGGAAACTTCACAATCTTTTTCAAAATTTTCATTTTCAACAATTCAGTGTTTTGGAAGATCAACATCTTTCCATAAAATTCTTTTAGGAACTTGAATATTTGAATTAGAAGTACTAGCTTGGAGCAATAAAGTACTATCTGTAGGACTCTTACATAATGCATTAACATTTAAATTTGTGGTCATGCATTTGTAATAAATTCTATAAATAAGTACAATAGAATCAGTATTTGCTTCAAGTTCTGTAATATCACCAAATAATTTAATTCCCAAAGTAAGTGCTTTGTGAGTGTTATCACAAGTTAAACTTAGGGTAAAATCTGGGAAACAATTAAAATATACAGGTCCTTGATGAAGGCCTGACTCCATGATTCCTAAAAGACTAGGTTCATATTTGATAAACCTACCATCTCTTAGAGTTAACAAAACTGCAGCATTTTTTCCTTTAATTAATAAAGGTTTAATTGCAATTTGGACAAGACCTAGATGGATGAATTTGAATCCTCTAGACCTATGTCTTTTTAGTACTTCTTTGCTAAGAAGTCTAACAATTTCTTCATCATTTTTTAATGGATGAACTTGTTCAACAGTTTTAATTTGCAATTCTTCATTGAATGCGGTTGGCATCCAACTTGTTTTGTAAATTTCCCTTTTAGGGACTTTAGGTATATTCCATCCTAACCAATTAGACTGTTTAATTTCACATTCAAAATCTTCTTCATTTACTATATTAGGTATAGTACTAGATGAAGATCTAGATGAGCTAATTGTGGAATTAGATCTAAACATTCTATTCATTGTTAAATCAAAATTTCTTCAATTTAGATACCAGAAGGGGACATGATGATGAGCTGTTGGGGTTTAGGTATAGAGTCATCGTGAACCTTGATGGTGATGCTACCACCTGTACCGGAGACCCACCCCAGGTAATAGAATTGACGGCATAGCGCTGAAGAATTGAATTTCAAAAAACAAAGGCATTTATAGTTGTTTGTGTAGGAAAAATTATGTAGAATTGAATCTTACATCTAAGAAATAGCATACATGGGTACTTGTCTTGATGGACAGCCTTAGTGTTCTCAACCTCGATGGTATTGATCAACCGAATGGAAGCTGCCTTGAGTGACAAAGTCGTTCTTTAACTCCACAATCATTTCTCTGCCCACGTAGATCAAACAAAACCCAGACAATTAGAAAAAAAAAACTATATAATGGATTGTTTTGGAAGGTAATATACAACGGATTGTCTCTACAAATATACGCAAGGAAAAATAAAACGAACCGTGGAGCAAACACACACAATAAACCAAAAGCTTGACTGCAGATTTCAGTTAACAATAAACCAAAATGAGTTAACAATAAACAATAAACTAAAGCTTGACTGTATCATGGAGCAAAGAACTCGGTGGTGATTGGGGCATTTTGAGGAACACTTCATGTACACCCATAAAATTGGGGCATTTTGGGGCTGGGCTGGTAGAGGGGCAGAGAAAGATAAAAAAATAGAGTGAGGAGGTGGTGGGAGAAACAGAAAGAGGGGAGGGGAGGGGAGGGGAAGAAGGATGGGGGGATTACCTAGAAATGGCAGTGGTTGTGGCTGTAGAACTCGGTGATGTCTGCCTCGCTGTGAAGAACGTTTGATCTGCTTCTTGTGTGTGTGTGTGAGAGAGAGAAGCGTGAGAGATTGGGAGAGAGAGAGAGAGAGAGAGAGAGAGAGAGAGAGAGAGAGAGAGAGAGAGGCAGAAGTGAGAGAGAGACGCACGAGAGATAAGCTTCTTAGTGGGCGGAAAAAAAAAATTTAGGACTAACCGTAGACCATTGGATCAAAATTTTTTGAGATGATCTGAACCGTCTTTTATGTTGGGATTACATTGTCCGTTAGATTTATCTCAAAACGATCTGGACCTCTCGTTGTCTTTTAGATTCAAACTTCGCTCTACTTTATTATATAGATATACTAATAATTGCCCGTGCCTGAAGACACTATGTAACCCAAAAAAAATTGTAACTAATTGCCTAGATTTAAAAAGAATGACTAAAAAACTTTCATACTAATTTTTCTTTTAAAATGACTTAAAATATACTCTATATTAATGGAACTATCATAAAATATACCATAAGTGTGTTGCCTATTCTAAATGAAGACCCACAAACCAATATGTATTTCCTATACAAAGGATCAAGTAAAGTGGATGTGATTAAAAAACAAACATCATGTCCCTTTTATGCATCTAAAACAACTAAATACGATTTTTCTTACATGAACAACTAACCACAACAACTGTACCATATGAATGCTTGAATAAGTGACAAACCAAACATAAAATTATGTAGTATCTACAAACCAAAGAAAGGAGACAACCCAACATATTTTGGATTTAGTTTCAAATACCTAAGGACTAATAGAGCAATGATCATATTGAAACGAAGAAGAGAAAATTAGAGAAAAAATAGAGCAAAGATGTTTTCCCTTCACAGTTTGACAATAAAAAAACCTACTAATTGTTCAATTATTGGTCCATCAGATGCAGATCCCTTGGCTTGGTCAGTAGCATTCCTTTAAAGCCAATATAGCAGCAACAATAGTTCTTGGATTTTTAGAAGCCATCTTTAAAATGTAGTTGAGAAGGGAGGTTCTTTACACGAAAGATCTCTTAGAACTTTTAGATGCATTGTTCCAACATACTCTCTAAATCAATATAAATCAAGCAAGATTAAATAACTTTAGAAAGTAGAAAAAAAATATAATTAAACCCAAACAGCTCGACTCGAAATCAAGTTCACACACCGAAGAAAAAAAATTAAAAAAATGAAAAATAGATAGCTTGAAGAAAAACAATGAGAACTGTTTAGAAAGCTATAATGCTTTCATTCAGCCAATGTTAGTCAATTTGCTCGAACAAATTCCACCACTTGGACTATCCAATATGTAGTAAGAGTAATGAGAACAGACAATCATAAATTGTAGAAACATGAGATAACCTTTGAGATGAATTCGTATAACAGAAATATAACAAAGAAAACCCATAGCATTTGTTTCCAGAATCCCCTTTGAAAACATGAACATTGACATGTGAAATGAGAGCATTACCACTCAATAGCAAATCAAAGAGTGGCCAAGGTAATGAGATGTAAAGTCTATTTGCCCAATATTAGTATTCAAATAACAACATCACAATCAAAGTAGACATTCTCAATGCAATGCATACATAGGAACGACAAGAAAAATTGCAAAATAAAATAGAAGCGTGAACGGAATAAAACCACATTTGAAACAAATGATGACAGCACAATGCACCAACAAAATGGGGCATCTGAATGCTAGACCTTGAATTGGAAAGTAGAGCTTCACTTGGATTGGGCAACAACAATATAGAACATTTCAATCATTATAAAACAATAATCCTCAAAACAACCGAGATTCATCAACCACTATTTTTCAAGCATTTGAAATGAATGGTAACACGAAAATACAAAATAAAAAAGTTGAAGAGTAAGTACATTCTGTTGACATCACCATAGAAACAGCCACAACCACCTACCACTTCACAACCTATCCATTGCTACCTCCGAAAGCTATAGGATCACCAACTGCATGGATCTACTCGCAGTTGTGAGCATAATTCCTTTAAATTCTTTGTTGTGCCGAATTCTCCATTGATCTAGCTCATCTTTCAATCTAGTCAAATCAAGAGTTGTTAAACACTTTGTCAATCAACCAAAAATTCTAAATTCCATTAATTTCAGAAAATAACAAACTTAAAAGATAGAAGGCATACAAAAAAGTAAATTATATTCCATCAGCCTTCATCTAGGTGCATATGTTAAAAGTGTATCTCCACTGCTGCTTCCGAAAGCTAGAGGATCAGCAATCACATGGAACTGCTCATAGTTGCGAGCATAATTCCTTCAAATTCTCTGATATGCCGACTACTTCGTTGATAAAAAATTCTCACCCTTCAATTTAACCTAATCAAGAGTCACTAAACACCCGAAAATAATTCCAACATTAAAGGTTTCCCTTAATCTTAACAAAAACCTGCTGCCCAGTTGGTTTGTGAACCAATGATGCCATCTCCTTTCTTCGCCGCATCCATTCGCACATAACCTAAAAGAAAATAAATACAAAATTAGAAGTTTTGAAAACTCAAACCAATTAATTAGTAGATAGAATAGACATTAACAATTCTCAACCATCTATCACCTGCGCTACACTTCAAAACCCCCAAAACAACTCCACCCCCAGCCATCAAATCCAAGCCTACAAATTAGAATGTCACTTGCCTTATAATGGCTGCAGGTCAACACCAGTGGACCAAACAGATGGGTAGAATCTAGCCTTGCTTGAACCCAACATTGGAAGAATAAAAAAAAACAATCAAAAAATCAGATTCACCATCTCAACTATGACGTAATTAAACCATCTCTAAAAGAATAATATAAAGAAAAAAACACACACACACAAAAAATGATCAGTTCACTTTATCCGCATAACACCAATCGAGTAAATCTCACAGGGGGTGTCTATGTGTGTGAGGAGGGGATGGTAACAGATGTGTGTGTGAGGCTGTGATTTTTTTTTAACAGGTGTGGTTGTTATTCAGGGGCATTTGATCGAACAGCTTGTGGGCAGAAGAGCAAAACCAACCCAAACAAAATTCAGAGCATAATAAATGCACATATCACAGCAGAATGTGTCCAATCCAATACCAGATTGGCAACAGAGGCAAAGATCTGAACCGTATGTTGGGGCTGGTCGCGCGCGAGAGAGAGAGAGGAGGTGGTAGAATTTCAAAGCATAAACCAATACAGGAAAAAAAAAACAACCAATACAGGAAAATAAAACAACCAAAAAAGTAAGACCAACCTTGGAGAGTGAGAGGCAGCCGGAGTTGCTGAGAGAGCAGAGAAGTGGAACCACAAGAAAACCAAACTCAACCAAACGAACTATAAGATTGTGGAAGAGATAACAGTCTCCCATCCTTGTTGGGAGAGATAGAAGCGTGAGAGAGAGAGAGGCGTGATAGATTGGGAGAGAGAAGCGTGTGAGAGAGAGAGGCAGAAGTGAGAGAGAGAGGCGTGAGAGAGAGAGGCGTGAGAGAGAGAGACGCGCGACAGATAGGCTTCTTCATGGGCGGAAAAAAAAATTTAGGACTAATCGTAGACCATGGGATCAAAATTTTTTGAGATGATCTGAACCGTCTTTTATGTATATATATGAGTAGGGTAGGGTAGGGTAGGAATACAAAAATTTTGTAAATATTCCAATGTAATGTTTCTACATTCCCATCTCCTTTTTATTAGCCAAACCTTTCCTGTCATATTTCAAATAAGTTTCCCTCCTTTTCTATAGCAACATTTTCATATAAATTCATTTTTTTCACTTTTTCTCTATCCTAAACCACTTTTTTCATATGAGTTGTAGATAAAGGCTAATGTACCATGTTCCATAGATTTGATCATCACTGTATCAAGAACAATGTATATCAATTTCATAGAATTTTGGACTATTAATTTTGAATCCAAAGTTTCATCATTTTTTTCTTCTTTCTCTCTTTTCTTCCTTCCTTTCCTTTTTTTTTTTGCCCCATGGTTTACTTAATTGGCAAAGGCTATTTATACCCACAGTGCCTTGGCCTCCAAGGGTGTGACCTCATGGTGGTGATGCAAGTATGGACATTTGTCCAATTCCTTGTCCAAATATATTTTTTCAACCGAAACACATGTCAATTTTTTTTGTGTGGCCCTTTTTCGTTTCATGACAAGTGTCATTCTAGAAGTCTATATATATATATATATATATATATATATATATACACACATTACCTGTGAGACATACCTCGCACACCCATTTACCATTCGGACATTTTAAATATTTAATATGACATTTTTATTCCAACACGAAAATATGACATATATTATAATCATTTGACTCGTTTTCATGCAAAAAATCTATACTTGAGGTCCATTTATTTATTTAAAATTTCTAAAAATAATAGCATTATAATTAACATGTTGGTGATTAAATTTTATACGGTCGTCACATCCACAAATCACAGAAATGTTATGCGGCTATGTTTGACTATGAGAGTGGTGATGTGCACAAGACTTGACCACGGGGGTAAAGTTATATTTGCCTCTTATTTATTTACTAGTTATTGCCTGTGCCTGAAGGCACAGAGTAATAAAAAATAATAAACAATAAACATATTTGTATTCATATCCAAAATTAAATCACAAACATAGAGGAGAGATAAATGAATTTAAGCATCGGTTGTAGTGGGGATGAGAGGTGGTGGTGGTAGGAGACGGTGATGGTTGTGGTGGATGGCAATGACCGTGGTGGTGGTGGCGGCAATGGCATCGGTGGCGGCAATGGCATCGGTGGCGGCATCTGTGGTGGCGACCGCGGTGGGGGCGATGGCGGTGACGGTGGTGGTGGTGGCGACGTCAGCGATGATGGTGGCGGCGGCGACGGTGGCGATGGTGGCGGCGGTGGTGGCGGCGGCGACGGTGGCGGGGGCAATGGTGGTGGTGGCGGCAGTGATGGCGGCGACGGCGACAGTGGTGGTGGCAGCGGCGGCGATGGCGATGGCGGCGACGGTGGTGGTGGTGGTGGCGACGGTGGCGGCAATAGTGGCGGTGGTGGCAATGATGGTGATGGTGGCGATGGTGGTGGGCGGTGGCAGTGGTGGCGACGGTGGTGGTGGCGGCGGTGGCAGTGGTGGTGGTCGAGGTAGTGGTGGTGGGGGTGGTGGTGGTAGAGGTAGTGGTGGGGCGGTTTCAAACACTATTTTTTTTTTTTAAAAAGTATTTATGAGAAATAATTTCTAGAAGTACTTTTAAAAAGTCACTCTAAAAACACCCTTAGGAGCCTATTTTTTTCTATTAAATTTAGGGTGTTAATATTAGTCGTTAGATTAACTTTAAAGTAAAATTTAAAGCGATCTGAACCGCGAAAAACAAAAATCATTTTGTTTATTTTTGAAATTTGAATTGTAAACTAATTTATTATATAAATTTTGATCATGGTTTGCAGTGAAATTTTCAGATGGCCATATTAAGTTGATTGGAATAGTAAGAAAAAACACTGTATTTTACTGAACTTATGGCCCCGGCCATATTGGCGCTGACTTAATACTCCAGAATTTTACTTAGTTATCACAAGGCTTGGTTGAGGTTGATGGGGTCAACTAACTCAGGTTCTGTGCAGTCTCTTGATTTTGGTGTTTGTTTCTCTTCTTCCCCAAAAACCCTCTTTGAGGGATGACATTTTGTAGGCTGCTGGTGGGGCAAAATTAATTTTGTTCTGATCTGGTAGTTTTTAGATATCATGAAAGAGAATTTAGGAACAAAGACACAAATGTTTGCTCTGGTTATTCCTGGCATATCCTCTGATTCAGGTTTGTCAACATCTTGTAATTAGATAAAGATCAGATTTTTCCATGTTTGTGTTCGCATTCATTTATGGTGTCTCGATGCCCTAAATCTGCATTTCAATACTTGTGGGTTAGAGCAATCTACAATTAGTGTGTTTCACAATCTCATTAGTTCTGTTGTCTTATTGGGATGACGAGTATGGTCATTGCTACTATGAAATAGATGTTACGATGCCCTGCTTCTGCGTTCGGGTGTAAGAATGTGTTGTGGTGTAAGAATTTTGGTGACCGATTTTGCTGCCTGTAGGTTATTGATTTTGCCAGTTATACAATACCCATTGAGGGTTTCTCCAGGGATACATCATGGGTTTGAGTATGAGAATCAGACTCTGAAAAGGGGAGTAAATTTGTTTTTGTCTTGCTCTTATTTTTCCCTGACCCAGTTATAGAGAAGAATTTTGTGTATTGGGTACGAGTTTGTTAGTTCGTTTAGTATGAGTATAGCATGAAACAACTGATGAAACCTTAAAGCAGGTGAATATTAAATCCAACCAATCTGGTTCGTGGAGGGTCTACCCATTGGCATGTTTGGTGCAGCATTACGTCAACTTTAAGTTCTGGAATGATTTTACTTTATATAGAGTGAGCCGTGTGCTTTACTTGAATGTTAAAGAGGACCTCCTGGTGCTATTTCATTCTGGCTATATGGTAGGGTTTGGTAGGGGAGGCTTTGTCCAAAAAGGCGTACCAAATAGATCATTAAGATAAACTGTGCTTTAGAGTAACAGTTCCAATAAGGCTATGATATTAAAAAAAAATTGGTACCATATCGAAAAATAATCTGTGATCATTAATTTTTGATTGATTAATTTGCAATGAAATAAAAAACGACATAACTTTAAATCTCTTTTTATTTTTTTTGGGTATATAAAATGAATTTGTAAATAAGTCATTCCACATATTTGTTAAGAGTATTGTCTTTTAGTGTTTCACCCCTATCTGCAGGAGATTCTACAACAAAAATGTCGGGACTAAAGTTAAAGTCTCATCACATGTTCTGGGCATTGAAGAGTAGGCTTAGTCACTACAAGAAAAAAAGGGTTTTTACGGCGATAAAGTGTTGTCATAAAAGGTCTATTTACCGTCACAAATATTTTTTGTGGCGGTATTGTGGCAGCATTGCCTCGCCATAATAAGTGTGGTCTCAAAATGTTTTTACGGCAGTAACGGCCTGTCTCAAATAGTATTTACTGCAGCAAGACCATGTCGTAATAAGTTTTCACAAAAAATCCGACACATTTGTTTTTATCACGGCGGCAAAAGTACTGCCTCAAATACCACATTTGGCTGTTGTAAAAAATAGAAGATATATTTATGACGGCAACGATGCTGCCACAAAAAAAAATAATTTTTTTTTTTTAATTATTATGGAACGTTGGTAACCAATGTTATATATCCTGGGCATATATATATGCCGTACAACTTTTTTTTTTTTGGGAGGAGGAGGGGGAGGGGAAGAGGGGAGGGGGGAAGGGGGCTTGAACCCTTGACCTCAAGAAAGCAAAACTTGAACCCTTGATCTCAAGAAAGTAAAGTTTGAACCCTTGACCTCAAGAAAGCAAAGTTTTAACAATGTAAATAGTACCATTAGACCAAAGACCCATTGGTATCCGTATAACTACCCAATTCAATATATACAGATAAAAACAAAAGTAAATATAACTAACATTTCAAAAAACATAGCATTATTTTCATATTTAAAAAAAACAATCCCATGAGTTAAACAAAATGTAAAATATGCACTTTTATAAAACATAACGATCTATGAGTACAAGAAATTAATGCAAAAAATTGAACATCCTTCCCAAACCATCTACTCTCTCAGTGACATCAATAAAAAAAATATAAAATTATTGTTACTATACTGAAATGATATTTATATCAATATATACAATAAAGAACTAAAAGAAGTTAGAATATACATCAACAGAGGATCACTCAATATTTCTCTGAACGACGTGTCCAATTATGTAAATGATATATAAACGAGTCATATCGTATACATTTCTTCTAATTGGTTTCACCAATACCAGATTCGTTTATAATAGTATCGTGTCGAATCCGCTCGTTTACTAAATAGGTGGCTTAAGGAAGACTCAAACCCACTAATTTTATATCGTGTTAACGGGTCATGTCATCTTTTGACACCCCTAATTTTGATATAAAAAATTGACTTTGTAAAGTTTAATTTTTTTTTTCTTTAAACTAGAAATTGTATTTTGATGTAAAACTATGTAATTTTATAAAATATTACTTGTAACATGAAAAACAGTTGTGGCCAATACAAATTTTTTTTAGAATTTTTCTTCTTTAAATTATAAATTGTTTTTTAATCTAAAACAACATTTTAATGTTTTATGAAATATTATATACGACGGAAAAAATAGTTGTCATAAATATAAAAAATTCTTTTGAGTTTATGAAATATTATTTGAGGTAGGAAAAACAACTGTCTCAAATATAGAATTTCTTTTGAGTTTATGACACTATTTACAGCAGAAAAAATAGCTGTCACAAATATTAACAAAATATAAATACAAACGCGCTTTTTTGTGACGGCAAACACAATAGCCACAAAAAATTGTCTCAAACACGTCTTTTGTGACGGCGAATGCAGCGGCCGTAAAAAATTTGTCACAAAAAACCCTTATTCTTGTAGTGAGTCTTACTGAGTTGTCGTAGTTGTGAAAGCTCGAACCTAAACATTTAGTGCGAAAATTAGAGTTTTTACACACTAGATCATCTGTTCAAATGTCTACATTCGAGTTCTTACCCACTATAATATTTACATCTATAACATTCTTATTGATTGTTGGTCAAAATGTTCCTCTCTATGCCACTTTGGTTTTGTGGCTGCGGCATATAGTGTTACATTTTTCTTATGGGTGCACATGCTTGTGAGTTGGTTTTCCAGTGGGATATGGTGGGACTATGAAAAGAAGCACATTACATTTATACTCAAAAATTTGCAGTTGATTTCTAATTATTACTCGTGCTATTTTAAAACGCATTTTAATTGAGTCTGTCTATCCAAATTTGGCCAAAATTAGAATAAGAAAGCATTAAATGAACGTTATGTGGTCTAGCTTTGGTAATTTAGAATAGGAAAGCAGTACATGAACATTATGTCATCTAGCTATAAAAGTAATTTCGACCAAATAAATATAAATGTTTATATCAGTCAAATCTGTAAGAAAAATAGTCAACACATTGAATTGAAGGTTTAAATTCACAGATTTCCCTTTTTTTTTTGGGTCAGAAATTTGCGATAGATGAGAAACATAAACAACTTCTGTACACGAATTACAAAATTAGAGTTGGAAAATGTGATTGAATTAAGTTAGTATAATAGCAATTTAATACTATGTTTAAATCAAGTTACGGAGGATCAAGTAATGGAGCTCCGGCTGTATGACATGAATTAATGCTGCTCCAATGATACAATGCCGATAAAGCCACATAAAAAAAAAATTAATTTCATGTGATTGATGATATAAAAATCATTCTTAGTTGGCATTGAAAAAATAACAAGAGAACCCTTGACTTAGTTTTGGATTTGATTAACAACAAGATTGCTTTCTTATTTTTTTAATTTTATGCCGTATACTCATTTCTGATCCAAACTTTGGACAAAACATGATATATATATTAGATAGGATCGGATAAAATGATACACCGTATGGATTGAATTGAAATCAATTATCCGGTGTTATAGTTCAACCAAACGTCTCTTAAGTGGAGTACATAATGCTTTTCCTTTATGATGGTTGAGACTTGAGAGATTTAGAGGCAATGGGGGCAGTTGCCTCCACTGTCATACCCCCGTTAAAAAATTGTAAAACTTTAGGGGTACTTTAATATTTCAGAATATAAGTAGATAGAAATTAAACTTAGAATTCAATATTTGAGATTTTCAAGCATGCAATATGTATTGGATTAAATTATTTCAATTTAGTTGGACTTGAACAATTTATTTATTGAATTAAATTGATTTTATATCTAATTTCAGTCTTAATAAAATTGTGATACATAGAATTTTTTTTTCAAATATTTTATATTAATTTTGTTCTATTTTAATTATTTATTATCTTTATAAATGGTTTCTTAAAGATAAGGATGAAATATTTTAAACGGTGAAGGTGACCGGAGCTTATTTTAAGTGGTGATGGTGATGATGGTAGTTATGACCAGAGTTTATTTAAGTGGTAGTAGTAGTGATTAGTAGTTTTTTTTTAACGATGGTGGTGATTAGTAAGACTTTCTTGTTTCTTGGGTATAGAGGTAGCGATGACCTGTGTTTTTTTTCTACTTTAATAGTTGTAGCGGTGGTCATCTTTCTTTTATTTGTGTGGCAATGGTAATGGTGATTAACTTGACTTTGATTTGTCTTTTTGATAGTGACAATTGTTATCATCTATTTTTTTTCTTTATGACATTTATTGAAGTTATGTTTACAACATTACCAATTGAAACCTTTTTTTGCTATTACAATTTTTTTCGATAGATTATTTTTTTTCAATTGTTAAAACTTTGATTTTTTATTTTTTGGTTGATATGGGCAATTGGTACGTATTCCATACAAGAATTCTCTTATGGTTTGGGGAAAATTCTGTTAAACGTCCTTATGATTTGGGTTGTAACGCTTTATCCCTTTAGGGGTCGTTTAGTTGCAGTATAAAAGATGAATAACAAAGTCATAACATATTAAGATTCTCTAATCCAACATTATATAATATTTAGTTGCAAAAAATACTCTGTATTATATATAATCTTATTTCAAATTCTTATCCAAATATTGTTTATCTAAATAATACACTATATCCATACTATTTAGCTGATTATAATACCACCATAGGAAGTGGTATTATAATCAAATTCAAGCGTATTAAGTTATAAATTACTATTTTACCCAATAGATAAAAAAAAACATTAATAACTATATAAGATTGATGATTTTTTAGTCAATATATAATTGTTACTCTATTATCTCATTCTTAATCTAGTGTCTTACCAAACACTGGATTACAATGTGTAATATTTTTGTCCCATATTTAATCACTAGTAATTGCCCGTGCCTGAAGGCACGGCGTAACGAAAAATTAGATTAAAACTCGAAAAATACTACACTCTTTGCAACCTAAAACAATATGTCTGTAGAACTTACAATCAGACATAACAATCATCATAATTCATCATACTACCACAATAATTAATACATACTCAATCATCAACACATATCCAACCACCAAAACATCAAGCTAGTCCCTACTAATTTCAAGAAATTTCGGCAGAGTTTCCTTTAAAAATAGAAGCCTAGAAAAATCTAAACCTGTCTACAAAACTTACAATCATCATAATACACCATATCACCACAATCATCAATACATACCCAACCACCAAAACAATCATCATTCCATACCAAAATCATCATAACCATGTATAATTAGTTAACTTTACAAAAGACGGAACACAAAAAATACACTCATGCACAAATAGAGAAACAACTTCATCTTCTTTATAGCTTACCCCAAGTATCCTTTAATGTATACCTGAAAATATTTGAAATATAAAATTATCGAAATATGTGAGGCAAAATAAAACAATTGTAAATCCAAAACATAAGACCCCTTACTTTTTTCGTTAGTTGGATTCAACATAATTATTGTCATCAATTCCACTAAATTATCTAAAAAAAAAATGAGGACACACATTTGTATGTAGTGGAGGGGATGCTTTAGATTGATATAGGTAAGAGTTTAGAGAGATTGTAACAAATTCCAATTTATTTAGGAAAAGATATGGAGGAGTGTAGAGAAAGACAATCAAATAAGTCTTTCTCAGTAGCATTTTAACAAACGGTTCATTTGCTTAATGATTTCAATCATAAATCTTTATTGGTGGCAGTATAATGGTGTGTGAGCTCGATTTGCGAGTGTTTGATTGGTTACAGTTGTGTGTGTGTTTGTGCATGTATTGTGTGTGTGTGTTGTGTGTCTGCATGAGAAGTAGAGAAATATAGAGATCCTCAATAAGAGAGGCTTTCACACCTGGACAATTGTTTGATCAATGGTGGGTTAGTCATCGTCAAAGGTGGACAGGTCGGTACTGGATTGCAGATCGTTTGAATTTTCTCAGAGATAATGTCATCTTTCAATAACTCTCATAAATGTCCTCTTCGTCCCTTTAAACCTTCTCTTCATCACTATCCTTAATGTCCTCGTATCAATACGAACGCACTTTGCCTAATGGGGGGAATACACAACCACCTAAATTATTCACATAAACAATAAAATTAACACAATATATATATTACCACCAATCCTAAAGTTATTTTGATGCAGTGACGTAAGAGTAGATTTACCTGATTACGCCGGCCCCATCCACAAAAGTTCATTGTATATACTCTATTGTTCTCTTTGACAAATTCACTCCAATTCTACAAAGAATGAACCTCATTGTAAAATTAAAAATTGAAATTTGCATCAACTCATTATCTCCTCTCAAATGTAACACAATATCTCTCATTCCACTTGATTCAGTTCCATCTCCCGGTAATATTACCGCAATCTCATCGGTTGTTGGGAGATTATATCGACGCCAGTCTGTTACAAAACTGTAGTGAAGACAGGCTGGTAAATTCACCCCCGTCAATTCCAATTCACTTAAAATTGTGTGAGCCTACTGAAATTTCATAGGAAATGGATTGACTTGCAATAAACAATCTCATATGGTTTTCAAAACATCTCTTCTCAAGTTAGGATTTCAGTTGCTGCGAACATCTAAAGCTGAATTAGGATCATAAATGTACAATTGAGAGTAAATTGGTTCACGCCCTGGTTGTGGCATAAGCGATCCTGTTCGATGGCGTAATTCTTCATGGATGGTGAATGTTCTAGGCCCCCTCCCAACAATTAATCTGTCATCCAAAGTAGCACAAAGACTCGTAAACGCATTAGCTGCATTATACTTTCGTGTGTGCTGACGAAACGATTTTGATTGTTCATCATTGTCGTCATACAATGCTTTAAACATTAAAGGAGGTGCAATAAGTGGAGGTAGTCTAATCTTTCCTTGTAAACAACATTTACCAAAGATAGGATTTGATACAAATAATTTTGTTAATTTTTCAGGTGTAAGGCAGAACAATGAGGACATGTTCGATTCATCAAGCCAAGGAAATGACGATCTGGAATTTCATGCCTTCGAGGATTAAGTGCAACACCCATAGCTAACCTTCTTCTATTGTGTAGGCACTACAATTAAAATTTAGATGTCATACAATTTGATTGTATAAATTGAATACAAACTTTAAAGAAGAACATGAATAAGACAGGAAGAGTGAGAATAAGAAATTAAAACTTATAGCGAACACCTGGTGCCTTCATTCAGATTACGCATTTGTTGGAACATGTTTGTCATATATGATGCCCCTGAGGAACATGGGGAGAATGGTTCCAAGACTGTTGTTGTGCTTTTGTCTAGGCTTTGAGGAGGCAAGTCTTGGAGCATGGTAGTCACAGACGACACCCTTGAGATATTTGTTGATGTGCCTTCTTCAATATTTTGAGGAGGATTTTCTTGATTTATGATGGCCAAGGACAACCACAGTGAAACAGTTGTTGTGGTGTCTTCATTAAGATTTTGGAGCAAGGTGGTTGACGATGACTCTAAAACATTTGTTGTCACTATACTGTCTGTTACAGGATGGGAAATTTTGGTAGACAAAGTCATTGGTTGAAGGTGGGACCTTTTATTTGATTCTCGTCCTAGGCATGCTCGACGACGACGACTCGGTGGTAAAAAAGTAAAAAATCTAGGCTGAACGGGGGGCACAATGTCTTGATCGCTCTCTTTCGTGACGTGCAAGTTGTCCCAATTGACGTTTGGAGCACTCATTTTCTTTCCTAGTATAACACATTTCTAGAGCAAGCCTTGCACATTGCGGCAAGGTTGATTTTGATATAACATTATAGTTTGGTGCCTAAACCACAAACTCATAAAAAAATAATTATTATTTTGTTGATTTAACGTATATCATATCGTTTAAGTTGTATATATAGCAGCGTGAGGTAACATGACAAATCACAGTGCTACAATGTTAAAATCCATATAGATCAAAAGATTTACTGAACTCTCATTATATAACAATGTTGCATTAACATAACTATTTACCCAAACATTTATCAACATTATAATTATAATAAAGTTTTTGTTTGATGCAAAAATAAAACACCATAGCCCAAGTTGCATCTAACACATTGTTTACTAATTATTGGACAGGTGGCAAAAAATGCAATATCAGATTATAGAGTAACATGTTCTAGAGTAATATGCTCGATCAATAGCATCTTGAATTTAACAGCTTGAAAGATATGCTATAAATAAGATCAAAATATGCTTCAAACTACTAGGAAAGGTTGAAGTTTCACTATTGATCGATGCTTCAAATTATGGAATGTTCAAACAAATTTAGAGTTTTAAAAAATGGGACCCAACAAAAGATTCAAATTATATTTCATAACAAAAGCTTAAAGGATACAAATCAACATTAAGATTAAGAAACTAAAACTCTCAACTACAAAACTGGTAAAAAAAACCAAAAATCATAGTTCTTCAGTAATTCAATTGTATACACAGAATAACACGATAAAAAAACTAAGTAATATTGAATGAGACAAACCAAAAACATGTTGACAAATCAAATGTTCTGCACATTTATCTTGCTCTACAACCAAATTATGAGATTAAAATTATTAGCAGTAGACGAATTAAATTAATCATAACAATAGAGTGGGCAAGTAAATAACACGAATTAAAATACAGATAAGTATATACCAACATATAAAGTGCAAAAAATAGATGAGAAACTTTTAAAATGAACCTAAGGTCAAGAATAAGAAGTGCAAGAAATGGGTAAAGTTTAAAAGATAAAAGTTGATTGCAAAAGCATGTGTATAAGTCATAATGATGTAAAGTTGAGAGAAAAAGATAGAATCAATAGTCATACCAGTTGGCAATCTTTATTCTTTGTTCCTTGGTTAGAAGAGGTTGCTTTTTCTTTCCCCTTAAATTTGGCATTCGCCAAAGCATCACACCTTTTTTTCTCCTTCTATTATAGATTATTGTATGGGGTGTAACAAAACGCTACTTAAAAGCAAAAAAGAAAAAAAGAAAAATGAATGAGAAATAGGTGAGGTAACACTACCTCACGTATATGAAGACGATTTAGTTCATACTCATTGCGAATTACCACTCCTACGTTATTATGACGAAGTCTTCGAACCTGTACACAAAAAAACATTGAATAGTAAATAAACAGGGTAAAAAGATTAGATAAAAAGTAATAAAATGATGAGTAAGAAAAACTTATCATACAGTATTTTCTAGATCGTTGTCCATCTGTCACGACATTAATGAAGATAAATCAAAATAAATAAGTTATTAAAAAAATCAATAAGAGATGTTTAGAGAAAGTTAATCAGATGATAAACTTACACAGCCAAAAGTAATGACATCATCCATCGGTCGATGATTGTGCAGTTGAAACGGTGGTGACTACACAATAAAATTCCAATGATTTACATCAATTACAATGAAATTTGAACTATGAAATTAACATCAATTACAATGAAATTTCATACAATTAACATGCATTTAATCAAACCTAATACATACACAAAATGACAACCTAAGTTAGCATACAAATTTCACAAAATGAACACTCAATAATAACCAACTCAACATTCATTCCATCCTAACATTCATAATAAAAAAAACCTATTTCATCATAACTATAAACCTATTTCATAAACTAACAACCTAACATTCGTAACTAAAAAAAAAGACATCCAATTAAACACCCAATTAAAAGACACCCAAATTAAACACCAAAATTTTAAAAAGTAAAATTTAAAACCCCCTTCATACACAAACATTCAAAAACTGTTGTGCAGTGTGTGTGTTTGTGTGCAGATGTGTGTGCTGTTTTGTGTGTGTGCTGTTGTGTGTGTGTTTGGGTGAGGTATGTCGTGAAAGAGAGAGAGGGAGAGAGAGAGAGATAGAGTGAGAGCACAAATTAAACACCCAAATTTTGATTTACTTTCGGCAGCTTTATTTGATTTACTTTTCAGAACCACAATTTTTTTATGAGCTGCTCCAACATTAAACATATGCCCAAGTTCCTAATATCCTTGGCTCCACAGATATTCTTGCACACCTGCCTCAGTTTTACTCCAATTCAATATTGGTTCGAGCACAATTTCCATAGTTCGAATCAAAAATTCACGTGAAGAGACCAAATGCCACTGCAAGACTCCAGAACCAAACACAAATCAAAGGATGGACCTTTGATAACAAACCGCACTAAGAAACTATTAAATTTAAACCTTTATAATATCTTATAGATTTATAGCAATATATTTTCTCTAAAATGTATTGCTTGTCTAAAATATTCTCTAAAATCTTATAAATTTTCTCTAAAATGTTTTTTTCTCTAAAATGATTTATACTATAAAAGTCTATTAACAGAAGTTCAACGTCAACTGCCACACCATGAAAGCTTATAGAAATGAAATCATAAAAGCTTATAGAAATCTATAAAAGCGTATAGAAATGAAATCATAAATTAACACCATGAAACTCAAATAAAAGTAATGTTGAACTTAAGGGGGCCTATAAAAACCATGTCGAATGTAAAAATCATTAAAGCAACTCACAAATTACATCGATAACACCAAATTCACCAAAAATCCAAAAAAAAAAAAAAACCAAATTCACTACAATCGGTACAAAACTCAAATAACAAATTCACTAAGACAACACCAAATTCATAAAATCGAACAAAAAATAAACAAAATCCAAAGCATGTAAACCCAAAACAACTAATTGCTAGGGAGAAAACGCCTCGTAGGTGCAACAAACACAAAGTGGCCTTACATAAGAGTCCATCTAGCACTGTTTGGGAGATGGAAAGAAAATTTGAAAATCAGAGTTTTCTTGCTCAAATGTTCATCAAACAATGGTTGTGTTATATAAAGCACAAAAAAAATGATATTGTAAAGGCTTCTTATTTTAAACAATTAAACTACACCCATTTAAACAATGAAACCAAACCGAGAAACAATGAAACCATGAAATGCTCGAATCAAACAATGAAACAATGAAACCATCCACATTCACGCACAAACATTGTATGACCGAATCAAACATTTTCAGCACACAATGAAGCTCAATCACGTACCCCAGTGCCACTGCTACTTCAACAAAACCCAAAAATTTAGGCAACTAATTTCTAACATCAAGGTCCAAACTTCCACAAACCCACATCATTCCACATCTAATTCTTCCATGGGAGTGAGACAGAGAGAGCGATTGGAGAGAGAGAAAGAGAGGGGGAGAGGGAGGTACCTGGGCTGAGCTGTCGCTGATCGCCGCTAGGCTGTTACTGATCCTGGGCTGTACCTGAGCTGTCACTAATTGCCGCTGTGCTGCCGCTGAGAACGTTGGTTGAGCCATGTCAGAGGAGTGAGAGGTGAGCAGTCTCAGGGGTGTAAGGGGTCTGGGTAGAGTGTAGGGGTGGGTAGCGTGTAGATTATTTTTGATCGCCGCTGTGTTGAGCCATGAGCCATGGCACAGGAGTGAGAAATGGCTGGTGAGCAGTCTTCTGGAAGAGAGAGAGAGAGAGAGAGAGAGTAGCCGTGTAAGGGGTTTGGGTAGAGTGCATGGGTGGGTAGCGTGTAGAGGTTGGGTTTCACTTGGGCGGGAATTTTTTTTTTTATATGAGATGAAATGTGGGCCATTAGATCCAATTAGAAGAATTAGATAAAATCTAGACCGTTGAGTTAAAATTAGAATGAATCTGAACCGTTCTTGTGCTTTCCCAAATGAATTTAAATTAAATTAAATTTTGAAGTGGAAAAAGATTCAAATTGGGTTCTATCTTATTATTATAGATGTATTTTATTCACCGATACATAATTAACATGTATTACCTAATACAATTCATTCTTTTACAAAACAACAACCAAACGAGTCCTTAAAATTTTAAAATAAAAATAACCACATAATTACTAATGCTTTTGGACTGATTAACTCCTGTTACAGTTTCTGCCCAAATAAATTATTTGTGGCAAACATGCGATAAAGGGGCCATTGGGCATGAAAAAAGTATATGCCCAGGACAAAATACCAGTATAATTTCTTTAAAATAACAAACAATTGCCTACTATATCTCTAGTTTTAGGACAAAACAACCTCACTACCACATGTAATTGAAGCACTACTCGGTCTAAACCAGATTTGGGGAGGAAATCAAACTTAATGCGGATTGGGCAATCAAAAAGGTCAAAGGGATTGGAATTGTAAGAGCTTTTGGCATGTCCCTATTGCTGGGCCCGATCTAGACCAGATCCAGATCCCAGATGCAGACTAATAAAAACTTAGTCATAATTTTAGTTGGGACAATCCAACCATCCTATTAGACATAGTTTATTACTAACGCACTTGAGGATCTCTAGTTTAGGAAAGGGAATTCGTAGAATGCAGTCCGTTACAGGAATGACGTTGGCCTCACGGAACCTCCCTGCTCCCTGTTACAAGAATGACGCCTCAATCAGGGCTCCCTCAAAGTCGTTATGAAACTTTACTTGCTTATAAATTGTAAACCTCACCTACACATAGGAGACATCACTCATCTCTTAGCACTCCACGCACTTTGAGTAATAAAACTCTCTAGCCACCGTAATCATTCCTTGTGAAGTAGGTCACTTAGACCAAACCACATAATTTGTGTGTTTTATTGTGTTGAGCATACCCCATCACATACTCTATTACATACTTGATTGATTTTACATAAATATTTTTGTGCATCGTCACCTATGTTTATATTACCAAGTAAAAAATTATGGAAAAACTGTGTCTGTGGATATCTATACATAATCTAATGTAGGCAACTATTAAAGCACAAACTTTTGAACTTTGGCTTCTAAAAGTATAAGGGGTTATGTGGTTATATTAAAATTATAAGGATTTATAGTGCAATAACCCAAACCATAAGGGAGTTAACTGGAAATTTTCTCCACCCAACAGAAAGTTTGTGGATCAAAAGAGTTGCAGATGATGACTTGACTTACTCAACTAGCTTCTGCTACCATAGCTTCACACTTTCTGCAAAAAAAAAAAAATTAGAAGGACATGGCTCAAACTATTTTTGATTTTGTTTTCGAGAACTTGGAGCTGCTACTTGCACGTAAGGTCTACGGGTATCCAGATCATAAGCAGCAGATCGAATATCTATACAAGGACCAGGGCCAAAAATTCCTGTGGATCTTCGTCAAGGAATTAGCTGAGAAACGCTCTAAGCACAATGAAGTGAAAATTCTGGTGACAAAACTCGTTGATGTGGCAAACAAGGCAGCCAATTTTGTCAAATTAATTTTGGCAAACAAAGCTCATTAGTGTCAAAGAAGATCTTAAGATTGTCAACACAATGACACGGGAGATTTGCACCAAGGTATACGGTATTGGAGTCCAACAACTGCAAGAATGTGGTGGATGTTCATCTTCATCAAGAGCAGGCAGTGGCACTTTAGTAGTGGAGGATGAAACTGTGGTGGTGATCTCGCAATTGTAGAAAAACATAGAACATAATTTGATAAATTTGATAAACGAGGAGCTAGCCTTTGAGAATTAAAAATTCTCTTTGATATGAAAACAGTAGGGTTGGGATTTTCCCTCAATAGGTTTTCTCACAAGTTGGGTGTTTTCTTGGTGTGTTCTCTCTGTATGCAGAGAACCTTATTTATAAGGGAGGATTCAACTAACCGTTCAACTAGCCGTTTACCACTTAGCAAAATATCCTCAACTCCCCTATATTTTCTCAACTCCACCAGTATTTTCCTCAACTCTTTGCAGTCAAAGTAGGCTAATTATACTCCAAGTAAGATTGACTAATCTTTCACTACTTGATGGGTCTCTCTAGCCAAGTCACCCATACTGACTAGAAAAGATCCAACTCAAACATCCAATTATATGTATGCATGCATCATTATAAAATAATATTTAATACATAATAATTTCACAAAAAATGTATCTATGATATATGTCATGAATAATGCAATATTTAACCAACGGATTGGGGTTTTATATATATTCCGGATTTGACCACCAACCGTAACTTAATTAATATTGAGGGATTTTAGCCACATATTCCAACATCTCCCACTTGGCTACAATCCCGAGATATTCATTCATAACTTAAACTCATAGCAGCGACATGTCGTTTAAATTCTTCGGCTCCAATTGGTTTTGTCAATGGGTCTGCAACCATATCTTTTGTACAAAGATAATCAATAGTAACATGTTCTTTTTGTATTATATCACTTATATAGTGATATTGTAACTCAATATGCTTACCTTTGGGCCCGATTTCTCCATTTTTAATGGTTTTTATCGCAGCCTCATTATCACAAAAAATACGAATAGGCATATTATCTACACAGGCAAGCTTTAAATCAGTTAGAAACCATTTTAACCATGCGGCCTCGGAGACAGCCATACTACAAGCAACATATTCAGCTTCCATAATACTTTTAGTTATTCAACTTTGCTTTTTACTAGACCACGAAATAGCATCACCACCAAAAACAAATATATAACCCGAAGTGGATTTTCTATCATCAATATCACCAGCAAAATCAGCATCACAATAACCATTAACATTTATATCATCAGCTTGATATGTTAAAGAAAAATATAATGTACCTTGTATGTATCTAAGTACATGTTTCACAGTTAACCAATGAGGTATACCTGGATTACTTTGATATCGACTAATCAAACCAACAACATAGCTAAGGTCAGGTCTAGTGCATAACATGACATACATAAGACTACCAACAACTTCCGCGTAGGGTTTTGATTTCATTTCTTGTATTTCTTCTTCGGTTTTAGGAGCCATATTCTTAGACAATTTTGCTCCTTTGTAAATGGGTGATTCAATAGGTTTGCAAGAATCCATTTTGAATTTCTTTAAAATATTTTCTAAATAAGATTTTTGAGATAAACTCAATTTTCTTTGTTTTCTATCTCTAGAAATTTTAATTCCAAGTACATAATGTGCTTCACCCATATCTTTCATTTCAAACTTGGTGTTTAACCAATCTTTTAGTTCTAAGATTCTGATGAGGATAGATTTCTGGGCCTGGGCTGCCATCACGCCCAAGCCCAACGACCTCAAAAAATACAAAATGGGGGCTTCGAAGCCCAAAAAGAGAATGGTCTCAACCGGCCCACTTTTGCTTTTCAGCCCATGACCCAAGCTCAAGCTTGTTGCGCCACGTGCTCCAAGGACAAGAAAAATCGGCTCTGATTTCTTAGAGTTACTCCCTGCAAAAACAGGGAGGTGGTGCCGAATGAACCCAGGCGGTCGTGGGCACAGTGTCGCCGGCGGTCAGAGTGGCTCGCAGAGAAATGACGAACGGCCCCCACAAAATCAAGAAAAGGAAGAACAAGGGCAACAAACCCTAAAAGAAGGCACCATATAAATAGAACAGTGAGGGGATTCCTGGGGGGCTTTTTCCTGGTCTCTTACCTGATCTTTGGTCCAGAATCCTAGAACAGCCATAGCAAAAAGAGCATCGATTAAGGCTCAAGGCCTGTTATGTCTTTGTAATCAGTTGAAATCAATATACATCATCAAGGAGCAAGAGTCTCCATTACAGTGGACGTAGCCCAAGCCTTTCGGCTAGGGTGAACCACTTATGTTAGCTGTCTATCATTGCCATTCTCCAGTTTCCTTAATAACCCGTTTCATAAAACTCCAAAAGAAAAAGGGCCGAATCAACTTGGGCTTGGGAGATAAATTCCGAGGACTCATCAGTTGGTGCCGTCTGTGGGAATCGATTTTCATCGTTCTTCTGAGAATCTTATATACTTGATGGTCTCTACTCGGAATATGAGTAAAGCTCCTGCCAATCCCCAAGGCCACCAAAACTTGCCGGAGACCTTTCCGGCACACATGGAGGACGTTGAGGGTCATCCCCCAGCGGCGAACATCCCTCCGCTAAACGAACTGGAAACTTACCATAGGACTACAATACAGCTGATGAAACAGAACCAGGAGCTGATGGATTGGATACAGTCTCATCAGCTCCCCCTTCCCCGATTTCCCCCGGCTCGACAAGAGCCTCCTTCCCTCCAAGAAGAGCACGACGTCGCTCCCCCACTCCAAGAGCGCCAAGCCCCGCCCAACGGGGTGACTGAGCTCCATGAGCGCAGCCATTCTGGCGAAAACCATCGGAGAAAACTTCCCGAAAAACTCGACGATGAAGCTCACAGTAGGGCTAGGGCCGCCTACCAGGAAGATAGGCCCTACCGCCAGAATGCGAATGATCGTGCCTGGGAGCAAGAAATCCGCGAGCTCCAGCGAGAGCTAGGCAATATGAAGAAAGTGGTTAAGGGGCGAACCCCCGACACCATGGACGCCTTGGTTCAGCAAACGGAATCACCATTCACTCCAGAGGTCCTCCACTTCCCCCTCCCCCAGAAGTTCCGGACCCCTTCGATGGAAGCATTTGACGGCACCAGAGACCCCGTCGATCATTTAAACTTGTACAAAAATCAAATAGAACTCCAAGGATATCCTGACCCCATCCGCTGCCGGGCTTTTTCAATCACCTTTAAAGGATCGGCTATGGCCTGGTTTAACCAGATACGACCAGCGTCGATCTCGTCCTTCCGAGAACTATCCATACAGTTCGTATCCCACTTTATCGGGGCAAGGACTTATAGGAAGCCGTCCTACCATTTGCTGAGCGTCAAGCAGGGGCCCAACGAGTCCTTCCGGAGCTACGTACAGCGCTTCAACCAAGAGTGTTTGAAGGTAGAAAGCGTGGACGACAAGTTCGTGCTGACCACCTTCGTGTCCGGACTCGGGGTTCAATCCAAGGATCTCCTCTTTTCGATCGCGAAGAATCCTCAAGCCACCATGACCGAGGTATTGGCGAAAGCCGAGAAGTACATTAACGGCGAGGAGGCCCTACGCCTGAAGGGAAGCACGACGATCATAGACGGAGAAAAGAAGAAGAGGGATCACAGTCCCAAAAAGGAGAAAAGGCGCGACCGATCTCCGAGGAAAGACCGCTCCCCAAGAAGAGGGAGGGAGCCTTCTCCCAAGAGGAGGGGGAACGTTCGAGATTGCCTGGGACTGCCCCCTAGGAACTGCAACAGCGGTATATACCAGCACGTCTCCCACCCCTCGTCACCTCGATAGCCTAGGTCCTTCACGAGGTGCAGAACGAGAGGTTCGTCCAGTGGCCTCCCCGGATGAAATCTGATCCAAGCAGGCGGGATGCCACTAAATACTGCGATTATCACAAAGACACAGGCCACGAAACAAACGACTGCATTCAGTTGAAGAAGGAGATCGGATACCTAATTCAGAGAGGCCATCTGCGCCGCTACATCGCAGGGGAACAGAGAGTTCAGAACAATCAAGGGCGAGAAGCCCGAGATGCCGTCGAACTACCCCAACATCAACAAGCCATCGGAGAGATCCGAGTCATCTCCGGGGGTTTCGCTGGCGGAGGCGAATCAAGCTCGGCTCGGAGAGCTCATGCCCGAAGGGCCCGGTCAGAAGACTTCCTCGCAGTCCAGACTGTCAACAAAATGCCCCGCCGAGACATGGAGATCACCTTTTCAGATGCGGATCTAGAAGAATGCCAGCACCCCCATGACGACCCTCTGGTCATAAAAGCGATTATAGCAAATAAAACCATACACCGGGTGCTTGTCGACAACGGAAGCTCGGCAGACATCATTTTCTTAGCTGCCTTCGAGAAGCTCGAAATAGAGAGATCGAGACTAGAGCCCGTGAAAACCCATCTCCTGGGATTTTTGGGAGAGAGAGTCTTGCCGGTCGGTTCTATTCCGCTTGTTCTCACCATAGGTGATCCGCCCTACCAGGTCACCACCACCACCCGTTTCTTGCTGGTAGATGCACCCTCTGCCTACAACGTCTTGTTGGGGAGGCCATCCCTCAACTCCATTAAGGCGGTACCTTCTGCATACCATTTGGTGATGAAATTTCCGACTGAGAGTGGAGTCGGCGTAGTAAGGGGGAACCAACGCCTCGCCAGGGAATGTTACGTAGCATCCATGAGGCAGAAAGAGGTGGAGTCGGTCCAGCTGGAGGACTTGGATATGAGAGATGATATGGAAGCCCGACCCTCCCCCTCGGAACAGTTGGAGCCGGTGCAGCTGGGTGAGGACCCGGAGCGCGTAGTCTTTGTAGGCTCCATGTTGTTACCAGTCCTCAAGGAAAAGCTCATCTCCTTCCTAAAGGAAAACGCTGACGTCTTCGCCTGGAAGCAAGAAGACATGGAAGGGATAGACCCCGCCGTGATTGTACACCGTCTCAGTGTAGATCCTAACTGCAATCCGGTAAGGAAGAAGAGGAGAAGTTTCGCGCCGGATCGGCAAAAGGCGATCAATGAAGAGGTAGCCAAGCTTTCGCGCGCCAGAGCCATCAGAGAGGTCGACTACCCGACCTGGCTAGCTAATGTCGTTCTGGTAAAGAAAGTAAACGACAAGTGGCGACTCTGCATCGATTTTACCGACCTCAACCGAGCGTGCCCAAAGGACAGTTTCCTGCTACCACGGATCGACCTCATAGTCGACGCGACAGCCGTCCATGAGCTCCTGAGCTTCATGGATGCCTTCTCGGGGTACAACCAAATCCGGATGGACCCAAACGATCAAGAAAAGACCTCGTTCGTCATAGAGCAGAGGATCTTTTGCTACCAAGTGATGCCGTTCGGACTGAAGAACGCGGGAGCCACCTACCAGAGGCTGGTCAACCGGATGTTCAAAGAGAAGCTAGGCTCGACCATGGAGGTGTATATAGATGATATGCTGGTAAAGTCACTTAAAGCCGAGACCCACATTCAGCACCTCAGGGAGTCGTTCGAGATTATGAGGAAGTACCGAATGAAGCTAAACCCTGCAAAGTGTGCCTTCGGGGTGTCAGCTGGAAAATTCTTGGGCTTCATAGTCAACAGCCGGGGCATTGAGGCAAACCCCGAAAAGGTTAGAGCGGTCCTCGAAATGAAGCCCCCTACCACCACAAGAGAAATCCAGCGCCTAACCGGGAGGATAGCGGCGCTCAACCGCTTTGTATCGCACTCCAGCGATAAATTCCAACCGTTCTTCAAGGTCCTCAAGGCAGGCTTTCAGTGGGACGAAAAATGCGAAGAGGCTTTCCAAGCCCTAAAGGTCTACCTGGCTTCCATGCCCGTGCTGGTAAGCCCCCAAGAGGGAGAAGTACTGACGCTTTACCTTGCGGTTTCAGACTTCTCGGTCAGCGCCGCTCTAGTTAGAGACAAAGACTGGGTCCAGCTGTCAGTCTACTTCTGCAGTAAGGCCCTTCGAGGCGCCGAGGAAAGATACCCGAAGATGGAAAAGCTCGTGTTGGCCTTGCTAGTCGCCGCTCGGAGGTTGAGACCATATTTTCAGGCGCACACCATCGAAGTCCCAACTGACCAACCAATGAGGCAGGTCCTACACAAACCTGAAGCCTCGGGTAGGTTGATAAAGTGGGCGATGGAGCTTAGCGAGTTTGATATCAAATTCAAGCCCAGAACCGCCATCAAGGGACAAGTCCTGGCAGATTTTCTTGCCGAGTTCACCTCTCCACCCGAAGAAAACGAGGAAAACCAAGACTGTGTCCCCGACGTTCCGACCTGGAAATTATGGGTAGATGGGGCTTCGAATGTGCAGGGAAGTGGAGCTGGGCTCATCCTAACATCACCAGAAGGGTATGACCTAGAGTATGCCTTGAGGTTTGACTTTCAGGCATCCAACAATGAGGCCGAGTACGAAGCTCTCATAGCCGGCCTGAACCTGGCCCTTTCGATGGAAGCTCAACAGATCGTGGTGTATAGCGACTCGCAACTGGTAGTCAGGCAAGTCGAAGAAGAATACGCCGCCCGGGACGAAAAGATGGCGTTATACCTAACAGAGGTCCAAAGGCTACTGAGGAAGTTCATCTCGGCCGAGTTAATCCAAATTCCGTGGGAAGCCAATCAGCCGGCAGACGCCCTCGCCAAACTGGCCACTGTCGGCGGTCAAGACTTACCAGGGCGAACACCCATCGAAGTCCTAGCACGGCCCAACATACAACTTGACGACGAGCCAGCCGCAGAAACTCAGGCTATGCCAGTCGAAGAAGAGGCTTCGTGGATGGACCCCATCATATCTTTCTTACAAGACGGAGTATTGCCAGATGACCCGAAGGGCGCCTCAAAACTTAGAGCCAGAGCGGCGAGGTTCACATTGATCCAAGGTAACCTGTATAAAAGAGGTTTTTCCTTTCCCTTAATGAAATGTGTGACAGGAACGGAAGCGAACTACATCCTAAGGGAAATCCACGAAGGCATGTGCGGCAATCACATCGGTGCCAAGACATTAGCCAGCAAGGTCCTCCGGCAAGGCTACTTCTGGCCAACCATGTCCAAAGACGCCAAAGAGATAGTGAAGAGATGCCAAGCTTATCAGGTTCACGGGAATTTACCGCACTGCCCACCTGAACTCCTCACCTCGGTGGTCAGTCCTTGGCCCTTCCAACAGTGGGGGTTGGACATCTTAGGACCCCTACCAATGGGGGTCGGACAATGCAAATTCCTCGTGGTCGCAGTAGACTACTTCACCAAGTGGGCAGAAGCCGAACCCCTGGCAAAGATCACAGCGCAAAAGGTCAAAAACTTCGTCTGAAAATCTATAATTTGCCGCTTCGGCGTCCCCAGAGCAGTGGTCTCCGACAATGGGAAGCAGTTCGACAATCCGATGTTCACGGACTTCTGTAGCGGATTGAGAATCAAAAACTTTTTCTCAGCACCAGCCCACCCGCAGTCTAATGGGCAAGCAGAGGTGACCATCCGGACTATCAAACTGGCGCTCAAAACCAGGCTCGAGGCATCCAAGTCTCAATGGGTAGACTGTCTCCCCGCAGTATTATGGGCATATCGAACAACTACTCGGACTGCAACTGGAGAAATGCCTTTCAGCCTACCATACGGGACGGAGGTCATGGCTCCCGTTGAAGTAGGAGTTTCCACTGCGAGAACCGAGCTGTTCAACCCAACACAGAACGAAAGGTCATTGCTGGTCAACCTCGACCTCCTGGACGAAAAAAGAGATGAGGCCCTACAACGGATATCCTCTTACCAAAGGAGTACAACAAGATACTATAACAAGCGAGTAAGAAGCAGAGGCTTTAAGCCAGGAGACCTAGTATTGAAGAAATTGCTCCCAGCTAGGAAGGACCCCGCCCATGGCAAGTTGGGACCAAACTGGGAAGGACCATACGTGGTAAAGAGGATTGTCCGACCTGGAAACTACGAGCTGCAAACGGAGGAGGGCAGAGACCTACACCACTCATGGAACGCAGACCACCTGAAGCGTTATTACCAATAGGGCTTCTTGCGAGGAGTGGAGGGTTATTGTAAAAAGATCGGAGTTCTATCAATGGAAGATACATAGTTTCCCAAAAAGTTCACTCTGCTCAGAATCTACAGACTTTTCAGTTTAAGAGCTCGTAAGCTCAGGATCTACAGACTTTTCAGTCTAAGAGCTCGTAAGCTCAAGAGCTCGTAAGCTCAGGATCGACAGACTTTTCAGTCTAAGAGCTCGTAAGCTCAGGATCTACAGACTTTTTAGTCTAAAAGGTCGTAAGCTCAAGAGCTCGTAAGCTCAGGATCTACAGACTTTTCAGTCTAAGAACTCGTAAGCTCAAGAGCTCGTAAGCTCAGGATCTACAGACTTTTCAGTCTAAGAGCTCGTAAGCTCAAGAGCTGGTAAGCTCAGGATCGACAGACTTTTCAGTCTAAGAGCTCGTAAGCTCAGGATCTACAGACTTTTCAGTCTAAGAGCTTGTAAGCTCAAGAGCTCGTAAGCTCAGGATCTACAGACTTTTCAGTCTAAGAACTCGTAAGCTCAAGAGCTCGTAAGCTCAGGATCGACAGACTTTTCAGTCTAAGAGCTCGTAAGCTCAAGAGCTCGTAAGCTCAGGATCTACAGACTTTTCAGTCTAAGAGATCGTAAGCTCAAGAGCTCGTAAGCTCAAGATCTACAGACTTTTCAGTCTAAGAGCTCGTAAGCTCAAGAGCTCGTAAGCTTAGGATCTACAGACTTTTCAGTCTAAGAGCTCGTAAGCTCAGGATCGACAGACTTTTCAGTTTAAGAGCTCGTAAGCTCAAGAGCTCGTAAGCTTAGGATCTACAGACTTTTCAGTCTAAGAGCTCGTAAGCTCAAGAGCTTGTAAGCTCATGATCTACAGACTTTTCAGTCTAAGAGCTCGTAAGCTCAAGAACTCGAAAGCTCAGGATCCACAGACTTCAGGCTAAGAGCTCGAAAGCTCGGTACTTTCAAAATTTTCCAGTCTTGCCAGCTCGGCACCGGCAAATTCGGCAAAAAACTTTGCTACTTAAAAGACAACAGACTCGGCAGCTTGACGACTCAAAACAAACAGGTTTCCCAGTTCAACAGATAGCCACATTTTCAAAAAAAAAAATGGAAGACAAAAGACAGGGATTTCATTGCATTATGAGTAGAAGTCAACAGTTCAAAACGACCAACCACCAACAGGTACATAGAAGTTATAGACAAAAAAAAAAAACAAGGCCTCTAGTTCTGCCCTCCCTCCCCCACCGGGAACCCCTCCATTTTCCCCTCCATCAGAACTTCCTTCTCTACTTCCTCCACCCCAGCAGCATCCGCCTTAAGCCTGGCATTCTCCTCCTTCAGAGCATCCCTCTCTCTCTCCACCTCTGCCAACTTCCGCTTCAGCACCTCCACCTCGGGGTCTTCCAAGACAACTCCCTCTTGCTCATTAGCAAAGAAGGGCGTGCGCTGGATCCTGGTTGAACTTCCCCCTATCCCATAACGGGCAAGGTTCTGAGGGGTAACGAGAGCGAAGTAAGGACGAGGGGAAGCCCTTTCAACCATTCGGTCACGGAAAGCCTCGTTCGGAGTCAGAGCGGGAATACCTGCATAATACAACACCAGCGCAAACAAGTTCAGTCAATTAGCTGTCAACAAAAGGTCAGGTAGCCTTGGAATGATGAAGTGTTTACCCCTCTCTCGAAAGCTCGTCCAGGAGCGAGGAACCCAAACATGCTGGTCCTCCCCCACAGCGGACTCCCAAGAGTCCCCAGATATAAAAAAGAAGTGTTGAGTCCATCCCTTGGGGGAAGAGGGAATATCGGCAATCAATGGAGGGTGAAAATACAATTTAAAAGAGAGAGAACTGAAGAACGGAGGAAAATCGAAAGAGAGGTCAATGAAGTAGAAAAATTCCGAAACAGAAGGAAAGGTCTCAAAACCTTGCATACGCAAGAAAATGAAGAAGCCAACCATAGTAGCCCACCCCTCGGGGGAAAGACGAGAAGGACATAAGCCATGGTGTGAGAGAATCCGAGCGAAATCGGGATGAAGAGGAAGTCGAAAGCCATATTCAAATGCGCCCTCGAAAAAGGAGACCTCGCCTGGAATGGACATACTGCAAGGTTCGTCAGGAGTAGGAGCCCTCACCCTCAGATCCGCTGGAAGGTCATATCGACTCTTCATTGCGGAAGCATCCGCCGCCGTCATCCGGGAGGGAAGGAGAAAGATAGAACACCAATCGCCCTTGAGCGATTCACGGGCTCGATGCTTGAAAAGTGGTGAAGAATCTATCGCCACAAGATTCAAGTAGGAGACGAAGAGTTAAAAAAGAAAGGTTTGCCAAAAAATAATGGGGCAAACGGGTATAAATAGCACTCAAGGGCGACTGTTGAAGTCTCGCAATCAAGATAGCATTCAATGCCGGCTCAACTTACGACGAGGTTGGTAAACCACCCAGGAACTTACTTAAATCTACATCGTATACCTCAAATATATATATATATATATATATATATATATATATATATATATATATATATATATATATATATACATGTGTATAGATGGTACATGCAGCAAATCCAAAATAAGGAAGCCCAGACCTCGAGCAATAACATTACTCCCAACAGGCCAAGGCCTCTTCGGAGTAAGGGGGGCAGGGGAGTACAGCACAGTACAATAAACAGCATCAAGTACATCACCACGGAAACAAGAAGGAAAAATTTACATTAAGAGAGTGCGTCTACAAAAAAAAAACGATGATGAAAACAGCAGAAAAAGAAATCAACTATAGAAATCCAGACACTTAAGCCCGATCTGCAAGAGGAGTAGTCCCGGGAGTAGGAGTAACGTCAGGAGCTGCACCACTTGAAGAAGCGTCAAAATTTGGCTGAAATTGCTCAAGGTCCATGTCAGGAAATCTCTCCATCGCCTGATCAGCAAAATTAAAGAACCCGTCAATAAAGGCCCTAGCCACCTCCAACCTCGCCTTCTCAAGATCTTTCCGTTGATCCTCTACGAGCTGACGTTCAGCAGCTAAAGACCTATTCAGCTCAGAAACAGCAGCCCGGGACTCTTTTAGCTGATCTTCTAGAAGGGTGCGGGTAACGGCAGCGTTTAACAAATCCACCTTCTCAGCCTCCCGCTCTTCCTTCAAACGAGCCAACTTGTCCCATAGAGAAACCTCAGCCGAGGTACTGGCAATCAGTTGCCTAAAGGTCTGAGCCCGCTGTTCAAGAACCTGCTCCAACTCCCTCTCAGTGGCCAGACCCCAGTTCAACAGTTCGGCGCCATGCCGACGAGCGTCCACCACCTCGGCACCCCTTCTCTGGACATCACTCCTTAGCATGAAAACCTCCCTCCCAAGAGCGCAGACATGTGTCGCTGACTGGAGACATAAGAGACGTTACAAGACACCAAGAAGTTGGAAAATAAAGGGAAAAGCGCCAAGACATACCTCAAGGAGGGCATGGAGCGCATCACGGCTTCGGACTTGAAAGGGGAGGTCAACAGACCGGCGCAGGTCAGCTCGAGGGATCAGTTCCATCAGGGCGCAGCTGCTCAAGCTCACATCCCGAAGCAGACCGGCCTCCGGGTCAGCGATTGAAGTCTGGGTGGCATGTGCAGAGCTAGGGCCAGCCGCGGCAATTAGAGAAGTGCCTCGCCGAACCGGCCCTCCCACAGCCACCACGGTACCTGCAGTGGCCTCACTAGCAACCAACTCCGACATCGACCTTGGGGCCTCGGGTACAGGCACAGGGGGATCGGATATGCAAGTGGGGGCCTCGGCCGCAGTAACAGAAGCCTCGGTAACAGGTACTTGGACCTCGCCAGAAGAGCTACCCTCTCCTAACCTCGTCCTCTTTGCCGGGGGCCCTACGGCCCTGTCCCGCCATCTTTCATCTACGCGCTCCATAATCATATGGCGCTGGGTCACCAAGTAGGAAGGAACTACACAAGCCAGATCAAAGACTTATCAAGGGATCGAGTAGAGAAGCAAAAAGATATATATGCGTAACAGACATCTAACGCCGATCACCTGACGCCAAAGGGATCCTGGGGTACATCAGCTCAGTATAAGAAAAAGGAAGGAGGGCCCGTGCGTGATTGACCCGAACCGATTTCGAGGCGATAAGGGGCGGGAGCTCTCCTACAAAAAAGAACAAGCAGTGCCATTAGTACACAAATACAAGCGTCAGCGAGCACGAAGGCTAGATCTTACCTAAATTCCTGCGGTGCCCCCAGGCGGTAGGAACCCTGACCGACCCCGGAAATTGGGAACCAAACTCCCAGCCATCCCCAGAAACGAAGAAATACCTCCGTATCCACCCATCAGGGCTCGGAGGAAGGTCCCGAATGGGAATCTCCCCCCCTCGCCTAGGGACGAAGTGATAAAACTCGGATACTTCTTCAGGGCGAAAGAAGTGAAGAAACTCCGATAAATGGACCCGGGATTGGGGAAACAATCTCTCCCACGCCACAATGAAGGCCAGTAATACAGCCCAAGAGGATGGGAGAAGCATGGCAGGGCAGAAGCTGAAGAAGTGAAGGACTTCTCGTATCAAGTCGGGGAGGGGAAACTGGAGCCCTAATAAAAAGGGGGCCTCAAAGAAGCAAGCTTCGCCACTAACTACGTTATCGAACCTACGCGAAGCAGCAGGGCACACGACGACGCCAGGGGGAAACTCGAAACGCCTCGCAAGGAGCTGAACCTCGTCCCCGTCGACTTCGCTGACTTCAACGTCACCAAAAACTCGCTCCATAACATCAAACGAAGAAGGAGAAGTTGGAGAAGCCATGAACGCAGAAATTGAAGTGGGTTTCTTAGGAGCAGAGGAGAAAGAGATTTGTGTCGCAGCGGAAAACAGGAAACTTCTGTCAGTAAGGAACAATCATTCCCCGGAAAGCCTATTTATAGGTGCTACAAGACAGACCTTGTCACTGTCGCCGGAGGCAGTTAATGCACGTCCCTCGCCATTAATGAGGGGGACACGTGGCGTCGTGGGGAGTTGCTTGGACACCACGATCGAGACCTCACTAAACCAACTGACGGCGCACGTTCTCAAACGAGCGAAACCGTCGGATTTCCAGTACGGATGAAGCAATGGGAAAAGACCAAGGTAGCCCTAAGAAGTTTAAACGGCTCAAAGAGAAAACGTAAAGGTCAGCTTGATCTGGACAAACTCGGATAACGATAAAGGCGTGAAAAATCAACCCGCGATCCTTAAAGTCATCAACAAAGTCTATAGCTAAACATTACGCGATGATCAGAAAAAGGGAAAAACACAAAGAGTTCTCATTTCAACATTTAAAGAAGTTACAATCAAGCATTACACAAAGAAACAACTCAAGGAGTCACAGAGAAGTCGGAAACAACAGGAAGGCCCCACGTCGACCTCAAGAAGCGATCTGTTCATCACCAGTTCCCTCACCAGAAGCCCCTGTCGGCATACATGGCCCCTCCGCCACTGCTACTACAGAACCAGGCACCTTCTCGGCATCAGGAGCCACGCCCTCGTTGGGGGCAGGGATCTCGGCCTCCTCAGCCACCACCGACGCCTTCTTGAAATCCAGCATTGGCACAAAAGGATCCAAGTCAAGGTCAGGATGAGCCTCCTCAAGTTGATCCTTAAGATTTAGAAAACCCTTCACAAAACCAGAGGCGCATTCTCTCTCGAGCTCTGAAACAGAGACCGCAAGGATGACAGCTCAGAATCTCTAGCCCTGAGCTCCGAGTCCTTGATTACCAGGTTGGCCTCCGAGGTCTTGAGCTTGTCATCTTTTGAATCCATGAGCTTGGCAAAGTCCTGTATACGGGCATCCATCTCATCGTTGATCCTCTTCATTTCAATGGCCTCCGAGGATAGGATCTTTACCTTCTCCTCGGTAGCCTCCTTGCTCACTAACAGGGCGGCCCTAGACTCTTTTACCCTCGAAAGCTCCTCATTGTAGTGAAAGTCTAGCATCTTTACGCAGGCGAGTGACTGAGAGAAAAATGGGGTCAGAGGCAAGAAAAAGACCTGGGTAGACCTCGGGAAGGAGAAATATCAGAGATCGAAGAAACTAAGGCTAAGAAAATACCTCCGCCATGCCACGAATAGTGCGGTTCACCTTCCTGTCAAAGGGGACTCGCATGACCTCCTTAGGATCAGATGTGGAGATCAGCTCAGACAGAGCGGAAACAGCGACCTCGGGGTCACGAAGGAAGTCGTCCCCTTGCTCCTTGAATGAGGAGAGAGCGGAACCCACTTTCCTACCTCCCTGAGGGGCATAACGAGGAGGATCTGCCGGGACTTCTTGCTTCGAAGCTCCACCAGTCGAAGATTCGCCCAGAGGCCCCTCCACGGAGAGTGGGGGGGGGGGGGGGAAGCAACATTCCCGGGGGGAGGAAAGTCTACCTTCTCCTGCATAAGAGGAACAGGTAGAGTCTCAGACACCGATGCGTCCTGGGGCAGTCGCTGTGGGCCCTTCACCAGTTTCCTTTTCTTCCTCGACTTATCGGTATCCGAGAACATCGTCATTATCAAGTCCTGGTTCATGGGGTCAAGAACAGAGGACGACTCCGTAACAGGAGCTTGTTCAACGGGAGGTCCGAGCTCGTAGAGGGCTAGGTTCTCGTCAGTCACCAAGTCGAGGAATGACTGCGACCCCAAGGCCTCGGCCCTAGCGACTCTAGCTGCTTCTTCGACTCCAAGGACAGGTCGGTAATTTGTAAATCAGAAGGTAAGTCAGTAAAGGAAAAACAGCGTAAGAAAAAGGGACAGTCGAATTGAAGGGCCTTACTTATGTTCCTTAGAGCTCCCCAAAACCTGGGAATGAGAGGAACGTCCCCTGGTTTCCCGGAAAGCTCCCAAGAGTCGCCTCTAACGAAGAAAAATTTGGGTTTCCACCCCTTGTTAGAAGAAGGAAGCCCGGTAATCAAATTCCTCGCTTTAACCCTTTTCGAAAAATAAAGGAAACCCGCGGAGGGGGAGGACTTAAGTTGAAAGAGAGAGGCAAATTCATTAATGGAAGGTTGAGAGTCGTTTCCACTCTTCAACCAATGTACGAGAAATCTGGTCAGGAGGCCCCAGCCGTTTGGAGAGAGCCGGGCAGGATATGTTATAGAAAGCAAGGACGATTCGGATGAAAGGATGAACGAGGAACCGTAAACCAGCAGGGAAAGCTGATTCGTAAAAACAGACCAGGCTAGGGATAGAAGAATTACACCTCTCATGAACGTCAGGGGAGTGCAAAAGAACGGAGTCGGGAAAACAATACTCCTGCCTCAGTTCGTCTAAATCCTCATCACTGAGACAACTAGGAGTCGACGCCGCACAGCAAGTCTGATCGGCTTGATCCCGACGACCCCTTTTTCTAGGAGATGGGGAAGGAGCCGGTTTGGATTTCTTAGTCTTTGACGCAACAAAAGGAGCAGGAGGAAGGGACGAAAGAGGACGAGCTTCTTCTACGAGGACGGACCCAGAAGCAGAAGCTCCTAGAGTGGACCCAGACGAGGCCCTATCAATGGAACTGCCACTCTGAGAGCCTGAGGTGTTTACCTCGACTTCTTCGCCTACTTGATCCTCGGAATCTGACTCGGAAGAGGAAACGACCCACTTCCCCATCAAAGATCCAGGTCGCAAGCCGGAGTGGAGAGAAGGCAAATGTAAAACACAATCCGTCAAAAATGAAGGTCTCAGACACCAACTACGAAAGAAGGACACCCTAAGCAAAGTAGGATGATCCACGAAGTACGGGAGAGAGGAGAGGTTGCCGGAATGATTCCTAAAGTAACTAAACCTCCATATAAAGAAGTGAAACCCAAAACTCCACCAGGGAGGGTCGAAGGGATCCAGATCGAGCAAGAATAATGAAAGGAGGAAAGACGTACCTAGTCAGAGAGCTAGATGCGGAAAATAGCCGAGGACGCAGAAACCCTAAAAACTGTCACAACTCCGGCCCAGCCTCTTGAAAGAGGTAGGCCAGGGAAGCGCATATATGGCACTTCCTCTCCCCCAAGCGAACCGATGTGGGATGGTGCACCAGGACCCTGGCTACACCCCTGAAAGGCTATACTCACCCCATATATCCCCATCGATCGGGTTGGGCTTGGCTCTGATACCACTGTCACAACTCCGGCCCAGCTTCTTAAAGAGGTAGGCCAGGGAAGCGCATATATGGCACTTCCTCTCCCCCAAGCGAACCGATGTGGGATGGTGCACCAGGACCCTGGCTACACCCCTGAAAGGCTATACTCACCCCATATATCCCCATCGATCGGGTTGGGCTTGGCTCTGATACCACTGTCACAACTCCGGCCCAGCCTCTTAAAGAGGTAGGCCAGGGAAGCGCATATATGGCACTTCCTCTCCCCCAAGCGAACCGATGTGGGATGGTGCACCAGGACCCTGGCTACACCCCTGAAAGGCTATACTCACCCCATATATCCCCATCGATCGGGTTGGGCTTGGCTCTGATACCACTGTCACAACTCCGGCCCAGCCTCTTGAAAGAGGTAGGCCAGGGAAGCGCATATATGACACTTCCTCTCCCCCAAGCGAACCGATGTGGGATGGTGCACCAGGACCCTGGCTATACCCCTGAAAGGCTCCATCCCACATCGGTTCGCTTGGGGGAGAGGAAGTGCCATATATGCGCTTCCCTGGCCTACCTCTTTAAGAGGCTGGGCCGGAGTTGTGACAGTGGTATCAGAGCCAAGCCCAACCCGATCGATGGGGATATATGGGGTGAGTATAGCCTTTCAGGGGTATAGCCAGGGTCCTGGTGCACCATCCCACATCGGTTCGCTTGGGGGAGAGGAAGTGCCATATATGCGCTTCCCTGGCCTACCTCTTTAAGAGGCTGGGCCGGAGTTGTGACAGTGGTATCAGAGCCAAGCCCAACCCGATCGATGGGGATATATGGGGTGAGTATAGCCTTTCAGGGGTGTAGCCAGGGTCCTGGTGCACCATCCCACATCGGTTCGCTTGGGGGAGAGGAAGTGCCATATATGCGCTTCCCTGGCCTACCTCTTTCAAGAGGCTGGGCCGGAGTTGTGACAAAAACCGCCTGAAAGTCTGAAACGAAGCGCTCCGAAAGCCCAAAGGAGGTGAGGGAAGCACGAGGAGATTCAAAAGACTCAAAAAGCAACTCAGGCGAGGGGGTTCCCCCGCTTTTATACAAGGCATTTAATGTCCTGAGAAATGAGACGACAGGACCCGTCTCCAGAACCGTACTGATTGGGATCACCCCATGGTGACACGTGTAGAAACCATCCCATCACAACCGGCAAGATACCCAAGCAGCCCTAAACAGCGCAAGGCCGCTTGACCACACATTCCGCCACATATGGAGACCGTGAAGACCTCAGAAAAGGCATTTCTTATCCCCAGGTCAGAGAAGACGTCATTCTCATGACCAGGGTCTGGGGGGCAACTGATGAGGATAGATTTCTGGGCCTGGGTTGCCATCACGCCCAAGCCCAACGACCTCAGAAAATACCAAATGGGGGCTCCGAAGCCCAAAAAGAGAATGGTCTCAACCGGCCCACTTTTGCTTTTCAGCCTATGACCCAAGCTCAAGCCTGTTGCGCCACGTGCTCCAAGGACAAGAAAAATCGGCTCTGATTTCTCAGAGTTACTCCCTGCAAAAACAGGGAGGTGGTGCCGAATGAACCCAGGCGGTCGTGGGCACAGTGTCGCCGGCGGTCAGAGTGGCTCGCAGAGAAAGGACGAACGGTCCCCACAAAATCAAGAAAAGGAAGAACAAGGGCAACAAACCCTAAAAGAAGGTACCATATAAATAGAACAGTGAGGGGATTCCTGGGGGGCTTCTTCCTGGTCTCTTACCTGATCTTTGGTCCAGAATCCTAGAACAGCCATAGCAGAAAGAGCATCGATTAAGGCTCATGGCCTGTTATGTCTTTGTAATCAGTTGAAATCAATATACATCATCAAGGAGCAAGAGCCTCCATTATAGTTGACGTAGCCCAAGCCTTTCGGCTAGGGTGAACCACTTACGTTAGCTGTCTATCATTGCCATTCTCCAGTTTCCTTAATAACCCGTTTCATAAAACTCCAAAAGAAAAAGGGCCGAATCAACTTGGGCTTGGGAGATAAATTCCGAGGACTCATCAGATTCTATTTATATCATTTCCGGCAAGTAAAATATCATTCACATACAAGGAAAGAATAATATAATAACTCACACTATTACAAGTATATATACAGTGATCATAGTTATTTGGAACAAAACCATAAGATATAATTGCATTATGAAAAGTATGATACCATTGCCTTGAGGATTGTTTTAAGCCATATAAGGATTTATTCAATTTGTACAATTTATCTTCTTTACCTTCAACTTCATATCCTTGCGGTTGATACATATAAATTTCTTCTTTAAGTTCACCATTAAGGAAAGCAATCTTAACATCTATTTGATGCAACTCTAGGTCTAAGTATGCAACCAAGGACATTAATATTCTTATTGAGATAAACTTAGCTACTGGAGAATAGGTTTCATCATAATCTATACCTTCCTTTTGTGTGTATCCCTTAGCCACTAGTCTAGCTTTGTATTTATCTATAGATCCATGCGATTTAAATTTCTTTTTAAGGATCCATTTACACCCAATTGTTTTTCTATCTATTGGTAAATCAACTAACTCCCAAACTTTGTCTTTCTCTATAGATTCTATTTCTTCTTTAATTGTTTCTCTCCATTTTAGATGATCAATTGAATTTATAGCATCATTAAAATCAATAGGATCATTCGGAATTTCTTCACTATTAAATGCATAATAATCTTTTAAGTAACTAGGTGGATGTCTTTCCTTTTGTATTCTAGTTAAAGTATCCTTGGGTGGAGGCTCTTTTATTATTTGCTCTTGTGGTTGTTTATTTTCATTTTCTTTAGTAATTTCAAATAGTTCAACCATTTTCTCAATTTTATCTAAGTCATCTTCAAAGAAAAATGCATCTCTACTTTCAATGACTCCCACTGATCCATTACTATGGTGAATTACAAATCTATAGCCAATAGAATTTTCACAATATCCAATAAAAATACATTTTATTGATTTAGGATCTAATTTTCCTCTATTTGGTCCTAAAATTTTAACATGAGCGGAACTACCCCAAACTTTTAAGTGAGAAAGACTTGGTTTTGTACCCCTCCAAATTTCATATGGTGTCATTCCTATTGTTCTAGAGGGTACTCTATTAAGAATATAAATAGCAGTAGAAATAGCCTCACCCCAAAAAATAGTGCTTAAGTGTGCATGACTAAACATAGATCTAACCATGTCAAGAAGTGTTCTATTTCTCCTTTCGGCTACACCGTTTTGTTGAGGAGTATAAGAAATTGTTAATTGATGAATTATTCCATTTTCTTTCCAAAAGGATTCAAAAATTTCAGCCATGAATTCACCACCTTGATCCGTCCTTAATATTTTAATTTTTCTACCTAGTTGGTTTTCTACTTCCGCTTTAAATTCAATAAAATTTTGTAAGGCATCCAATCTATTCTTTAATAAATATATATAACCATATCTTGAATAGTCATTGGTAAAAGTAATAAAATATTCCATACCACAATGAGTTTTAACATTTAGAGGACCACAAATATTCGAATGTATTAATTCTAGCAAATCTTTAGCTCTTTCTAATTTTCCAAATGGTTTTCTAGTCATTCTTCCACTTATACAAGATTCACATGGTTTCAAGTCAAGATCTAAATTTGGAATCAATCCAATGTTAACCATCTTTTTCATTTTATTATAATTAATATGACCTAGTCTCATATGCCATAAAATAGAATCAACATTAACATCACAAGAGACATCAATATAAGCAGAAGAAGAACCAATTTTATTATTGTCACTAGCAACATTCAAACGGTAAAGACCATCAATTTTAGTCCCCCATGCAAGAATACGACCATGTTTACCAATAGAAACTTTAGAAGACCAAAAATGGACTTCGAAACTCTTATCATCTAAACGTGGCACAGACAAGAGATTGCGCCGCATATTAGGCGCATAAAGTACATCAATCAAGAGGAGGTTGTTTTGCCCGGGCAACGAAATTCTCATAGTGCCAATTTCAAGCACATCACAGTAAGTGTTATTTCTCATGTATAACTTGTGGTCGCCGGTTTTCACCTCCTTTATTTCAACGAAATTATCTCTAGTCTTAGCCACATGCCGAGAAGAGGCAGAATCAATCCACCAAGCAAGAGAGTCATAGTCTGCAAGAAGTGACTCAGAAACCACACACACAATGTCTCTTGATCCTTTAAAATTTTGACCATTATTTTTTTGTGTGCAATTTCTTTTTGTAATGACCGGGCTGCCCACAGTTATAACAAGTACCTATTTGTTTTCCCTTAAAATTATTATGTATCTTGAACTTGTTATATTTCTTATTGTTCTTTTTAAAATGTTTATCTTGTCTTAGCTTAAGAAAAGATGGAGTCGTTGACACATTATTAGATGGGGCACCCGTGACAAATTGGGAAGATGGGGCATTAGAAACTAGGTTTGACACATTACTAGTTGTCTTTTTAGCCCTTCTCTCGGCCTTAATGCCTAGCAACATAGGTAACTTTGCCATTGTTAAATCTTGGTCTGACATATTCAAAGAAATCACAACAGACTTCCATGAATTAGGAAGACTATGTAAAACAGTAGAAACTTGCATTTTATCGGAAATTGGGTTGCCTCGAGATGCCAACTCTTTAGCTATTACCACAAGTTTATTGACATGTTCAACAACAGACTCATCATCTTTCATAAAAGTGTCATTATATTTTTCAATCAAGAGTTGAATATATATATTAGAGGCAGTACCATAGGCTTGTGTTATAGCATCAAACATAGACTTAGCAGTTTCATGTTCTTCAAAAATAACCTCTAAATCAGGTTCCATAAAAGTGAACAAGATTGATCTAGCCAATTTGTCGTTCTTTACGAATCTTTCGTAAGTGTTTCTAGCAGCCTCTCCGGCTCTAAGAGGTGGTTCTTTTGGGTATGGTGTGTCAATGACATATTTAACTTTATATTGGAATAATATGTGACGAATTCTACATTTCCAAGTTAAATAATTTGTACCATTAAGTCTTTCAGTTTTGCTAAGTTCTACACTTGCAGCTTTAGACCTCATATTGACAAATTATAGAAAAATAAACTGCTAGGTAAAATTGGTTAGAACTGACCCGATTTATTTTTGTTACCAAAAGTGTGGTTCCAAGAATGCTTCGAGTAGATTGCAATAAATCTTCTCTGTGATTTGGTGCCGTAACAAAAATCGTTGTTTCTGTCAAACACGTTGAAGAATCAGCAGCAACAAGAGAGAAACAAAAAATTAAGCTTTGTTCTTTGGACTTCGAAGAACGTGCACAATAAATGGCAGATTGGAGATGAATCAAAATTTGTGGTGGCTTGACTTTGCTTTTGGAATCTGATGGAAGCAAAAAACTGGGTAATAAAATAATAGGTGGGGAGATTCTAGTTTGTTTTGGTGTGAGGAGAACAAGTATTGAAAAAAAACAGAAAACCAGTACGATCAAAAATTGATGGGAAATTTTTTGATCGTGTTGGTGACCATCGGTGCTCTGATACCAATGTAGAAAAACATAGAACATAATTTGATAAATTTGATGAATGAGGAGCTAGCCTTTGAGAATTAAAAATTCTATTTGATATGAAAGCAATAGGGTTGAGATTTTCTCTCAATAGGTTTTCTCACAAGTTGAGTGTTTTCTTGGTGTGTTCTCTCTGTATGCAGAGAACCTTATTTATAAGAGAGGATTCAACTAGCCGTTTACCACTTAGCAAAATATCCTCAACTCCCCAATATTTTCTCAACTCCACCAGTATTTTACTCAACCCTCTGCAGTCAAAGTAGGCTAATTATACTCCAAGTAGGATTGACTAGTCTTTCACTACTTGATGGGTGCCTCCAGCCAAGTCAGCCATACTGACTAGAAAAGATCCAACTCAAACATCCAATTATATCAATGTAATATATGTATGCATTCATCATTATAAAATAATATTTAATATATAATAATTTCACAAAAAATGCATCTATGATATATGTCATGAATAATGCAATATTTAACAAACGGATTGGGGTTTTATATATATTCCAGATTTGACCACCAAGCGTGGCTTAATTTGGTAAGCCTTCCGAGATTGTGAGAAAAGATACCGAGGAAGTAATGGTGGTGGGCTTTTATTTGGAGGCGGCGAGGTTGGTGGATCAGCTTACTGGAGGACAAAAGCAGTTAGAAGTGGTCTCAATTGTCGGCATGCCCGGAAGTAGTAAGACAACTCTGGCCAGAAAAGTGTACGACGATCCTTGGTTTACATCTCACTTCAATGTTGGTGCCTTTATCAGTGTTCTTAAACATGGAGATTTGTCGCTTGGAGTTTTAGATTCGTATCGTTTTATCACTGATCAAATTCGTAAAATGAATCATGAAGAGCTATGTAAAGAGCTTTATACATTCTTGGAAGGCCAGAGAAATCTTGTTGTCATCGATATAAGGGATATTTGTGTCTGGAACTATTTAAGGAGATGTTTTCCAGATGACAACAATGGAAGTAAAATTATTCTAACTACTCAAAATGAGGGTGTGGCCCATGGCCTCGCCTTCGGTGGATGCCTGGGCGATACTTGAAAAATATTCCCATAAAGGGTGAGCCAACGCTCAATAGGGTAACTCCTATAGAGAATACCTTTCAACCTAAATGCATATGAAATATCACACGCAACAATCATTTCATGCATTCATTCAAATATGTATATTATGAATAAATACCATAAATCATGTCATGCCATGAGATGAGACTCATGCAAGCAATACCAACACCGAACCCCATCCTGAGCTCCTACAACACATGCAATATCATGCGTATGTATCCGGGCATTCCAAGCCCTCGTCATTAGTGTTATGTACACTCAATGACTAATTAATTCATTTTCTTGTGTCTTTGTGGGGAGGTGATTTATGGTATTACACCAATGAGACACCAACCATCAACGGATTTTGAGGACATCCCACCTGCGGCTCCGTTTCCGCCGTTACACTTTTCTGGAATTGCACCGCCGGAAAGTATATAAACCAAGTAAGCGGGTCTTGCACCCGAGGGAGAATCTAGCCCTTCTTGCTATCCCCGACACGTTTATCCATTTAATTTCCCGTGCAACTCAGCCAGACCTTGGTACGACTTTCCCGAGTCCACGATCAACCACCTATATGTTGACTGATTTCATACCATGCACACACTCCCACCCTTGTCAATACGCATGAATGTAGTGCAACCCATGCATAATGCAATACAATGTGCAATTGCCTTTGATACCATTTACAATGTCCATTACATAATGAATGCAATATAATGACATTTTCAACACAATCCCAAGCATGTTATATAAGATAATCAACTCAACTAACACACTTGTATTCACCTAGGCATTTAAACAAACACCTAGAGGGCACATCAATTTATACAAATAACATGTTTATTTATTCCAACATGGCAACATGTTTATTAATTCTATAAACATAAGCACAAGTCAACCACAGTAATCATATGCTAAATAATCATTTAACATACATATTATTTCATAATCACATAACAAGTTAATAATTTTATTAAACTTGATATGTCATTAAAACATCAAGTCATGCTAATGCACAATTAAGATACTTTCCACTAACATTAACTTACACCAAGTTAATCATAATAGGATTTTACTAATTATAAGGTTAATTATAAATCCTATATTTGAACCACTAGTTACACTAGTCAAGGCCTAACATGTGATATACACTCTTACCTTGCCCAGTTCATATGCCATATTTTAGGTTGAAATTACATCTAAATAGGGGAAACCCTACCTTTCGTAGCATGAGCCTACGTAGTAGACTTTAAGGAAAGCCCAAATTTAGCTTTCCATGCTTTAGGCCTAGATTTTCGTACTTGATATTTTTAGAGAAAAATATGATCTTTAGTATGGTTGCGTAACTCTCGTTGAGTAGAGCAACTTTAATTCTTAGCCCAAAGCGATTAGACGGTTCAATCTTCATAGATATGAAGAAGAAGATCATGAAGTCTATTTCTTTTTCTTTCTTTTCTTTTTCTCTTTCTCTTTTCTATCTCTCTGTCTCTGGCTGAATGTTGGCGTCTGATTTTAAATATTAGATTCACATCGCGCCATACGTTTAATTTTAACGGGTCAAATTTTATTCCGAATAAAATTAAATATCCTCTCGTATTAAGTTTAATTTATTTTTGGGTTAATTACAAAATGCCTCCTCCAAGTTTGGGTCATGTTACAATCGACTCCCTCGGGTTTTAAATTCGACAATTTGCCCCCTTAAAGTTTGAATATTTTTTAATTAGCTGAAAGAGTGGATGAAAAATATAAGTTTCTTTGACGGACCTCAGGTTGATACCTTGGGTTTACGAGTTCAATCCGAATATTAAAATGGATTTAACCCGGATATTCATAAATATAAATATACTAGGGGTAACCCGTGCCTGAAGGCACGGTACAATGTAAACCAACCGATTAATTTGAAAAAAATTTACTTTAATTTGCTTTAATTAAAGAAATTAAAATCAGTTTAGACAAGTTGACATTTGTTGGCAATTCCTATTTCGACAGAGATTGCTCTAACAATAGAAGCCCAGGCAATTCACAATCTGTCTATAAAATTCAAATTCTCTTGAATTCACAATAATTAGAATTCATAATCAAAATTCTCCAAAAAAATCACCATTCCGGACCCACCTATCAAAACAAACATCAATTCCAATCAAAATAAACCAATTCCATAATGTGTGTTTGCTTCACTTTACTAAACTCAATTCACACAACAGACACACAAAAAAAAAACCCAAGCAGACAACCAGTGACTGAAGGCACTTTATAGCCCATGAAAATTCGGTTAATTTGATGCAGATTATTCTTTATTTCATTTAATTAAAGGAAGTAAAATCAATGTAGTAAAAAAAAAATTTGGGTCACATAAATAGAAGACCATGAAATATGAACATATATACAGAACTGAAAAATGAACAAAATAATCCCACAAAATCAACGATCCATACCCAACAACCAAAACAACAAGCAATTTCACATTAAGCCAAAACAAATCCCCATAAATGTTTAATTAGTTCACCATATTAAACACAGAATAAACAAAAACCCACGTAAATCTGATTAATTTGATACATGTTAGTATTTATATCATTCAATTAAAGAAATTTAAATCAATATAATAATAACCCGATATTTTTGCAAAATTTCGACAAAATTTTCTTTAAAAATAGGAGGTCATTGAAATGTCAACCTGTGTACATAACTGTAAAACAAACATTACAATCCCCAAAAATCAAACAATCCATACCCAACAACCCATGCCCAAGGGCACAACGCAACCGCAGTTGCACATCGCAGTTTAAAATTGATTTGGTGTTTACCCTGAAAATGCACAATATAAAATGCAAACACATAACAGTTTTATGTACACCTGAGTGCACGATACAGTTTTAGGAATGATTCACAAGCATATTTAGACTACACATAATATATCCACCATATCATATGTTTACCTGGTTGTTATATCCAAAATAACACTGTTTTTTTTTATCAGTTGTAGAGTAGACAACTAAATGATAATCAGAGTTGTTGTGGGGCATGAAACAACAACCTTGTGTAAACAATCTGTGCATCCAAATATTTGGCTATTCTGCTAAACGTAATTGAACCTAGCATCCCAGCAATGAAAAACTCTGCATAAATCCACAGAGTCCGATAAAGAATAAAAAACCCACAAAACCATCTGAATAAACAAATTTTGACATTTTCATCCCTTTTTTTGCAATGAAATTGAAATTAATAACCCTCTTAACCACTCACATATAATCTTTCACTCTCTTCAATACACGAAAGCTTGGCTTCAAACCACAAAATTCATCAGGAAGTTTTGCTTGTGACAGGGATAAAGTTGCAAAGAAGTGAACATAACTACATATACATATAAATTGATCTACTTGACACATATATAAAAAATATGATTCAATGCTAGGTTCAAGTCTTTTAATACAAAATACAGAATATATGTTCAAACATCATGTGAAACCAACAAAAAGAATGCATAAATGCATATAGCCATTTTTCATCTTAATGAGATAAGGCTTCCATGGGTTCTTAAATGAGAAAGTTTTACATTCAAAATTTTATCTACCTTCACTTTCACAACATTTTTTTATCAGCCAAGAAGTTAAAAACAAAATTGTTGTGTTTGGCCATTAAGGGGAAACAAAAGGAGATGAACCCTGAAGGCCAAAGACTATAACACACTTCTTTCAAAACTATCACCACCTAGAACCGCCTTCAAACATCATAAAGAAATCCAACCCAGCATAATAGAGATCAAAATCATCAATTGTAGCCAAAGTTTTCTTATAAAAAAGGCAGCGCACAAAGAGAAAACAAAATGAAATCAATAAGAACCTATCAAAGCAGCAACTATCAAAATTTCAAGATTCTATACTAAACCAATTCACTTTTTCCGAATTCAATGTTGTTTTCCCACATTACTTCAAATCAAATAAATCCAAACTCAAATAAATCATATTAACAATATATAAAGGTGAACATATTTGATCATTCCAATGCATAGCATGGATCAATTTCAATTGCCAAATATCATTAACATTCAATTTATACAACACAAAACTACCCAGCAGTTACCCAACAATTCCAATTAAGAACTAACCCAACTCAATTTTTCCACCATCCACATCTCCATCACCACTAAACCTCTTGTCAATACATAAACAACGATCAGTACAACATACCAGTTGAGTAAACCAATTTTCTTTTCCAGTAGAACTATCAATTTTTTCTTTCCCCTTCGTCGAAGATGGAGCGACACTTAGGTTGTTCAAGTGATTCACATTTGAATTCGCCTAGGTAGTACAAAATAAGGCATTAGTCAAAAAATGCAAACTAATATCAAAATAAATTTTTTTAACAATACCAGTAGCGTTACCTTATCCATATGTAATTTATTGAGCGCACATTCAAACCAAACATTGACAGGTATGTTGTTACTATCACTTAGATCAACCTGTAAGAGCAGCCTTAATAAATTGAATTGTAGGCGTAATGAAATTTACAAATTGTAGGCGCAATGTAATTAATCTTACTGCTTCGCGAAGGTTCGGATCCATCTATAAAAAATAATGATGTGAGACTTAGATACTATAACATAATAGTTTCGACAATACCAATGGCATTAGCAGGAAAGAAAACAAAACAAATTCTTGCATAACCAAATATGGCGAGCTCAAAAAACCCATAACGGTGCCTACAAATCTATAATGAAACTAAGTAACAGTTACAATATACAATGTACTGAATTGACTTTGGTTGACATTACAATGTATGCAATAGTGTTGCACATATGGAGCCATCAACAACACTACATCAACGAAGATATTCATGTCAACCAAAGTCAATTCAGTGAAGGCATACCAAAGTCAATGGAGAAAAAAGGCCAAAAAAACCCATAAAGATAGAGAAAATAAAGCTCTGCAAATTATAACTTGAATTATTAAAATTGAAGTCAAGCAAAAAAAATCAAAGTTATAGTTGTCCAATTTGAATCGATTGAACTCAATTCAAAGAGGAGAAGGCTGAGAAAGAGGAAGAGAAGAGTTGAAGAAGGGGCCTTGGTGGTCATTTCTCCAAGCCTTTAGGTGAAGGTAGGGTTTTTTTTAGTAGTGCAGTTTGCAAATGTGTAATGTGATGGAGGACTAACAAGTGAATGTTGCCATTTATAGAGTGCAACCTTTGTACAATGAATGTTCATAGCTTGCAATATTGTACATTGTTTGAGAGAGATATTATTAAGGGAATGGTAAATACAACTCTATCGCAGTTGATTTATGACTATAAAAAACTGGGATCAATCCCAAATGACCCCATTAAGTCATATTCTCACCTAAATAAATATTAATTTCACTCGAGTTGAATAGTAACTTTTAGTACAAATGACCTCATTAAGTCATATTATCACCTAAATAAATACTAATTTCACTCGACTTGAATACTAACTCTTAGTACAATAACGAAAGTTTTAATGACTGGAATTATACTAAAATCGAAAATTAGCCTTTGTACAATGACTGTTCATAGCTTGCAATATTGTACATTATTTGAGAGAGATATTATTAAGGGAATGGTAAATACGACTCTATCGGAGTTGATTTATGACTATAAAAAATTGTGATCAATCCCAAATGACCCCATTAAGTCATATTCTCACCTAAATAAATAATAATTTCACTCGAATTGAATAGTAACTTTTAGTACAAATGACCTCATTAAGTCATATTATCACCTAAATAAATACTAATTTCACTACACTTGAATACTAACTCTTAGTACAATAACGAAAGTTTTAATGACGGGAATTATACTAAAATCGAAAATTAGGAAAAAAGAAAATCATTCTCTAAAGTTTTAATGAATGGAATTTACATATAACCAACATAAAATTTAGAAAGTAAATAAATCAGCATGTTCTAAGCATTGACATAATGATACAATATTAAAATGGCATTTCGTCAGCTTTGTTTGTATCGAATGCTAAAATTCTCGTCACATGAACTACATCGATTTGATACCATGTTTAAGGGCATCCAATCCAAAATCATTGGGCCATGTTGGGAGAGACTCATCAAAAACATATATTAGTTTGAGATGTGTTTTTTTTTTTCCAAAAAGTTTTAGATTGAGATGTGTTATTATATCAATGTGAAGCAAGATTTAAGATCCCCCTTAGATAGTAAATATAGTCGATAGTGAGATTGAAACGAAATGAATGAAATTAAAACGAATAAATTTTTGGAATGTATTATTATATCAATGTGAGACAAACTATAATACAATTATGAAATCAAAGCAGGCAAGACCATTGTTGTCCAAAAAATGGAATTAAATGTCCAATTCGAAGTTATGAAATCAAAGTTTCTAACAAAATCCGCATTATAAAATAAGATAATCAAACCGAGTTCACAAATCCACATTGAACCTAATCAAATCGAATTCAAATTCAACCTAACCAAACGATGTTCACAAAATTGAAATTGAACAAAGTCAAAGATGAGTGTATGGGTAAGGGAAATGGTATGTTCTAAATCTCATCCTCCTAAATCCAATAATCCCAATTACTTTAGCTCCAATTACTCTAAAATCAAGCACAAACTAATTCCAATAATCCTAATCACATACTAATTCCAATAAAGGCATATTCACCTCAATTTTAAACTCTTAACTGTATTTAGGCAATCTCATATTGAGCAAAATCACAACATAATAGGACTAAGATGTTAAATCAAAAGCCATAGAATTTACCGAATACATCAAGCATTCACCTAGTGTGGGTGTGGGTGTTTGTTTCTGCTGTGTGAGCAGCTAACAACCTGATAATCTAGAACAATAGAAAAAGTAAGCCGATGTCCAAGTATATCCCAAGTCTGTGTAAAGCTAAGACCAGAAAAAAAAAAAAAAAACTGTTGTAACAAGTTCTTCAATTCTTTATGAAGTTGATTATATATTTAACAATGAAACCAAGAAGCTGATTACATAGTTTAAGGTTTCTGTTCAGCCAAAAAAAAAAATCGCATCTTGGTGTAAATTACCCAAAAAACAAGACAAACATGCCATCATCCACAAATCAGAAGAACGAACAATTTCTGCAGCAAAACTAATGCAAGCAGTATGAATGTGACCATCAGAAAACTTATACTTAATTTTAAAAAATATCAAGATCAACTCAAGAGAAATTATGCTTCGAAAAATCCCAATTATTACAAGGTAACACCAATTAATAAGTGTGTTACCATCAGGAAACATTAGATGTGGGTGCGTGTGTGCTGGGTCTGTGTTGGGTTTGTTTGTGTGTGTGTGCAATTTGTGTATGGGCGAGTGTGGGTGATGAGTGTGTATGTGTGTGTTGTGCGCTGTGTGTGTGTGTGCAATGTGATTGTGTGTGAACAAGAGAAGTGTGGGTGATGTTGAGTAGAAGAGGGCAGAGAAGAGGTGGAGGTAGGATGGGGGGTTAGCGTGTGTGTTTGTGTATGTGTGTGTGTGTGTGTGAGTGAGAGAGAGAAAGAGAGAGCGAGAGAGAAAAGGCATACCTGGGAGGCTATTTCGGGGGCAGTGCAGGGAAGGAGATGCAGGGAAAAAAAGGAGATGCAGGGAGAAAAAAAAAAGAAGAAAAGGAGATGCAGGAAGGCTGAGAGAGAGAAAGAAAAAGAGTGAGTGAGGGGGTAAGGAGTAACCAAGGGTGGGAAAAAAAAAAAGATGCAAGAAGGCGGCGGCTTGTCTGACAGGTGAAGGGACTGAGTGGCTGAGTGGGTAGTTTTTTGAAAAAAGTCAGAAAAAAAAAAAATGCATCAGGGAGGCAGAAGGTGGTTTGTCTGATCGGTGAGGGACTGAGTGGGTAGATTTTTGAAAAAAGTTGAGTGTTGATTTTTGGGGGTTGGGGGTGGGGGTGGGGGTGGGGGTGGGGGTGGGGTGGGGGATGAGATATATATTAGTGGCGTATAATGAATTGATTTGAGACCGTTAAATTTATTTGTTGAAACCACCCAATTTTATATTATAGATCCTTCGGTCTATTAGGGTTAACCTTCGGTTTTCGACCCAAATATTCGTGTGCCTCCCTCACTTTCACTATCAGATCTATCTCTCACTCTCAGATTTATCTCACTCTCACTCTCACTCTCAGATCTATCTCTCCCTCTCACTCTCAGATCTATCTCTATCTCTCACTCTCACTCTCACTCTCAGATCTATCTCTATCTCTCACTCTCACTCTCACTCTCACTCTCAGAGCTATCTCACTCTCTCACTCTCAGATCTATCTCACTCTCTCACTCTCACTCTCACTCTCACTCTCAGATCTCACTCTCACTCTCACTCTCAGATCTATCTCTCACTCTCACTCTCACTGTCAGATCTATCTCTCCCTCTCACTCTCAGATCTCACTCTCACTCTCACTCTCAGATCTATCTCTCCCTCTCACTCTCAGGTCTATCTCTCCCTCTCACTCTTACTCTCAGTCGGGTGACCCAACAGTGGATCAAAAGAGTTGCAGATGTTGACTTGACTTACTCAACTAGCTTCTGCTACCATAGCTTCACACTTTCTGCAAAAAAAAAAAAAAAAATCAGAAGGACTTGGCTCAAACTGTTTTTGATTTTGTTTTCGAGAACTTGGAGCTGCTACTTGCACGTAAGGTCTACGGGTATCCAGATCATAAGCAGCAGATCGAATATCTATACAAGGACCAGGGCCAAAAATTCCTGTGGATCTTCGTCAAGGAATTAGCTGAGAAACGCTCTGAGCACAATGAAGTGAAAATTCTGGTGACAAAACTCGTTGATGTGGCAAACAAGGCAGCCAATTTTGTCAAATTAATTTTGGACGAAATAGATGATACCGAGCAAAAGCTCATTAGTGTCAAAGAAGATCTTAAGATTATCAACACAATGGCACGGGAGATTTGCACCAAGGTGTACGGTATTGGAGTCCAGCAACTGCAAGAATGTGGTGGATGTTCATCTTCATCAAGAGCAGGCTGTGGCACTTTAGTAGTGGAGGATGAAACTGTGGTGGTGATCTCGCAATTTGGTAAGTCTTCCGAGATTGCGAGAAAAGATACCGAGGAAGCAATGGTGGTGGGCTTTGATAGTGAGGCGGCGAGGTTGGTGGATCAGCTTACTGGAGGACAAAAGCAGTTAGAAGTGGTCTCAATTGTCGGCATGCCCGGAAGTGGTAAGACAACTCTGGCCAGAAAAGTGTACGATGATCCTTGGTTTACATCTCACTTCAATGTTGGTGCCTTTATCAGTGTTCCTAAACATGGCGATTTGTCGCTTGGAGTTTTAGATTCGTATCTTTTTATCACTGATCAAATTCGTAAAATGAATCATGAAGAGCTATGTAAAGAGCTTTATACATTCTTGGAAGGCCAGAGATATCTTCTTGTCGTCGATGGTATAAGGGATATTTGTGACTGGAACTATTTAAGGAGATGTTTTCCAGGTGACAATAATGGAAGTAAAATTATTCTAACTACTCAACATGAGGGTGTGGCTTTCAAAATTAAACCCCGTACTCCTCATTTGCTGCAGCCTCGTCTCACTCTCCGTGAAAGTTGTGTTTTACTGGAAAAGAAGGTATTTGGGGAAGAACTCTGCCCTCCAGAATTATTGGAATTCGGCAGGCAAATAGCAGAAAAGTGTCATGGACTACCTCTCACAATTGTTGTTATAGCAGGACTCCTTGCAAAGGAAGAAAAGACGCAATATTTTTGGGAGCATGTTGCCCAAAGTGTATTTTCTTACGTGGCTGCGGTACTTATTTTCTCCTTTAAGTTTGATACGTCTCTAGAACTTGCTTACATTAACATTATTGAGGATTCTCTGGGGCTTGGTTATATCAGTGATGATATTAAAATGACTATAAAGAAAGAGGTCATGAAGCATTATACCAAAAAAATGTGTATCAGAATCCCACAAGATGAAAGGACCTCCTGTGGGAGTTCATTAATAGGGAGAACACCCAATGAACCAAAAATCATGGCCAGCGGAAATTCGTCAATACAAAGAATTCTCAATACAGAGGAAACAGGCACAAGGAGTCCTCCAGCAGCTGGTATTCCTAATGTAGATAAGGAAATTGTGGTTGGATTTGATCAGGAAGCAGAGACCATTAAAGAGCGACTTATAGGCCAGAAAAAGTTAGAAGTTGTCTCCATTGTGGGCATGGCTGGACTAGGTAAGACAACTCTAGCTAGAAAAGTGTACGATGATCCTTTTACTGTATATCACTTCTATATTCGAGGTTGGGCCTATGTGTCTCAAGTGTACACAAAGAGGGATTTGTTACTTGACATTTTACATTCTGCTTTTCTGCTTAGGGATGAAATTTATGAAATGAGTGATGCAAAATTAGGTGAAGAGGTGCGCAGATGCTTAAAGGGTAAGAGATATCTTGTCGTGTTGGATGACATTTGGAATATTGATGCCTGGTATGATTTGGAAAGATCTTTTCCAGATGACAATAATGGAAGTAGAATTATGTTCACCAGTCGGATAGCAAATATTACTCTGGGTGCTAAATCTAATGGCTCTCACCATCTACGCTTCTTAACTCAAGACGAAAGTTGGGAACTGTTGCAACAAAAGATATATCAAAGAGTATATTGCCCTCCAGAGCTGGTGGAAATTGGAAAGCAAATGGCAGCAAATTGCCAGGGACTACCCCTTACCATAGTTGTATTAGCCGGAATTCTTGCAAAGACAGAGAAAACAGTAGACTGGTGGAACCAAGTTGCTGAGAGCGTAAGTTCATACACTCTTAGGGACCCAAATCAGTGCATGGATGCTCTAGCACTGAGTTACAACTACTTGCCTCATCACTTGAAGGCATGTTTTCTCTACTGTGGAGCATTCCCAGGAAACTATGACATCCCAGTGTGGAAGTTGGTGTGGTTATGGATAGCTGAGGGGTTTATACCACGAATTAGGCACAAGAGCATGGAAGACACAGCGGTCGATTACTTGATGGACCTAATTGATAGAAATCTGGTTTTAGTTGCCAAAAAAAATTCCGGTGGTGAAGTCACAGTATGTCATCTGCATGATCTGTTGCACGATTTATGCTTGAGAAAAGCTGATGAAGAGAATTTTCTGCTACCGATTAACGGGTATGAACAAGTTCTTTCTTTTTCAGGTCTAGCAAAGAGACGTCGCTTGTGCATCCATTCGAAAGATTTTCATTATATTTCTTTTGAGCCTCCAACAGCAAACTTGTGTTCTCTCTTATGCTTTGGTCCTGAATCAGATACATTATCTGGGAAGCATGCGTCACACACTTTTCGGACCTTAAGTCATCTTAGGGTTATGGATTTCTCATCCATTCCTGTCACACACTTTTCTGAGGAGTTATTACAACTTGTTCATTTGAAGTACTTAGCACTTCGGATTAGGGATGGTAGTCTTCCAGCATCAATATCCAACCTGGAGAACTTAGAAATCCTTATTATATCATCAAGGGTCAATGTAATCGTGCCAAAAAATATATGGAAGATGTGGAAGCTGAAACATCTGCTTATTACATCAAGAGAAAATAATATCGAGATGCCTGCTTGTTTTCTGTACCCATTGACAAACCTCCAAACCATCTCACAAGTATGTCTTGCTAGTTTATGCCCGGACATCTTGAGAAGGACTCCTATTCTTAGAAAGCTAGGATTTTGTGGACCTATGATGTCAGAGTCCAGTAATGTAACATTCCCCGATCTACACTTCCTAAGTCACTTGGTTACATTAAAGTTTCTAGACACGAATACCCAGGTCCGCATGTCTCGCAATTTGAAATGGGAAAAGCTTCCTCCAAATCTCAAAAGGCTAACTTTATCGAACACTGATCTAAAGTGGGAGGATATGAAAATCCTAGGGATGCTACCGAACTTGGAGGTTCTCAAATTAAAATTTCATGCCTGCATAGGAGAAAAGTGGAGAACTACTGATGGGGGATTTCGTCGACTCAAAGTTTTGAGAATTTTCCACTCGAATATTGCACAATGGGAAGCCTCTTGTACTCACTTTCCAAGCCTTCAGCGATTGATGCTGCGAGGATGTTCTCAACTCCAGGAAATCCCTTTTGAATTAGGGGATATTTTCACACTGGATATTATTGAGCTGATTGATTGTAGCTCCTCTGCTATAAAATCTGCAAGACAAATTGAGGATGAGCACAAGAAAAATGAAAACAATTTGCCGCATATCCGTATTAGCCCTCCAGATTGGGAGCTTAATACATATTATTGACTCTGCTAAGCATTGCCGAGTGCTGGCACGACTAAAATTGAAGAGCTTGGGGTATTTTTTTCTAGTTATCTCCTTTTGAATAATAAAACATGTTCTCTCCTTGGAAATTGGGGCATCTAAATCATAGCTTTGGAAATTGTTTGCATAATGTAATGTGTAATTGCACGTTTATGTCCCACTAATACTGGGGTCATGTAATGGGTCATCCTGAAATTTTGCCCCAATTTCCTAGTAGTGGCCATTTCTCCTGCTAATCAAGATACTGCCACTTAGTTTTACCATGGCAAGGCATTGGTTTATTACTTTCTTTGTTCTTCAGATGTGTTGTTTTGAGTTGGGTTCCTTGTTTACGAGGTGGAAGTTTTTTTCTAATTAGATTTTGTATTTCCTAGTCAAAAAACATTTGGAATGCTAGCGAAACTAGATCTAATGGACCAAGGAACAAATGCACTAGGACAGAAATTGTTCTTGTCTTTTGATCTTTACACATTGTAACACCCATTCTCTAGTGTTTTCTTATTTTATCCTCAATTTTATTATGTTTAAGGTACTAGATGGAAGAATATACAAGCTAGAAGGTCACATTGTTGGAGTCCTTGTGAATCACTTCAATTTGAGATCAACAACAATCTTGAAATGATGGCTGCTTGTTCAGAGGAGCTGGATTGTTTTGACTCTATCACTGAATAGCATAAAATGGGATCAGAGTACAGTTTCTTATCAGAAAAACAAAAAGTAGGATCAGAGTATCTCTTACAAAACCTTTGTCTAATGTTTTTCTTCCTCTTCCTTACATTTTTTATTAAGATGTTTTCTGGAAAGCAATTGATTATAATGTTGTAGGACTGCCCTCACATTGAAATTTCTTTTTTCCACAGTTGGAGACTGGTATCAGGCAGCAAATGTCCAACATTATTGCATTAATAAGTAAGACAACTAATTTTTTTAGCAACTGGAAGGTTCCATGGATGGAGTTGTAATTATTGAGACCCACATGTAATCATTTGTGGTTTATAAATGAGATTGTTTGTTGCTCTGTTTCAATTAATACCCGTATTTTATCTGTAGGCATCATGGTACATGAGTTTGGAAATGTGGCATGCATTTGACAGTATCCTGGATGGAGGGTAATGCTAATTTTTCTGGTTATAGCATTTATTAGAAGCTTTTAACATGTAAAATTCTACATATACCATGTGTTATTCAATGATGAGAAAATTAATGATCAATTCCTATGAATTCCCTGTGAAACATATAAGAAAGATATGATGTTTGTGGTTTGGGCAAACAATAGTTGTTGAAGTTGATGATCTTTGTGCAATTTAGCTAGGATGATTCATTTTAGAGTCATTCCAACTAATCGAGTACAAGTTGTCTATTTCATTTGTTTTCCCCTTTGTTCATCAGTAATTGAAAACAAAACCACTGTATATTCTTGAGTGTAGTGGCATTCATAAGATTTAGTGATTAGTCAAAAACATATGGTTTTGAAGTTTTGTTCACCTCTTATATCACGATAGACTGTGCTGAATATCCTGGCAATGTAAATTTACTAAAGCTTAGTATCCATAAGATAAAAGTTTCTCATTCCGTAACTCTCCACCAGATGTCAAACAAGAAATCCTAGGAAAATAGAAATCCAAAAGAAAAGTAAATTTTTTTCAAGTTTTGTCTGCAAACACTTGTAGAAAGTGATGCTATTACTGCAAGACTAAGTCACAGGATTTCATGAAGTATTGAACATGCCATCTATGTGTTGGAATGGATCATGAAAATGTGAGAAGCTATCCCACATTGTTATTACGCCAAAGCCTTTTAACATATGTTGCTAGACCTAAATGGATCACACAATAAGTTATGCACTTGAATCTCACTACCTTACCAATAGCATGCAATTTGTTCACAGGATTAGTTTATTCTTGAGAGGGAACATATGAGGAGGGTATTGAAATATTTTGTACATTTATATCTTATAGCACACGCAATTTAAGTGGCGTGTAATGTGTAAAGCATGCATGTGAGTGGGATGAGAAATTTCTATGAAGTTCCTTGATATTTTAGTCATCAACTATTACATCTATCAGGTTCCATTACTAATCACACCTTCTCATCAAAATGTATTTTTCTCAATAATAAATATGCCGGGAGTTTTTCATGTAGACTTTGATCCCACCTTTTACCTAAAATCGTCAAACACATTTGTTGTACTTGTTAAGAGAATTTAATTAAGCAAAAGGGACTTTTCTTTTGATATGGTCACCTTACACTTCTCCATAACCTTAAGATATGACTTCACGACTACTGGATCCGTGATGACAATGTCATCGCCCAATAGAGCATAATCAAAGAACTTCACCCCAAGGCGTACCCTCCATGCTGCATACCACACCAACATATGATGCGTGTTGTTTCCACATTCTAGAAATATAGCATTTACTGTCACTGCAAATCTAATTACTCTTTAGGAAAATATAGTGCTATTCAGAGACAAGCGAGATGAAAGTATGCCATTCAGAAACCTACACGCAACCATAGGCTGCAGGCCATTGCAAATTATTGCTTAGCCATCAGGTTAGCATCACAATGGAATAGTTATGACAGTAGTTAAACCAAAGTTTCTATGTTTTAGAAAGGTATCATCCTTCTCTTATTTCATGGTCATAATTAATTTGCACAAACACTTCCACTGCAAAAATGCTCAGTCTTTCCCATCGGTGTGGGCTGCTAGAGAGAAACTGGAAACATAGCTAACGTCGGAATAATTTGCATAAATGCTTGCTTTTATACTTGAATCCCTATTCTCAAGTTAGGAAACTGAAGAATTTGCTATTGCACCAAGCCATAAAATTGAAAATGATCGGGAGGTGGATAGGGTGAACATCAAAAGGCCATCAACTAGCATTCGTGTTTTATTTGTGGGAGCAAGGAAAGATAATCTTACTACTGAGAACCTAACTCTAGTATTGTTTGTATAAAGTGACTACCTTTAGGCTCTCTTGATGGTGCTTTATCAGTAGTCCAATAAATTTAAGTGAAAATTGTCCATAAGTCTATTTCGGTGACCTACTTTGTCAATTAGTCCAAGTAGAGACTTTTTTTAGTCAGTAAATTCAGTTCAGCTGACCCTTTTTGCCCTCTAGTCCAAACTAATTATGTCATTTTTTATTTACTACGGGAATGCCCCCATTTAGTACAATTGACGCCTCTCAATCTCTACGCAATTCTTTACATCAATCTTGGGTTTACTTTCTCTCTCTAAAATCTTGAAACCCTAGATTTTGTCTTATAATGTGGTCTTGGTTGGCCAGATCAGCGTCTATGATGGAACCTTTGTCTGGGACGGATTGGTTCTACAGGGAGATCTCAATAAGATCTCCGTCAGAGTTCTGTTCCAATTTTTCAAGAAAGGTGTGTCATCCATGCCGCTTGGACATCACTTACAAAAAGGTGTGTCATCTAATTTTTCGGAAAGGTGTGTCATCCAGAGTTCTTGATTGGATTCTAAGAAATATGAAAACATACAATAGTAGATGTTTTAAATTTTTTATTATTTTTTGTTTGGGATATTATAAAACCAAATCTGTAGTTTATTGACCCAAAAATCACTAATTTGGTGTAGCTAGATGAAATTATTGTTTTATGACTTTAACTATTATAGTGTTGCTTGGTTACTAAGAATATGCAGGAAACTTAACGAAAAATTTTATATCTAATTTCAGATATTCTATTGTTTGTGAATATGTTCAATGAGTTAATCCTCATAACTAACTAATCGCTTTTGAACTACATGATTAGGGAGGGGGAAATAGAGAGAAAATTGCGCAGGGCATGGATGGTTAGTGAGTAAATTCTAAACAAAGCTTGAGACTCACTAGAAATGCGGTGTCCACTTTTGTCACATTATTTCAAGTCTTGAATCCATAATTGAGCTTGTTGAGGATAATTGCTCTTTGCAAGTCCTAAATTAACATTCTTTGCAAGTCTTGAATTAACATAGTTCTTGATTTATGGGCTCTAAGACTTCTGATGAAACAGTGAGACTTGAATGTTGGGTTATTGGTTTCCTACATTTCTTGCTAAAATGTTTAGATTCGGTTTCCTACATTTTTTTGTTAAAATTTAAATTTAATTAGACTTGCACAATTTATTTGTATTGAATTAAAATGGTCCTATATCTAATTTCGGTCTTAATAAACTTGTGATACATTGAATTTTTTTTCAAATTTTTTATATTAATTTTGTTCTATTTTAATTATTTATTGTCCTTATTAATGGTTTTTTAAAGATAATGATAAAATATTTAATTTGTTGTCCATATATACGTGACCCTTTTCTTGTTGCCTCTTTTTATATATGATGAGATATATAAATTGCACTTTCAATTGACGTTCCTTCAATGAAACCATACTGATAAAAAAAGTGTTAAGAACTAATATTTTGTAAATTTTAAATTGTTATTAAAAAGTGTTATTAATAAATTTTAAATTGCCTCCATTGTGAAAAACTTTTGGCTCCGCCCATGGGGGGAGAGAGAGAGAGAGAGAAGGAAAGATACCTGGATGGAGCAAGGATCAAAATGAAAGTTCTTGGAGTAGCAGTAGTCATATACATGTATTGATAAAAAGGACCTTGGAAGAATGAAGGGTCAGAAAAAAGCTCTAGGATTTCTTTTGGCAAAAAATGATTGTTTAGATCTATCTCATGAGTTTTTCAAGGCTTCCAATGTATTGAATGAGATGTATTGCCTATAATGGATTTCACATCTATCATTGCTATTTTGTGACTTAGGAAGGCTGCAATGTCAGCAAAAAGCCATGCCTTTTTTTTTTAATCAAAAAATCTTTTTAGACAGTTTCATTGTTGCTGATGATTTTTGTCATTGGCATTTTAGGAAGTACCTTCTGGCAACACCTGAATGGCAGGAGAAGGATATTGCTCTAGTGTTGACCATATGGACAAGTACTCATAGACTGTGTTGCAATAATTTTCTTTGATTTATTTGATAAGCTATGCAATATGCAGTAAGTTTTGATGAGTTGTCACTATATTTGAAGTGGCAAGAAGTACATGATGTGGGGTCCAAAGTTGAGTTATAGCCTTCAAGGAAAGAGGATACTACAAATAATGGGAAAGAAGGATTTCAAAGCACCATCAAGTGAGGAAGCACCTTCAAATGCCAGTGTTGCTGCTAAGCAATATATAGAAAAGCATTATAAGAGCAAATGAAGAACCTGCTGTGCGGTATGACCTCTATGTTCCCTTTGATTATAACATGTAAATTTTGTTCAATAGGTCACATCTAGATGATATATCTTGCAATGAATTATTATTTGTTATAGGTGTTACCTAGATTGAATTGCCTGTGCCTTCAGGTGTGGCGACAATGGCAGTGGTGACCGGAGCTTTTTTTAAGTAGTGGTGGGAGTGGTTAGTAGTTGTCATGTGTTGTTCAATGTTGATAAACTTAATGGTTATTTCTTACTAGTTTTCTATAAAACTTATCACATAGTAGATAGTGGTACTTGGAGTTGCGAAATGATCAAATGATGTGGTTTGGAAATGATACTAATCTATATTGGTAGAACTTTAAATATGTTATGCTACTGGGAAAGGACCTGTTGTTTGTAGTTTGGCAAGAAATAGTGGATGATCCTTGAGCAATTTAGCTAGGATCATTCACAGGGGCGTGGGGGCTACTGCCCCCACTGCAATTTTGAAAAATTTTGGGGAGTAAGTTGAAATTTTCAAAATTTTAGAATATGATAGAAATTGCCCCACTGAAAAGTTTTTAAACTTAAGGGTAGTCATGTATTTGATAAAACTATTGGGGTTCCTTTAGATTTTAGGAAAAATATAAAATTACTTTTAGACCATCTCCAATCCTTCCTTTTTTTTTAAAAAAGGTATAAAATTCTTAAAAACATTTTCTAATGTTAGACCCATACCGATACCAAATGAAGGGAAACTTTTTTTTAAACTCAGATTAAGGGAGACCTTTTTTTAAACTCAAATCGTTAATGGTGAGATTAGACTCTCCTTTAAAGATCCAATGGTCATATTTTGCCCTCTTTTAAATTTGAATTTGTCCTTATTTAAATTTGAGTTTCTCTTCCTTTAAAAAAAGATTTGTCCATTGGAGAAGTCTATACCAAATCAAGCTTTTTACCCTTTTTTTACTCAAATTTGGGGTAGAGTTTGGGTCTCCATCGGAGACGCTCTTACGTCAGAGTCATGTATTTTGTCAGTCTCCTCTGACACTGGCCAAAACTTCATTTATTGAAGCATCATCCTTTCAATTCTAAGGGGTCTGTATTTGGAATTTACATGTTAAATTGAATTGACTTGGGAATTGCAATTTGTTAAATTTAATTGAATTTCTGTATTTAGGACTTACATGTGTGAGAGATGATTAAACTGTTTCTCTATCTAAATTTGATTGCTAGATTTATTGTATATTTAATTTTTTAAAATTATCTAAATTATTTATGGTAAAAATTGGTCAATTTTGCTAAAATCTTTTGATTGACTGGGGTTAAATAATGGATACAAAGTTTGTGTTTGACTAAATAAATTAACTTTTAAATCATCAAAGAATAAATTTCATAATAGAAAATACAAATGAAAATTTTTCATATAATGAGTTTTCTTTTGTTGGTTGCTTTTGTATATTGCTTAAAAATATGGGTCGTATCATTAATTGACATTTTTTTTAAGAAACCATACTTTTGTGAAAACAATACTAACATTTGGAGTTTTAATTTTTTTATGTTTAAGGTTGTCCCCACTAGAAAAGTTTGTTCAATAGGTCATGTCTAGATGATATATCTTGCAATGAATTATAAGTATAGTGATTACAGTTAAAGAAGCAAGATGTTACTCATCATGCTTTGCCTCTTATATAGTGATTGACTGTTATCATAGCAATGTAAAAGTTCAAAAGCTAATTATGCATAAGATTTCTTATTCCATCTCCCTCCACTCCTGTGGCCCCAAAAAAGAAGAGAAATCCGAAATAAAGATATATTTTGTTCTGTGCATCCACTGGTGTACCGTTGCAGCAAATAATGTCATTGCTGCAAGAGGAAGTCACAAGAATTCAAAAATAATGCACAAATCATCTACATGTTCAAATGAACTTGTCACCCCAGGGTTATAACATATATTGCTAAATCATCTGGTAACTTAAAAGTAAAGAGGAGTCAATTAATAAGTTTTCACAACAGGAAGTTCCTGTACTTGAACCTCATGACCTTACCAATAGATTGTAGTCTATTCACATGGGTAGTCTACTCTTAAGAGGCAACAAGTGAGGAGGGGTCTTGAAATATTTTGTACATTTCTCTCTAATATCTCACGCTTTTGAAGCAGGATGTTATTGATATAGGATGCTTGTGAATGGGATGAGTAATGAAACTTGTCTAGTCACCAACCAGTATGTCTATCAGGTTCCACAGCTAATCATGCCTTTTCTGCCCTATTTATCCTCAGTAATATGTGCAAGAAATTTCTTTTCAGATAGGTTTTGATCCATTCAAGAAACCAACCTTTTGTTTAAAATCATCAGTCACGCGAGTGTACTTATTCAAAGATACTAAATAAAACTCTCCATTATTCCGATAGTCAGTGTAATCTATCTATTTACTTCTTCAAAAAATGTAGTACTCTCCTGGGGAGTAGGATGAAAGTACGCCAGTAAAAACCCACATGCAACCATACGTACAAGATCATTACATGTTATAGCCATCAGGTTTGCAACACAATGGAATAACTATGGCACTAGTTAACCAAAATTGGTATGCTTTAGAAGGGTGTCATCCTTCTCTTTATTTGATGGTCATTATTAATTTGGACAATCACTCCCAAATGCAAAGTGCTGTGTGTAGGCTGCTAGGAATAGATTAGATACATACCTAACTGTTGGAATAATTTGCATATATAATGTTTCGCTCTTAGACTTAAATCCTCGTTCTTTAGCTTCCGAACTGAAACATTTTGCTACCGTACCAAGCCACTATGATGAATTTGAACGAAGTGCTGCCTTAGAGTCCAACTTGTTATGTCAATCGTCCTTCTATCTCTATGCCTTTTAAATTTAAGCATAAATACCATACTTGGCTGTTTTAATTAACAATTTGTCTGACAAATGGTTTAACACCTAAAAGTAACAATTCATTTGAGAACCCACCCCTGTTTTCTACTTAAATGTGTGGTGGGGTTTAATATTAGACTAGAAGAAATGAATACCAAAGGTGAGTATTTTTCCTCACAACACAGCCACAAAGAAAGAAAGAAAGCGCTGGGTTTTAGATTCCTCTGTGTTTAGCCTAAAAACTTTTTTCTTCCTCATATTCCTCTGTGTTTAGCCTAAAAAGACTACAAGGCAACTTCCATTTCCAATAATACCTTTTCCATCCCTCCTACCTTCTCTTTATTCTAATTTAAAATGCTTATTTTTTACTCAACGGAGCTTAAAAGTTCAACCAAATTTCGGCCTAGGGTGTGGCATATCAATGTCTAGGGATAACTCGTGGCTGAAGGCACGGTGCAATGTAAGTGAGAAGTGATGAATTTGGGAGAGAAATTTAATGTGAATGGTTTTAAGAAGGATGTTGGTGGCTATTGAATGAGTCTATTTAAACCGTCTGATGGGTTTATTGAAGTCTGTCATGTTTTATATTATAAATTATAGATTTGGTACATTGTGATGTGAACTTGTTGGAGAAATATTTTCCAGATTCACATCATTATGTGATCTGTTTGCCATTGAAAAATTTCTCCTGATTCAATTAAAATTTCAATTTCCTACTTTGACTGTTTTGTAGAGAAGGTTATAAGTTCATGAATTTCTTTTATCAGGTGACCAGGTGGAAATTGGATATTTTGTCTTTGACAGTCAACTAGTAGTTGCTTCTGCTTTAAAAAAAGCCCCCCATTGAAAACAGGTTGCAGATGCAGATGGTAAGCAACCCACTTTGGTTGCGCCTCAACAAGGGTACAGAAGGCTAATTGATGGATCTCTAGTTTTTCTTCCCAGCCGAAGCATCTGTTGATACTGCAATCTTATTAGCTCCTGCCTCCTGCCTCATGTAATTGAATTTCACAGCTTTTACATTGGCGATAAGTGGATTTCTTGAATACTAGAGTTTTTGTACAAACTATGTTGGATCTTATGTTGAGTGTTTTTTCAAATATTATTGTAAATGTGCATTTATGGAAGTCTTGTCCCCTGGAGACGTTAGAGAAGTCTAGACACTTACCATTCCTCACCCTTGTATATTTGCAGTTTCACCACATCATCATTAAGATCTTAGGAAGAAGTAAATTTACAGCATATATTTTCGCCTTTCCATCGTTCATATCTTCAAGGTGATTCAGGTACTGTTTATTGTAGGGTAGCAAACTCCACTTTTTGCTACTCATGTAAACCTCCGCCAAATTAAGGGCTCTGAGCAATGGAACAAGGAGCTCTTTTTGCAGAAAATCTTAGATTCTGTCTGTAAGCATTCATGCTCCTTCGCTACGTTTGGTAGGAGGATTAAGCTTGAGAATGGAATATACATGCCATGGAAATGCCTATTCTTATGTTTGGTTGGCAGGAATTAAAACATAGTATTTCCCATTACCAAATCAAACATTGTATTTCCCATTTCATTCCCATGTGTAACACTCTATATCCACTGGATAAAAAACCCGACACTCCTTTCCCTTTCCGATCGTTGGCTCACGTCGTTGCTCAGCTGGATCACTTCATCTCCTCCCCTGATCTCTCTCTCTCTTCTGCTTCAGATCTTCTCTTCTTCCTCACTGACGCCCAGGACCAGCCTATACTAGCTCATACGATCAATCTCAGGTAATTTGTTGCCAAGTAATTTTCAGATCCAACATCAAGTTTCTAGGGTTTGGGGTCTTTTTGCTTTTTCAAATGTGAGTCAGTCTGTTGGAAGTCCTCTGCTTTAATTTTTCAGATCTGTTTTTGCTTTTCTAATTTGAGATATAGAACTAGCTCTTTATGTAGATGACACCACCCACACCTGTAATTGGAGAATCATGACTCATAAGTGACCTAGTTTTTGAGAATAAGTGGAACTGCTTCCTAATGCAGACCAAGTGTTTGTCAAAATGCCGAAGAAAAAAAAGAAGAGGAGAAAATTGCCTTCTTTTGCATTCATAGCTGGTTATGGAGTTGGCCTTTGATTTGTTCAAATCCAAGGCTAGCTGGTTATTGTTTTGCCCTCCGATTTCTTGGTGCAGTGGCAGTGACATATTCAATGTGGCGGGCTGCCTTCTTGAACCTGCGACTCTGAGTTTTTTCTTTTCATTATGTAATGTTCTATTTTTGATTTTGGCAGACAATGAGTTTAATGTATAGCTTAGTGAGTGAAAGCCATATTTGTGCTTCTTTTCTTTTTATCAATAATTGCTGAAACTGATGTAGATTGTCTTGTAATTGCTGGAGTTTTACATTTTTTTACCGAAGAGTTGATTACTCAAAGTATGTATACTTCATGCTTCTAATGCTTGCATATTATAATTTTTTGGAATTATATTTTGCCAACTCTTTGTAGATGATTTATTCAGTGTCCATCATCACATTGATTCTCTTTGATGTTCGATGTACTTTTCTTACAATGATTTATTCACTGTCCATCATCACATTGATTCTCTTTGATGTTCAATGTACTTTTCTTCTAAATATTTTGATTTTGCTATTACTAACAGTGGTGAGTAAGAAATTTAGTAGCTCCATAGGGGGTGGCAGTGAATTACAAACTGTACCTTCGGTGGTTTTCATGTTTAATTTGTACATGCATGTCTTTGTGTATCTGGCTCCTTGTCTAATTATTTCTCCATTTTATTTTTAATCATATATCCTTTGTAATACTTCTCATTATTTGTTACATTTTCACATGGTTTGCCTCCATTACTCTGGTGCCGACAGTGCTACAAAGCTTTGGAATATCATTGTTTAACTAGAACTATACATTGTTGTGTCTGACTATTTCCTACATTATTTGACCTTGGAAGATTGTGGGTCTTCGGGCTTCCTTGCATTGTGAGGCTCATGTGATATGCTTGCAATATTAAAGATTGGATTTTCTGAAATTTGTATAATGAGTAGTTGTGTGAAGCCCCAAATACAAAGTGAGACCAATCCGGTTTGTTTCTTGAGCGGCATGCCCATTCGAGGTATTTATGATAACTACCTACCACTGTTAAGATGGAGTTTTGAATGATCTTAAGGAAAGTATGGATGCATGATCATAGAGAAAAAAAAATTGGGAGCTAGTACATGATTCGGCATTATATTTGGAAAACAAAATGATTCGGCATTTTGTTTTTGTTATTATGGATGTTCATGTAAATCAAATTATTTTATTTTTGTTATAGGGTGTCCAGGTTTGCGCCGACTACTCCCTCAAGCCCAGCGGTTAGCTACCGTGGCTTGAGCTGGAGAGCATGTCTTTTAAGGGACAATGGTGATTAGTCCTTAAGGGATGTGGGAAAGGATTGAACTTGAGATTTTTGGGTTACAAAATGTTAGACTCAACCACTGATTAATTTATTTTGTTAATTTCATGTATATGAGTTTAATTTATACGTCAATTTCTATTTATTAAAATTTAGAGTGGAATAAATTTATGATTTTTTCAGGCATTTTTTTTTTTTTGGTATGATTTTATATATTGTACATTCTATTGGATTTGTAGGTGATTTAACAAAAAGAATCTAACTTTTTTTTAAAAAAAAAAATATCGCTTTTTCTAAAGAAATATTTCCTTGTAAAAGTTAGTCTTATACTAAACAAATTATTTTTACATGAGAACATATTTTTCTTTCATTTATTTCTTGACATTTTTGACAACGAACTAAAATAAGAGTGTGGGGATTGTATATTTTTATTTTGTTTGTCAAGTTTTAAAATTAATAGATATACTTATTGTAAGGAAGGATGTTACATGAATTAAGTTGAAATTTTATAGTTAAAAAAATTATATTGTTTAAATTTCATTTCATTTGAGTAAAAAAAAAATTAAATTCATTCCAATAAGAATTATCTTATCCAAACGTTGGAATGGAATGTGCATTCCATTACAGGACTTGATCTCAAGTAATTGTCAAATATTGGAATAGTAATGCATATTCTATTTCATTGTTAAGTTAATTTTATTCTTATGTTCATTTCATTCCCACTCAAAAGTACTATTGCGAACAAAACACAACGTAAGACTTTTACGAGATGCGCGTAAGTTGATTCGTATTCCCTAGCTGATGAACCGAAAAAAACAAAATTTTTAAACATTGAGAGGACTTGGTGAAAATTTTAAAATCTTGTAAGTACAAAAGTGTCATTCACCCACAAAAAAATCAAAAAGGGCCGGCCACCCTACTTAGTCAAGAAACATTAACATTGTTTATGCGTGAATTGTATTTTGCACCATGAAAGATTTAAATTTTTTTGTTTTGGACTCTCAAAGATTAGTTTTTTACATTGTATGTTCAATCTATTAAAAGTTTTGTAACGTGGTCCTTCAGTTGCTCATTCGGTCAATGACAATTGGTTAATTTTTCACAAAATGAAAAATAAAAGCTAACGAACAAGTCTCATTACAACACTGTTAATATATTAAAGATAAAATATAAAAAAAAATTAATTTTTGAAGATAAAAAATAAAAATTCTCAATTTTTGAGATTCTCTCATTGTTTGTTAATTTATTAAAATATCAAAATCAGAGCCACTTATTAATATGAAGAGTGGCATATGTTTCCATGACTCATCATCACTACTTTGCTTCCACAGTTACTACACACATCGATGGATATAACTGCTTTTGATTCACTATTGTCGACGTTGGTCCTGCTATTAGTTTCCCATCACAGCACGAGTTCAATTCAGAGAGATCAGATCCTATCTATCTACAACGTGCTAATACTCATGACGACCGTCTTCACCGAACTGGTTAACAAATTCCCTGATCGTTATGAAATTAAAATTCTGCTGGAAAAAATTTATGATGTGACTGATATCATGAGTCGATTAAGCCCACCGGTTAAGGAAGTCTGTGATACTGAGGAAGAGGAAAAGCTCGCCAGTCTCAAAGAAGATCTTAAGGCTATCATCACAATGGCGTCGGGGATGTGGGCCAAAATGTATGATATTGAAGTCCCGCAATTGCCCTTACCGAAAAAGAAAGAAAGAAGTCTTGCAAGAGCAGATACTGTGGTGAGCTTTGGTGAGGAGGCGGCCAGGATAGTGCAGCGGCTTATTGAAGGACAAGATCAGTTAGAAGTATTGTCAATTGTTGGTGAGCCTAGAATTGGCAAGACAAGACTGGCTGGAAAAGTGTACAATGATCCTTACATTACCCAAAACTTCAATGTTCGTGCATGTATTGATCTTTCTAAACCCGACCCATCGTTGAACTTTATGGGTTCTTAAAAGGCCAGAGATATCTTCTTATCATTGAGGATATGTGGAACGTTTGTGTCTGGGACTATTTGAAGAGATGTTTTCCAGATGACAACAATGGAAGTAAAATTATACTCACTACTCGGCACAAAGTTGTGGCTTTGTATATTGAACCTCATAGCCCTCCTCATTTTGTTCGTCCTTTAACTCCAAATGAAAGTTGGGTTTTATTGCATAAAAAGGTATTTGAGGACGAAAGTTGCCCTCAGGAATTATGGGATATCGGAATGGAAATAGCAGCAAAATGCGATGGACTATATCTCACAATTGTAGTTATAGCAAGACTTCTTGCAAAGGAAGAGAAGACCCAACATTTATGGAAGCACGTTGCCCAAAGTGTACGTTCAAAAGTGGCCAAGACATATGCTTCTTTCTTGGAGTCTCGTTTCCCTCAAAACCTTGCTGTCATCAATGATATTGATATCTTCCTAGGGCATGGTTGTATCACTGAGCATCTTAATATGACTATGAATAAAGAGCTCAAGAAGCATTCTGACATGAAAATGTGCAACAGAATCGGAAATGCTGAAAACATAGGTTTGTCAATTGTCAGTACTCCCAATTTAGCGAAAATCATGTCCAGGGGAATTGCGTCAGCACCAAGGCTTTTGAATGCCGGGCAAACATTCAAAAACAGTCCACCAACAGCTAATATTCCTACCGTGGATGAGGAAATTGTGGTTGGCTTTGATGATGAAGCAGAGACCATTAAGGAGCGACTTATTGGAAGGAAAAAGCTAGAAGTTGTCTCGATTGTGGGAATGCCTGGACTAGGTAAGACAACTCTAGCCAAAAAAGTTTACAATGATCCTTTCATTGTATATCACTTTTATATTCGGGGGTGGATCTATGTGTCTCAAGTATATACAAAGAGGGATTTGCTCCTTGGCATTTTAGATTCTGCGTTTCAGCTTAGAGATGAGATTTGTGAAATGAGTGATGAAAACTTAGGAGATGAGCTACGCAAACGCTTAAAAGGTAAGAGGTATCTGGTCGTGTTGGACGACGTTTGGAATATTGGGGTCTGGTATGATTTGGAAAAAGCTTTTCCAGACGACAATATTGGAAGTAGAATTATGTTCACCAGTCGGATTACAAATATTGTTTTCCGTGCTAAATTTTGTAGCTCTCATCATCCGCGTTGTTTAACTCAAGATGAAAGTTGGGAACTGTTGCAACAAAAGATATTTAAGGGAGTATACTGCCCTCTAGAGCTGGTGGAAACTGGAAAGCGGATAGCAACCAATTGTGTGGGACTACCGCTTACAATAGTTATAATAGCAGGGCTTCTTGCAAAGACAGAGACAACGCTAGACTGGTGGAACCAAGTTGCCGACAGTGTCAGTTCATACATTGCTAGAGACCCAAATCAGTGCATGGACGCACTGACACTAAGTTACAACCACTTGCCACATCACTTAAAAGTATGCTTCCTCTGTTGTGGAGCATTCCCCAAAAATTATGATATCCCAGTGTGGAAGTTGGTCTGGTTATGGATAGCAGAGGGATTTATACCACAAATTGGACAAAAGCGCAAGGAAGCCACAGCGCACGATTACTTGATGGACCTAATTGATAGAAGTCTTGTTTTAGTTGCCAAAAAAGGGTCTGATGGTGGAGTCAAAGCATGTCGTCTACATGATCTGTTGCGCGATTTGTGCTCGAGAAAAGCTGATGAAGAGAATTTTATGCAGCAAATTAATGAGTATGAACAAATCATTTCCTTTTCAGATCTGAAAAAGACACATCAACGCCTGTGCATCCAATCTAGAGTTTTTCATTATGTTCCTTTAGAGTCTTCTATTGTACAAATTCGTTCTCTCTTGTGCTTTGGTCCCGAATCTGACACACTACCTGAGAAGCATGCATCGCACACTTATCATACTCTAAGTCATCTTAGGGTACTAGATTTTTCATGCATTCCTATCATATGCTTTTCTAAGGAAATATTGCAATTGAGTCATTTGAAGTATTTGGCGCTTCAGATTAGAGATGGGAGGGTACCGACATCAATATCCAACCTTTGTAACCTGGAAAGCCTTATCATATCATCGAGGATGAATATTATGATACCACAAACCTTTTGGAAGATGGTAAAGTTGAGGCATGTGCTTCTTACGTCAGGAGAAAATTATATTGAAAAGCCTTGGTTCGAAGTATCATCCATTACTGGCGACTATCCCTCTTTGAATAACCTCCAAACCATCTCACAAGTGTGTCTTGCTAGTTGTTGTCTGGATGTTTTGGAAAGGGCTCCTAATCTTAGAAAGTTGGGATTTTGTGGGCCCATGATGTCAGAGTATGGTGAGGTAACATTCCCTAATCTAGATTTTCTAAACCATCTTGGTACATTAAAGTTTCGGGACACAAACACCCATATCCGCATGTCACGCAATTTGCGATGGGAAAAGTTTCCCCCAAACCTTAGAAGGCTCACTTTATCAAATACTGATCTAAAGTGGAAGGATATGAAAATCCTTGGGTTGTTGCCAAACTTGGAGGTTCTCAAGTTAAAATTTCATGCCTGCATGGGAAACGAGTGGAAAACAACTAATGGGGGATTTCAGCGACTTAGAGTGTTGAAAATTTTCCACTCGAATATTGAAAAATGGGAAACCACTAGTACTCACTTTCCAAGCCTTCGACAATTGATGCTAATAGGGTGTTCTCAACTCAAGGAAATCCCTTCTGAAGTAGGGGATATACTCACACTAGAGATTATTGAGTTGGTTGATTGTAGCTCCTCTGCTATAAAATCAGTAAGACGAATTGAGGAAGTGCAACAAGGCGAGGGAAACGATGGTCTGCAAATACGTATCATCCCTCCGGATTGGGAGCTCACTGCATATTCTTGACACTATGCTGAGCATGGGTGAATGCTGCCATGACTAAATTGAGGAACCTATGGTATTATGTTTCTTCTTGTGTCCTTTACAGTGATAATACATGTGTTAACCTTATCTGCTTCATGGTCTTCTAAATCATTGCTTTGAAATTGTTTACATAATCTGATTGGTAATTGCATGCTTATGTCTAACTTATAATGAGGTCATCTAATGGATAATTCTTAATATTTGCCCAATAGCATCATGTTGGCCATTTCCCATTCTATTCCAGATATTTCCAATTTTGACGTTGTAAACCTTGCTAGAGAAATTGGTCCTGAGGTATTGTGAAGTTGGTGTGGTAGTTTACAACTGCACAAGCGTCTATTTCTTTCATTGGGATTTCTTGTTTACTAGGAAGAAGATTTTTACTAATTATTGTTGGTATTTTCATGTGTAAGAACATTCGAAATGCTAACTAAAATTAGTCTGGTGGACAGGGGAACGAATGCACTAGATGTGCTGATTCAGTAATTAAAATTTCTCAAACAAATATGCCATAATGCCATTCATGTAATTGTAATAATGGAATACCAAAATCTTTATCACAACATAGTTCTCGTCTTTTGTTTTTTTCCCGAGTATGTTTCTTGTCTTCTGGTTTTTATACCCTGAAACACTTGTTTTTTACTGCTTTCCTCATTTATCCTCCAACTTATCATGTTTAAGGCACTTGATGGCACAACATACAAGCTTCAATATCACTGGTTTGAATTTTTCAACTGTTCCAAGTTGATAACAGCAAGGATGTTGACGTTATAATTGTTCATTAATAGGATTAGTACTTGGAGACTACCTCCTAGATATTGCTTATGGTTGCTCTGTTTCCATTACTAATTGCAACGTTTTTATAAAAACCTTACATCGAGTTAGTTTTCTTCCCGCTGGTATAAATTAGCACTTGGAGACTGGTAACACATTTAACAGAAAAAACAAATGATGATCTTAATGCAGAGTTTGAACATATTGCTAGGCCTATTTCCATGGATGGAGCGGTTAATTGGACTCATATAAAAATTTATTCTTAGTTATAAATGAGAGAGATTGTATCATTCTTTTAACTAATAGTAGTATTTTTCCTGTATGTACAGGCACACCTGTACACAAATTTGGAAATGGATAATGACTTTTTTTTAGTTGAAAATGTGTAATGTCATGTGTTTTTAAATGTTGATAAATTTAACGATTATTTCTCACTAGTGCTCTATAAAACTATTTAGTAATTACATGGTTGATACTGGTACTTGGAATTTCCAAATGAGAAAATGAAGTTTTGAACCGATATTATTCTATAGTGGCAAAACTTTAAATATGTTATGCTACTGGGAGAAAACCTGTTGTTTGTAGGTTGGCAAGGAATACTTGTTTATCATTCACTTTAGGGTCATCCTAATTTATCTAGTAAAAATGGTCTATTTCAATTTTCCCCCTTTGTTCGTTAGCATACCAAAGATGAAAAAAAAATTGTATAATTTTGAGTAAGTGGCTTTCATAAGAATAGTGATTACAGCAAAGAAGTAGGATGTTGTTCATCATGCTTTGCCTTTTAAATGATAATTGAGAAACATTCTTATCGCACCTAAGGTTTTTCACATATATTGCTAAACCATCTGTAAAAGTCAAGAAGGGTGAGTTAATAAGTTTTCACAATTTGCAAGTTCCTGTACTTGAATCTCATCAGCTTACCTCTAGATTGTATTTTGTTGGCAGGGGCAGTCTACTATTCAGAGGCAACCAGTGAGGAGGTCTTGAAATATTTTGTACAGTTCTCTCTAATATCTCATGCTTTTAAAGCAGGATGTTATTAATAAAGGATACTTGTGAATGGGATGAGTAATGAAGCTTTTCTAGTCACCAACCATTATGTACATCAGGTTCCACAACTAATCGTGCTTTTTCTTCCATATTTATCCTCTTCAGCAATATTTATGCAAGGAATTTCTTTTCAGATAGGGTTTGATCTATGCTTGAAACCAACCTTTGTCTAAAATCATCAATCACACTACAGTACTTATTCAAGATGTGATATAAAACTCTCCATTACGTCAATATTCATTGTAATCTAGTTACTTCTTAGAAAAATGCAGTAATCTTTGGGGTGGACCAGGATAAAAGTATGCCATTAAAAACCCACATGCAACCATAGTTACCAGAAACCAGATCATTACATGTTATAGCTGAGCCATCAAGTTTGCAACACAATGTGGCACTAGTTAACCAAAATTTGTATGTTTTAGAAGGATATCATCCTTCTCTTTATTTGATGGTCATTGTTAATCTGGACAATCAATTCTGACTACAAAATGTTGTTGTGTAGGCCCTGTAGGTGCCAGGGATAGATTAGAAACATACCTACTTGTTGCAATAATTTGCATGATGTGGTGTAAAACCTCGCTCTCTAGCTTGGGAAATAAAACATTTTGCAACTGCACCAAGCAATTAAGTTGAAAATGATGAGGACATATAGGAGAACCTCAAATAGCCATGAATAAGAAAGATTGAAACTGACGAGGACCAATGGTCCCTTTAATGTGGGATGCAAGGAGTGATAAATTTATTATAGATCCTTACCTCTAGTATTATTGAACAAAGTGCTGTCTTTAGATTCTAATTTGCTTTCTCAATCGTGCTTCTATCTCTATGCCTTGTAAATTTAAGTACACTTCTTTGTCTAGGCTGCTTTCATTAACAATTTGTCTAAAATAAATGGTTAAGTTTAACAAATTAGCAATTCATTTTAGAATCCATACCCTGTTTTTTACTTAACAAGAATTGAAGGCTTTGTGTGGTGGGGTTAATATTTGACTACAAGAAATGAATCCCAAAGGCGAGTGATTTTTCCTCAAAACACGTATCATCAAAAGAGAGAGAAAGAAGGCATAGGGTTATATTTATGGAAGTATTGGTTAGTTGAAATAGCACTTTTTTCTTCCTCAATTCCATTCCTTTGTGTTTGCCAACAAAGACTAAAAAGCAACTTCCATTTCCAAGAATACCTTTTCGGTTCCATCCTACCTTCTCTTTATCCTAATTTGAAATGCCTTTTACCAAATGGAGCTTAAATGTCCAGCCTAGTTTCAGCCCTTGGTGTGGCATATCTTCTTTAATGTCCATGATGATACATGTCACAAAACTTGTTAGTACGTAAAGGGAAATTATTACAATGCATACTAATTAATTCGAATACTGGTTGATCCAAATGCTTGGTTCCTTCCTCGGTCCCCAAATTTCATTATAGCAGTTCAAGTGCTTAAAAAAAATTTCACAACTGTATCACACTTTGACCTTATGTGTTGGTATATTGTGAAGTTGTTGGCGAAATGCTGATCACATAGATAATGTCATTTGACCTGGATGCCAATAGAAAGATATCTCTTGATTCAGATTACATTTAAATTATTTCTGAAGATTGGTTATAAATTTCTTCTTCAGGTAGAGATCGGATGTATTGTGTCTTTTGAGAATCAAGTCCCAGCTGTTTCAGAAAAGCTCCCATTGGATCATCATCTTTCTTCAGATAATGACAAAAAAGATGTTGCAAAGGCAGATTGTTATCAACCTCATTGGATTGCACCAGGCCAAGTTCATAGAATACTAATTGTTGGATTCCGAAGCTTTAGTTGATACTAGAATATTAATAATTCCTATTTGCTGTATCCGATTTTTACAGCTTTCATACTTGGTTTATGTGGATTTCTTGAGGATTAGTGTTTTTGTATAAATTATGATGGATATTTATTAGTTGATGTGTTGATTAACACTTGGAAAGACCCCCTTTTATCTCAACTCTATGATCAGAGATGTGAATACTTATGATAAGCGCAATGTCTTAATGATTCTGTCAATTTATATGCTCAATAAGGTTGTTTGATAGGAGAGATTCTTCCTGTTGCTTTATTTAAGCTATTTTTAAGAAAGTTTATGTGGCTTTCAATGTTCTTGTAAATCTACATGGTTACTCCAAAGAGAAAATCAATCTTCACCCTTGTATCAGAGTAGGTATATAACGGTGGAGTGTTATAACTCTTTTTCATTAAAATTTGTTGGAAGTGGATTGGAGATTATTGAGTTAGAATTTCAGCCTCAAGTTGAAGATTGGTATGATGGTGTTGTCCCCGGTGGCGGTGGCAGGAAAAATTAATTCTATTGACCAGAAAGAGTAGGTTTCATATTAGAGGAGTGCCAAGATCGAGTCTTGCAATAGATGCTTTGGTTGACCCAATAAGTGTGATTTGTGTGTGATTGCATGAATCCTAAGTTTATGTAGCAATAATAAGTCCATAGCATGTATGGTTGATTTGTTTCTTGGTTGTTACAAAAACTTGTAATCAGCAGTATTCAAACATTGGACATTTTCCAACAATTCAGTTGTAGCATAGCTTTTTAACAACAGACCCCTTTGAGTGCAACCAAACATAAAATTTGACAGGGAACTTTTTGTTTATCATGTGAATGGAAACTATAGAATTGCATTGATTTGAGGAAAGGGATGCATCAATCTGGATGGGACCAAACAGAGACTCAGGGGCATGATCCCTTCACACATTTCTACATCTCACAGAACATACAAACTGGGCCAGTTTATAACTTTTTCAAACTCAGCAAGAAGTCCAATAAGTTTTAGATCATCTCTTTCAATGACGAACTGATTTCGCCCATTGGCCATTTCGAATGGATTGCTTCTGCCGTAATATGGGACACTAAGTTACTTGATACCAAGAACAATTTGGACTTGCTAACTAACGAGAATACAGTCATTTACATGCATAAAAACTTGCAAATCTTAGATTTGTTACACTCCATGTATTTCTTCAAATGTGGCTAGTGGTGGTTGTGATGGTAAAAGATGTGAGACCCGGACATGCATGACATGACATTTATTTAATGTCAGTCTAATGTGTAATTTATAATATTAATTATGGGGGTTAAATTATAAATATTGGAATTATGGGAGTTAGATGATATTTTAAATAAATAGCCCTAGGGGTTGAATTATTGAATTGACAAAGATTCGAGTGTGAATTAATAGGTGTGTGTGATTAAATAAAAAAAAGAGGGATCTAAGTGTATTTAAGGAAAGATTTGGGGAGCCGGCTAGTATTTAAGGAAAGATTTGGATAGAATTGTTGTAAATCTCCGTGGATGGAAAGCTTATGCAACAGATGAATATTGAGCACATAAATCATTTAAATGGTGACAAAAACGACATATACTGTCATAAATAAATTGAATGAAAAAGAAAAAGAACCTAGGACATGTTTGTTTGGGAGTTTCAGTGGTATTATAGGGTGAGATAACAATAAATAGTACTTGGGGCTCATCTATTATCTTGTTTGGTTGGCATTTTATGTGTAGTACTATTTTTTGGATTGTAATACTGATCCGATTTGTACAGTAGTCTTTAATCCTTGTACATGACTTTAATGAATATCACCTACTGGATGGTATTATTTGCTGGTATAAATCCACCGACGGTACAAGGAAAATGACACAAATACCCTCCTGCGTAGAGCTCACATAGCAAAAATTCAATGAATTTTTTTCTTATATTATGTTTTCAGTGTACGGTGTCATCGGTTTTTTTTATTTTTTTTTAAATTTTGAATTTTTTTCTTGTATTATATTTAAGCATACAGTGTCACCGGTTTTTTTTTTTTTTTAAATTATTTTGAATTTTTTTCTTGTATTATGTTTAAGTGTACGGTGTCACCGATTTTTTTTTTTTAATTTTTAAAAAAAAAAGTATTTTGAATTTTTCCCTATATTATGTTTAAGCATACGGTGTCACCGTTTTTTTTTAAAAAAAATTGTTTTAAAAAATTATTTTGAATTTTTTCCTTATATTATGTTTAAGCGTACGGTGTCATCAATTTTTTTTTTTTTTTTACAGTGTCACAGATTCATAGCATCAAATTCTTTATTTTTTATGTGAATTTTTTATATTATCCGGAATTTTTTGGGTATGGATTGCCATACCATGTATTATACCAAACATTGTGAAAAAACATTACACAAACGGAATAATGGAATGAATGATGTTAAGGGTAAAATTATATATTTATTATACAAGATGTGATAGAATAGATGGTTATTTGTGGGACCTATTATAATACTTATTGAACAAATAAATATGGGAATAGATTGAAATACTTTCTATTATCGGTACTAATTTTCATTGATATTGAAAATGTAAGGAATATATATCTTAATCTCATGCATAACAATATTCTAAACAAACATGCCCCTAGTGTGTAACAATTAAAAAAACTCATTAGAAGACTTTTATCTTGTAATTCAATATTGACGTTTAACAACCCATACACGTTGTTGACGTTTCTGAAAATAAAATCGATACAATGGCTTCTTGGAGAAGAGAAGAGTATGTGGCTGAATGTAAAAGATATAATTTGTCAATGGCTGACTGGAAGAAAAAAATTGTTGGGTGGCAAGAATTTTGAAGGAATCTTTTTAAAATTCAATAAGCTAATGGATCCCATAATTTAGAAAATCTATTATCTAATAAAACAAAATCAAAAAATAATAAAACTGCCAACTCTTGCATGAATTAAATTAAGGGTAAATACGTAATACAAAAATATGCAATTTTGAAAATGTGTACTTGATCACTAAATATTTAGTATAATGTGGACTTAATTACTGAAAAGACTGAAATATGGACTTTAAGAGAAATAAGTTCTGAAAAATTGTATGAAGTAAAACTTGATAGTTGCCCTTATTAATTGAATATCTATATCTATATTTATCTATACTACTTTAAAATATCAAAATATATGAATTTTTTTTCCTTCTTTGCCCTCCAAAAACCTAACTATGTCATCCATATCCTTTACATTTAATGACAGAGAAACCTAATTGCCACTTCACTTCTTCCCTAATCCCAATCATCTCCTACCTCTCTAATTTTCAATCATCTCCTACCTCTCTGATTTTCAGTTGTTTCTCTCTCTCTCCCCTTTGTGTCTTCACGATTCTTACCCGTCTCTCGCCTCTCTGCCTCCCTCTCCTTTTCCCAGTGTTACTCTTTCTCTCTTTCCCCATAATTTGCCCAATCTTCTCACCTGTCTCTCCACCTCTCTCCCTCTCTATAATTTTTCTAACTCTTATACTTTGTTTGGTACGAATGATGAAAAATTAGAAGGATGAAAAAGTGTGGCAATACACTTTTCATCCTTGAAGGAAAGAAAAATATTTTCCTTCTTTTATGTTTGGTACGATGGATGGAAAGTTGAAAAAAATAATTTTCTATTATTTGGTATTTGAGGAAAAGTGGAAGAAAAGAAAAGATATATATACTTAATTTACCATTATACCCTTATATATAAATAATTGTTTATTATAAATAAATTTAAGGGATTCAGTGTCGCTCTAATTAGTTATAAAAATAAATAAACAAATAAATATAAATATGTATACCAAAAATAATAGCTAACAACCCAAACTACTCTGTAAATAGACAAAATTGTAAATCTATAACGTCTTTTTAAGTTTAAATTATAAATTTATTGTTAGTTAGTGTTTGAGTCACTTATATATAATAGACCCCACTCGAATTTATAGTACATGTTCCATTTAGAAGAGAGATAGAAAGAAATTTATTTGGCCTTTATTTCTTACAATAAAATTTTTCTTTATTGTTCGATAAGGAAAAAAAATTAAATATGTGATTTAGAATTTTATTATAAAAAAATAATTAAATAATGTCATTAGGTGTCTTACCATATGTAAGTTATATAACAATATTTTAAAATTGTGCCCCTTATACAAATGGTACTTAACATGATAGTTATAGAGAATATACAATTAATAAAGGTATAAATGTAAATTAACTCAATTACCTTTTGCAGCCAACAATCTTCTACAATTTTCCGCCCATATTTGGGTGGATAAAAAATGGTGGGCCCATAGGAAACTCTTTCCTTCATTTTTTCCTTTCCATCCATTTTTTCTTTCTCACCAAACAATGAAAAATATTTCCTTTCCTCTCATTTTCCATCCTCACCTTTCTATCCACCTATTTTTCCCTCTGACCAAACAGGGCATTAGTCTCTCTCTCTTTCTTCATAAATTGCCCAGCGCCTAAACGGAAATCATCAATTTCCATCAGTTACTCCCTCCCTCTCTCTCTCACTCCTTCTCCCCTGCGTGCTCACAAATTGCCCATTAACAACCCGCCTTTATTCCTCTCTTCGCCTTTAAATCTAGATCGCAGGCTTAGAGCAATTCCATCGGCAGAACCCTTGTTCTTTCAGTGCCTCCACAGTGCCAATGTTAGCTGCCATAATCTAAGCTCTGCTTCAAATAGGTACAAATTCTCCCTCTTCCACGACCTCTTCTGCATGCAATTAGTTCCATTATGGGGTTTGGTGATGGAGTCTTGAACTATGCATGCATGTTTAAACAATTGGGACCATTAGTTGCATCTGTTTTTGGACTTATTTTACATGACATTGAATTTTGATGGTCCTTTTTTTTTTTTTTTGTTTATTTCTGATTGGTTATTAGATCATCTTTTTTTGGTTCAAAATTCGATCTTGCATGCATATACTATTCAACCCTAGGTCATAGCTGCACACTATTCTTTTTATCTTCTTTAGTGTTGTTACCATGCAAATGCACCAATTTGGTGTTTGTCGCAATCTTCTTTTCAAGCATTTTTCCAATGTCAATTAGACATGAGGTCTGATTGATGAAGAAAATAATTCTATTTGATGTGACCTTTTTTGTTTGATGGCAAGCAGAGAAGATTGGACTTAAGTATATGGATGTGGAAGGGTTGAAGAAGCTCAACAAAAACAAGAAATTGGTCAAGAAGCTAGCCAAGAAGTACCATGCCTTCTTAACATCTGAAGCTGTTATCAAGCATATCCCTCGTCTTTTGGGCCCTGGTCTCAATAAGGTAGGCAAGTGACCAGACTAAGATTTGGAAGTGTTTGGGGGATGTATCTTTGATTAAGTGACTAATTTTTATCGGATTATAATGTCTGAGAAAATAACTGATGAGTGGAGAGATAATAATGCGAGAGATATTAGTAGATGAAGATTAACTTAGAATAAGATAGTAAAAACATATAATATTCACTTACATTTTAATAGACTCTATGGCCCTTGATAGTTTATGATTGATCATATTTGCAAAACAAGATTCATGTAGTCAAGTGCAAATAGTTGGTTAAGATTTTGTTGAGTTGAGGACTTTGTAAGATTGACTTGTGGCTATTTTTCGATATTCATGCTTTTCTTGGGTGAATCAAAGAACATTGCTGATTTTGCTCTAACCTTGTACAGAAATGATGTTACATTTAATTTTCTTGTTAAGCTTGCTTTTAGGCCTTTACCTTAAAAATGGCTTGATTTAATAATAAGAGCCTTTTGATTTAGGTTGTTTAGGCATAGATGTGCCTTTCAAGGGTAGGGAAATTGTTGCTTATGATGATATTCTATAACTTTGAATTATTTTTGGGTGGTTGGTCTGAATTGTAACATTATGATATAGTTGCAAGTATGTCTAGGCCTGCTTAGAGCATCTCCAACCATGACTCAAATTTTTACTCAAATTTAAATTAATATTTGAGTAAAAAGTTTGATTTGATATAAAGGACTCCAATGGACAAACTCAAATTTAAAGAAGAAGATACTCAAATTTAAATGAGAACAAACCCAAATTTAAAAGGGAGTAAGGATGACCATTAGATCTTTAAAAGATTGTGAAATCTTACCATTAAATATTTGAGTAAAAATTTGAGTCTCCCTTGATTTGAGTAAAAAAATGAGTTTCCCTTGATTTGGTATAAGTTTGAGTCAAGGGTTGGAGCAAGTTTTTTAGACTTTTTTACTCAAATTTAAATTTGAGTCTAAATTTGAGTAAGGATTGGAGATGCTCTTAGCAGTTATAAGGGTTGGGACTTTGGAAGTGTTTAGTGAAAGAAGGGTATCTATGGATTTGATTTTTGTTTTTTGTGATAATCTTAGTTGTTTGTTGTGCTGGTTGTTTGCTACGTTCAATGAGGATTCAGGAGAAATAGATGATTTTATTAAGCTTTCCCTATTTTATAATGTAAATTTCTTGTGAATTTTAATAGTTTGATCCTGTGAATGGAAAGAGCCTACTCTCTTAAAAGTTTTGAAGGTATACAACAGCAAAACAGTTACCTTGACTTTGAATTGTTGGCAGCATGAGGTTCCCATCTCTAAAGCCTTTGTACAATCCATAAGTAAATCATTCTTTGGTTTCTTGCTCATTGCAGGGTGATTGAGTGTCTATTTTTGGGATATAAGAAATTATTTCATGATCTGTTTGTCTTATTTATCCTATCTGATTATTCCATTATTAAATTAGAAGAATGTGCTGGACATCCTTATAAGCTAATAAATTGTTGATTGCTAGCCTCAGTGTGGGTTGAACATAGTAGAGATAAATTGTCGGGCCTTGGGTTTCTATGAGCATTTACATACGTTTACTTTTAACTAAAAAATTATATGCATGTATTTGGAAGGTTAAAAGTCATTTATCTTATTAATTGCTTATCTATTTATGCATACTACTACTAAATTTCAATAGGTGAAAAAAAATACTTGAATTACTAAACTATCCTTGACAGAATGTATAAAGTGAACATTATTTACCCTTTCTAACTACATTAACATTATTTCATCTAAGATCATAAAATAATAACCTACTCTCAACTTTTTCCTGCCCCCCTCAATTATCCGAGTGAGAGAAATTATAAAAACTCTTTCTCTATAAATAAACCAAGAAAGTGTTGATATACATAGTATGCCTTAATTTGACTATATGATGTGATTGATAATTGGTGCTATTTCATACATATCATTGTAAAAAAACCCAGTTTATGAATTTTTGGCAAGTTTCATAGACGAAAGAAATATATACGAATGGAGCGTCACCTTTAGGGGGCTACCTAATACTTTATAGTTAGTCCTCTTTTCAATAGAAACTCATAGCATAAACTTTTATGATCAATCTCAATATATAGCTCTATGTATTTATTGTTTACAATAAGGATGGTGGTTTTTCGAATTTGATTGCTGTTTAATGGATGTTTGAGGTTATTCTTCTGATTGATTGTTAAAGGCTTGTATTGTAGCCTTTCACTTCGTTGTCACTTGTAATTTAACTCCGTAGTTTCTCTCTCTCTCTCTCTCACACACACACACACACACACATGGAGATGCACCTAGACACAATTGCACCGACGTACTTGCTAATGATTCTTCAGATTCTGGTTCAATGTTCTTTCATATTTTGGATTTGCACTTGGGAGAATAGGTATTGTCATATGGATAGTTATGCTCTAGCCTAAGCTATGCATGATGGTTCAAATATTTTGACTGATCAGATATGGTGATTCAAAATAATGTGTTTCAGATGTTTGCAATTTTGTTGGTCCAAGCTAGCTTTTTTTTTTGTTTTTGTTTTTTTTTGGTTTTTGGTGAACCTCGACGGAGCGAGGGAATTTTATTAATTAAAAATTAAATTACACCTAGCCAGGGGGATGTACCCCTCGATGTAATCTAATTACATAGAATTAAAAATTAAAAAATTAAAGGGGAACAAGTGCATGCTTGTTACTAAACATGCCATTCCTAAAATAGAAAAATCAGCTGCAGTAATGACAGCAGCTAAAACACTGCTGAACCGTTCTGATAAGGCAGTTGAAAGGTAGCTGAAGAGGCAAAGTGATAAGTCTATCATGTAAAGGATCTAATCAGGCGCCTGTACAACATTTGGAAAAACCAAAAATCCAAAGACGCAGAGGCCTTTGAGACAGAAGAACCAGGTTGAAAATCTGAAGTGAAGCTCAAGGACCGCACAACCGCTGAAGATGAAGATTAATCAGATGGAATCTGGTGGAAGACCAGACGTCAAAGGCAACAGTGGAACCTCTCCAACAGTCAGAGAGATCCAGAAATAGTAGAAGCCCTTTGACTGCTGAAGAAAACAGAGCACCAAAGCATCCAATATGCTGACAGATCAACCAGAGAGCCTCTGCTATAGACCAAAACAGAAGCACCGAAAGAGTATCCAACAGAAGAAGAGATCCAGGTTTGCAATAAACAGCCATAGAAGATCTTCCAATGAAAGAGGAATAAACAGGTGCCTTCCAAAGTCTACTCATCTTAAGTTTTTATTTCCCTCCTCTAAGAACAACATGTATTAAGATGCTGGACTATATAATCAGACTGTTGATCTTGTTTTGGTGTTTGAACTTGTTGAACTTGTTTTGATGTTTGATAATTCATACTGCCACAAGGCTCTGTGATTGGTGAATATGTGAAGAAAGCCCCACTGTGAACACTTAATCGGAGAGAGCCCCAGTAGAGAGAGTAATTTTCTTTCGAAGAACTCTTAGTTGCATAGTATCCTGAAGCATGAGGAGTTTTGTAGAAATAGGGAGGGAATCTGTAGAGGAATAAATCGAAGAGTACATATTAATCACCCCTTGATTTGCCAAAGAGTCAACCACCGAGTTGCCTTCTCTATAAGTGTGTTGTAATTGAAAATCAAAATTGGAGATAAGAGATAAAAGATTGGGAAGGAGAGTCCAGAATCTCCAAGAAGCCTTGCTAGACTGTCTGACCATGTCCACTAAGATCTGAGAATCTGTTTCTATTATAAGTGGATAGACTTGTAAACCAGATTGTTCCAATAACATAAGACCATCCATCAGCACTCTTAGTTCGGCTTCCATGTTGGTACAAATACCATAATAATAAGAGCCCCTTAGGAGAAACTGTCCCCATTGATTCCTTAACATAGCTCCTCCACCCGAATGACCAGGATTCCCTTTAGAAGCACCATCAATATTTAATTTCAACATACCATGAGGAGGGAGTTTCCAATTGATCCATTTAAATTGCACTCTAGGCAAATGATTTGTAGGGATGTTAAGAGATTGAAGTAGACTCAATCCTTCGGATGATTCCACGGCCTTAGGTTTGATATTGTGAACTTGTAACTTACTTTGGTTTAATATCTGCTTGAAAATTGTTGATGAATGGAGTTTCTGATCTTCAAATAGCCTTCTGCAGCGTTCTTTCCATATTTGCCAGAAAACTAATAATGAAATTCCCCTTATCAAAGTATGACTTAGAGAAGGTAGCTTGTAGATTCTAGACAGCCTCATGAACCTGGTCATAGGACTTTCATTTGCAATCAGCTGAAACCCTATAAACTGTGACAACCTTTCCCAAACCGCATGGGCATATCGACAGTTTATGAACAAATGCTGCTCATTCTCCGTCTCTCCTTGACAGATAACACATCTACTAACCACTGCAACCCCCATATCCAAGAATGTTGAATCCATGGGCAAAATGCTATTCATAATCTTCCAACCTACCAATTGTGAACTTGGGGGTATTGATTGTTTCCAGATAGATGCTGCTAAGACATTTAGTTGACCTTCAGAACGAACTATATTCCAAGCTATCTTAACTGAAAAATTCCCCAATGCAGTGTGCTTCCAGATCAGTTTGTCTTCTCTGTCTAACAAAGATATCTGGTATGAATTTATTTGTTGGAGCAAAGATTCATCCATGTATTGCTCCACCTCTTCTAGCTCCCATACCCCATTAACTAGAACCTCTGAAAGCTTTGGGAATCTGTCAGGAACTATAGAATTAGCCAAGATTAGCGCCCCATCACCTGTCCAGTTGTCACACCAGAAGTCTACAATCTCTCCATTACCCACCAAAACCTGAGAGTTTTGAACTACAATCTAAAAGAAAGGCTCTAAGGAGGAGAATGACTTTGAGAGACCTTGCCTTCTATTTCTCAAGAGATGCTGGTTGTGCAAAAATTTAGATGAGAAAAAGTTAGACCATAAGGAATTTCCTTGAAGTAATTTCCACACCTGCTTCATTCTAAAGGATTGCTGAACTTCTGTAAACTTTCTACCTAAGCCTCCTTCAGCCTTAGGCCTTGTAATATCATTCCAAGAGCACCAATGTCTCTTTTTCACTTCTACTTGTCCAGACCAGAAAAAAGAGGCCATAGCAGAATTTAATCTGTTAATAATTCCTTTTGGCAGATTTAGTACAGATAGCAGATGCACTGGTAGAGAAGATAGAACTGACTGTATGAGGACAATCCTACCAGCATTAGAGAGGAGCTTAGAATACCAACCCGTCAAGCGAGATTGAAACTTGTTAACCAGGTCCTCAAAGTGAATCAGCCTCACTCTCCCTCTTATAATTGGACATCCAAGGTAAGTTAAAGGACAAACCTTCAGAGGAATTTGAGCTATGCGTGACAACATATTCTTTCTTGCAAGGGGAATTTTTGTTGAACAATAAAGAGAGCTTTTTTGCTTGTTTACCTTTCGACCAGAAGACTTTTCATACTTGTCCACAAACTGAAGAAGGTTTCTCATCGATTTCTTTGTTCCCCTTAGGAAAATAAGAGTATCATCAGCGAAAAGAAGATGACTTAGCATCATGGATCCCCTGCCTGTGTGAAACCCCTTAATAAGACCTTGCTGGAATCTTTGTTGGAGCCCTCTACTTAAGACCTCCTCTGCTATGATAAAGAGGCTTGGAGACAATGGATCTCCTTGCCTCAATCCCCTTGTGGTAGGAAAAAAGCCATGTCTGGCTCCATTTAGTACTACTGAAATATTCTGGTTTTGAAAGCAATTAGCAATTACAGCTACAAACGCCTCTGAGAAACCAAAGCTTTTAAGTGTTAGGAATATAAAATCCCATTCCATTCTGTCAAACGCCTTCGGTTGTGCTCTGAATTTAGCTCAGTTAATGGTAATTAACTGAGCTAAATTCAGAGCAATACTATCCCCGATGTTCCTTCCCATAACAAAACCGTGTTGTTCCTGAGAGATTAATTTAGGCAACAGACCACTCATCCTGGAAGCTATTAGCTTAGTAAAAATACTGTATAAGAAATTACATAGACTTATTGGTCTAAATTCAGAGAAAGACGTTGGATGCTCTTTCTTTGGAATGAGTGTAAGCAGTGTAGCATTGACTGCTCTAGCAATATCCCCTCCTTCAATAAAGAAATTAGCAGCAGCCAACAAATCAATTTTGATAATATCCCAAGCACTGTGATAGAACTTACCTGAGAAACCATCTGGGCCAGGAGCACTGTGCGCAGACATAGAGAAGACAGTACTTTTGAGTTCTTCCATAGTGACTGGAGAGAGCAGCATGTTATTATCCTCCTCGGTGGCAAGAGATGGAATAACTGAGAGCAGATCCTCCTCTATAGAATGAGATTCAGATCTACACAGTTCGTAGAAATGACTAACACCGCACCTTGTAATTTCATCTGCATCTTCCAACCATACATCATCTGCATTTTTAATTTTAGACACCTTATTCCTCATAGACTTCCCTTTGGCTATTGCGTGATATAACTTTGTATTTCTTTCCCCCTCCACTGCCCATTTGATGTTAGCTTTCTGTCTCCAATAGAGTTCCTCTATTCTAAGAAGATGATCAAGATTTCCCTTTGCTACTTGAAGCGCTTGATTAGCAGCTTGTGTGTCATTCCTCTCCACTTCTGCTTCAGCTTGTAAGAGTTGCGCTTCTTGCTTTCTGACATTGTCGAAAATATTCCCAAATACATCTCTGTTCCATTGCTTTAAGCAAATCTTAACATTCTTCAGCTTGAGAAACATGGTAACAATAGGATTAGCAGAAAAATTGGTCCTCCAGCTTTGTTCAACTACATCAAGGAAAGCTGGATGTTCAATCCACATGTCTAAAAATTTGAAGTATGAGAGTCTTCTAGGGCCAGCTTCTTCTGAAAATTTGATAATTAAAGGGCAGTTATTTGATTGTCCTCTAGCAACATGCTCAACTGATGTGTGTTGAAATCTCTCCCCCCAATAAACATTCGACAAGGCTCTATACGCTGCCACATAATAGTGTTATCTTGATGCTTATTACACCAGGTAAAAGGGGAACCTGAAAATGTACACTCCTGTAATCCCAATGAATGGATAATGTTGCTGAACTCTGCCATGACCGACAAACTGGAAGTAGAACCTCCCTTTCTTTCTGATGAACTAACAATTGCATTGAAATCTCCGACCAGCATCCAAGGTTCATCAGTTTGAATAGACTCCAAATGCCTCCATAGGGGCCTTCTCAAAATATAATCACACTTGGCATATACAAATGTCACATTAAAAGGCAAGGATCCCAGAAAAGATACTTGAACTGTAAGGGCTTGCTCATGAGTAGCAAGTACAGTAACCTGCACCCTATGATACCATATAAGCCATATGTAATTTCCAGCTAAAGGATTAGCTAAAGAGGAGGAGAAACCCATCGAACCACACAAACTACGCAACTTAGAAGGCTCCATTTTAGGCTCCAATATTGACACTAAGCAGACATCATGCATCTTAATAAACTTCTTGGGTCTTAGTCTAGAGGACTCATTTTTCGCTCCTCTAACATTCCAAGATATTATACTAATCATTTAGAATAAAAAGAGGGAAGCTTGCTAGACTTGGATCTAGTAATCATACCTGAGTGGGGACGGTCCTGAACCTGCATAAGCTGCATAGCAGCATCTTTAAATCCAGAAGCTAATGAATAAGAATCTGCATCTAGACTCTCTGTAATTGGGGAAACTTCTGAATCTGAGAAGTAGCCTTTGTCTGGAGGCCCCTTGGTGCTTCTTATCCCACTGTCATCATCCGAACTTACATGGCTTCCTTCTCTAGCCGCGTAGTGACGAACAATTAAGAACTTAGATTGAGAAATCGGAGAGAGCTGCTTGTTCATAGGCATTTCTCTCAAAGGGGCTTGCTGCCATTGCCTTGTATTCATGAGTTATATGCCTGGATAAGATAGAAAGTAATTTAAAATCAAGTTCAGCAGGAGAAATCATTGTCCAAATTCCGATAATCCATATGCATTAGGAAAGTTTCCTATTGTCCCTTTAAATTACAATGAATGATCTCTTAGATTTAGCAACTCTAAATCAAATGCAATAGAATAGATTCCTTGCGAAAATAATTTTTTTTGCGTCTATCCAAATGTTCCTTCATTTTAGTTGGTCCTGAATTTTCTATATTAGATTAAGAGTGGACATGATATTTAAGCATAACTATGCACAAGATAAGCAAATACCCATAAACTCCTAACACAAAAAATAAGACACGAAATAAAATAAAAAATAATGAAAATAGTTCACGTGCAACGCACGTGTGCACCAACTAGTACTAATAAATGTCAGCATTTGTAAAAAAAATTGATTTTCCATTATATCCCTAATTATTATAATAAAGTCAATTATACCCATCTATATACTTTCATCTAATTTTTTTTTACTTTTATTTGACTTTGAACTTGTTTTGAACTCTTTTATAAAGATTTCTAATTTTTTTGAACTTATTTATTAGTAGTATATTTACATACAATCTTTTATATCAATATGAATAAATAAAGTCCTACACATGTTAAATTATTATACACATTACCAGATTGAATTTCACAGTCCAATATTTGTTATATTTTATTTTTTAGTATGTAATAATATAATCATATTATAAATGATCTAATCAATCTATTTAGCAAAATAAAAATTAATAATTTTATAATATACTCAAAAAAAAGTACTCAAAGACTTATAGAATAAACTAATAATTAAATTTAATAATAATTAAAATACGGATTAATTATTCGACATCAAATTTATTATTTAATTTAATTACACATATAATTTATATATATTTTTAAAAAATATTATTTAAATTTATTTACGTATAATGTACGTCGTACATTGCTAGTACACTAAAACGATGACATTCATGGCTGAGTGAAGGCCTGAGTCAACATTAAAATTACAATTCTAAAATTCAGTATTGAAACAATCATTTAGTTTGCCTAACAGAAAGCTCCATCATCAAGAGTTATAGATGTTTCCTTGACTCATTTTCTCTGTTATGCTTCCATAAGTTCACAGAATCTTATTGGAATGAAAATTGCAAATAGGATAAAATGAAAATTTTTCTTTCCTTAATGACATGGGAGCTAATCGACGTTATAGTTAGGGCTGTTAATCGAATTGAGTTACTCGAGCTTGGCTCGTTCAGACTCGGTTCATTTTCTAAACGAGTCCAAACTTGAACAAGTTTTTTGGCTCGTTTAGAAAACAAGTCCGACAGGGTCGGTTCAAAAGCTCGACTCGTTTATGTGCAAATATTCGGGTTTGGCTCGGGTTCGACTCGTTTTGGGTTCGTTTAGGCTTGACTCGTTTTTTAAACAAACCGAACTTGAATTTTTTTTTAAGTTCGATTAAGAAACAAACTTTTTAAGATCGGTTCGAATTCGGTTCGAGCTCGTACGAGTAACAACCCTAGTTATAGTGGAATAACCCGAAGAATTGATCGACTTTCAATAGTTTTAATGAAATGACTATTTTGACCCTTCATGGGATCAGTTCTAAAAATAGCCAATTTTTCACACATGGGGGTATTGTAGTGAACTTGAGGGTAATCTTCTTGACCGAATTTTTAAATATGGAGAAAATTTCAATCACACCCCTTCTAATTTATCATATCTTCAAAGTCATACTCTATATTATCAAAAATATCACTGACACTCCTTCTAGTTTATATGTAAACATTACTGACACCCCCTTCCATTTAACCACCATTTATAACAAAATAAATAATCTCAAATACCAAAATTGCCCCTATATAAATCCCAAATTATATAGGGTTAATTTTTTCTTCATAATAAAATTTGAGCTGATTGAATTTTTTTTTTACATATTAAAATTTGAGTCGATTAAAATTCGATTCGAGCTGATTAAATTTTATTTTTTAACGTATTAAAATTTGAGCCTATTAAAAGTCTTTTTTACGTATTAAAATTCGAGCTCTACTTGAACTGTTAGTCCTGATTAAAATTTATTTCGAATCGATTAAAATTTATATTTTTTATTTATTAAAATTTAATTTAAGTTGATTAAAATTTATTTTTTATGTTAAAATTTGAGTCAATTAAAATTTATATTTTTTATGTATCAAAAATTGGGCTGATTAATATTTGATTTGAGTCTCGAATAGAATTTTAATCGGCTCAAATTTTAATACGTAAAAAAATTTAATTTTTAGTTGACTCAAATTTTAATACATAAAAAATAAATTTTAATTAGCTCGAATCGAATTTTAATCAGCTCAAATTTTAATACGTAACAAAATTTAGAAAATAGAGAGGGTCTCACTGAAGATATATCTATCTAGAGGGGATGTGGATGAAGTTTTTCTTAAAATATATGATGGACAATTTAGTAAAATTGTATTGTAATTAACACATTTAATCTGACAAGAGGTGTCAGTGAAGATTCAGAAAATAAAAGTGGTGTCTTTGAAGATATGGTAAACTAGAAAGGGTGTGACTGACATTTTTCCTTAAATATTTTATTGGAAAATACACCTAATCAACACAAGGATGTAAAGGATTATATCGACCAGAGTGTACCAAAAGAGCCTAATCTCTATTGATACTGTTGACATGGGTTCAGAGGGCTCGTTTGAATCATGACCTGAGGTATCAGACCCTATGTGTACACAAGGAGCTAGAACGCTTGAGGATCTTCGTGAAGGAACTAGTTGAGAAATACTATGAGCATAATGGAGTAGAAAATCTAGTCACAAAGATTGGTGATTTGAAACACAAGGCTGTGATATAGGAGCTGCCTCACTTCTGCTTTTAAGTAGAAGTGTTGTAGTTCTCTAGTGATAAAAAAAAAACACAAGGCATGTGATATCATCTAATCACCTAGAACACAGCCCGACGACTATGATTCTTGGAAGCTCCTAGAATATCTTAAAGCACTTAAGACAGAGGTGCGGGAGATTTGTTGCAAGATATATAGCATTGGAGTCCAACAAGTGCACGAGTCCAGTGGATGTTCATCAAGAGCAGATACTCCAGTGGTAGAGGAAGAAACTGTGGTGACCTTGCAATTTGTATTGAAATTCATAAGAACAAATTGGAGAAACTTAGAGAGAGAAGAGATAAAGAAGAGAATCATTCTCATTCATTCCTTTCTTTTGTTGTACATGCGCCTATATGTACTAATTACAAAGAGTAGTGAGCAAGTAATTGCACACCAAACCTGTCTATCTAAATGCTTTGCAAATAAGAGAAATTTTCCTAACTAACTACCAGCTTCCATATGCCTCTAAGATCCTTCTAGTGTGAGCTCTGCGTGGATATGCTAAGCTGGAGAAGAATTGATCAGTGGAAGCATCAGTGGAAGCTGAGTTGGAGGAAGTTGAGCTGGGGACTGCAGCTGAACTAGTTGTATGCTCTATAGATTTTAACACCCCCCCCCCCCCCCCCCCAAAAAAAAAAAAGATGGAGAGTATATATTGCATACTCCCATCTTGAGAAGCAAAGAGTGAAAAGATGAAGATGTCAAAGCTTTTTTCATGATGTAATCTGAGAATGTGAAGGTATATAGGCAGTGGAGATCATCTTCTCTTGTATCTTTTCTCGAATTAGATGACAAAATAATTCAACGTGCTTTGTTCTTTCATGGAATACAGGATTTGCTGCAATGTGAAGTGTCGATTGATTGTCATAGAAAAGAGTGACTGGTGTTTCATGAGGTATTGAAAGGCCATTGAGTAAATGTCTAATCCAAGTGAGTTCACAGCAAGCTACATCCATTGATCTATACTCTACTTCAGCTGAACTTCTTGAGACTGTGGTTTGCTTCTTGGATTTCTACGAGACAAGTGACTGATCAATGAAGACATAATAGCTAGTTATAGATCTTCTAGTATGTGGACATGAGGCCCAGTCAGAATCACTGTAAGCTGTCACCTGCAGGGATGTAGTGGAAGGAAAGAAAAGGCCCTGAGCTGGAGACCTCTTGATGTACGTATCTTGTTCACAACATTAAGATGAGGGACACGAGGGGCTGCCATGAACTGGCTCAACAAATTTACTGAATAAGAAATGTCAGGTCTTGTGATGGTTAAGTAGAGAGTCTTCCAATGGCTCTTCTATACAAAGATGGATCACTCAGAAGTTCTCCATCATCTTTCGAGAGCTTGCTGTTCTGATCCATGGGCACCTTTGCAGGCTTGCACCCAATTAAACTAGAATCTACAAGGATGTCCAATGCATACTTCCTTTGACAAACCTATATTCCATGAGAATTTCTGGCTACTTCTAAGCCAAGAAAATATTTGAGCGATCCCAAGTCTTTAATCTTGAATTGAGCACTCAAAAACTCTTTCAATTGTGAGATGGCATTATCATCATTGGAAGCAACTATGATATCATCCATATAAACTAATAATGCCATAAAAGAAGTGTCTGTCTTCTTGACAAACAAACTGTAATTTGAATGAGATTGAGTAAACCCATAACTGAGTAAGGATGATGAAAACTTAGCATACCATTGTTTGGATGCTTGCTTAAATCCATACAAACTTTTCTTTAACTTGCAAACCTTGGTTTCTCCTTTAACAGAATACCCAGGGGGTGGCGGCATATATACTTCCTCTTCTAGTTCCCCATGCAGAAATGCATTGTTCACATCAAATTGATGCAAAAACCAGCCCTTGACTGCAGCCAATGCTAACAAAATTCTAACTGTTCCAAGCTTTACTACAGGAGAGAAGGTCTCATAGTAGTCAAGTCCCTTTTGTTGGGTATAACCATTTGCCACTAATCGAGCCTTATATCCTTTCACAGTCCCATCTGAATTATACTTTACTTTGTACACCCATTTTGAGCCAATATGATGTTTTCCTTTTGGCAAATCTGTGAGTTCCCATGTATTGTTATATTCCAAGGTTGCAATCTCACTATACATGGCTTTACGCCATTCCAAAATTTTCACAGCCTCTTGATATGTATTAGGCTCATGATGATTTAGGATTCCTATAGCAAAACTAGCATATTTATGTGAAAGTTTGTCATATGACAAGAATGAGGACAAGGAGTAGAGATGACCTGAGTCCTTGGAGTTTGTTTGAGAAGAGTGAGGCACAATGACTTGATGACAGTAATAATCCTTTAGATACTCTGGCCTTCTTCTTGTTCTATCTGTCTTATGAAAGGAGGGATTGTTCTGTCTCTCTGTGAAGCTATCTATAGGAACAGGAATGCAAAGAGAATTGTTGTTGTGTGATGATGAAGGAGAAGGTTCTTCTAACTCAGGTTGTGGATCAATGGATGAATGTGCATGGTTGCTGGGAACTCTGAAGGGACTAGGAGGAACTGGAACTGGAACTAGCATAAATGCATTATCTGTTGAGAAGGTTGAACAGATGTGGGTGATGGAGAGACATCAAAGAAGTGAGGCAGTGATGAATAATTATGTGAAGATGACTGATCCGTCTTATAAGGAAAAACATTCTCATGGAATAAGTCCCTTGAATGAAAAATTGAATGAGTCTCTAGGTCTATTAACTTGTAACCTATGACTCCAAAAGGATAACCTAGGAATACACATTTTCTGGCTCTAGGATCAAGTTTATGTCTATTCTGTCTCAGTGTAGAAGCATAGCAAAAGGAACCAAAAACCCTTAGATGTTTGTATGTTGGTTTGGTTTTGAAGAGAAGCTGATATGGGGATTGGTTCTGTAGGTTGGGTGAAGGAGTTCTGTTTATCAGATAGGCTGCAGTTAACACACAATCATTCCAGAAATCAACAGGAATAGTTGAATGAAACATGAGAGATCTGGCTACATTGAGAATATGCTGGTGCTTCCTCTCAACAACACCATTCTATCGAGGGGTTTCGACACAACTTGTTTGATGGATAATTCCCTTTTCCATAAAGAATTCTCCCATGCTAAAATCATTTCCTTTATCTGTCCTGACGATCTTAACTTTGGATTGAAATGGAGTCTCTATGAGGGAACAAAAAGATTGTAGGAATGGTCTAGCTTGGGATTTTGCCTTCATTAAGTAGAGCCATGTGCACCTTGTAAAATCATCAACAATGGTGAGGAAATATCTTGAATTATCATAAGCTATATGTGTGCTAGGTCCCCATATATCACAATGAGTCAAATCAAACGGATTATGTGACTTGTGATCTTTATTAGGGAATGGAAGTCTATGAAATTTGGTCAATGGACAAATTGAACAGGAAACTTTGTCATTCATGAATTGAACATTTGACAGATCATTCTTTAACAAAATAAGTCTTGAATCTGAGAGATGGTCTAGTCTACATTGCCACAAATCATACTCAGATTGTACAAACTAAAGCTAAAATAGAAAGTTGTTTACAAGGAAAATCAGATAAAGCTGTATTAAGAGATGTAGAGGAAGTTGGTGTCATCTTGAGCTGGTACCAGCCATTGTGAACCTCACCTTTCCCAATCGTGCTCCAAGTGGAAAGGTCCTATATAATACACTAATTAGCAAAAAATAGGAAGCAACAATTGAGGTCCTGTGATAATTTTTTGGCTGGCAGAAGATTGAACCTAAAAGATGGGATGCATAACACATTTTTTAGGGTGATGGCATCATTGATTTTGATAGTCCCCGTGTGTTTTACTTCTGATAAATCATCATTAGGGAATTTAAATTTGCAAGAAAGTTTGATAGGTGCAGAAGAATAGATGGAGGCGCTGCAGATCATATAATATGTTGCACTGTATCTATTACCCAAGGAATTTGGGTGGTATCTAAAGGAGTGATTCAGAATTTGAAAAACAGGAAAGAATACCAGTCATAGCAGTGGATTTAATATCAGTTTGATTACTCTGAACTTGATTAGCTGAAGGATGCACAACTTTGATTTGAAGTAAGGCCATGAGATGCTGATATTGTTCTTGGGTGATTGTAGAGTGTGACCCCTCTGTGTGCTACTCTTGATTTACTGCACTGGTTTGATTAGCTAATGGAGTAAACCCCGTATTCTTGTTATGCATCTTGTGGCCTGGTGGATATCCATGAAGTTTAAAACATTTTTCAATAGAATACCCAGTGATATTACAGTGAGTGTAGAATGGCCTTTCTTACTCTGGATTAGCCTTAAAACACTTTTCTACTGAATGACCAGGGATCTTGCAGTGAGTGCAATAAGGTCGTTCTTTCTTCTAAGATCCAAAATGCTTGTTGTTCTCCTTATTGGTGATGAAATTAGTCCTTGCTGCTAATGCAAGAGAGTCACTCACAATGATCCCAGAAATGAGTCGTTTTCGTTTATCCTCTTGCTGGACTAGAGCATAAACCTCACTCAATGCAGACAATGGTTTGATTAGAATGATTTGTGCTTCAATGTTTGTAAAAGAATCACTCAGGCCCATGAATAATTTCATAATCCAATCTCTCTGTTGGTTTTCAAAAACAATTTTCATTGCTCCACATGTACAAGATGGTAAGGATTCAAAATTCAAGAGCTCATCCAGTAATCCTTCGAGTTTTGAGAAGTATAGACTTACACAATCTTCTCCTTGGGTGAGAGAATGGATCGCTTGTTTTAGCTCATAAATCCTTGGTCCATTGTTTTGAGCAAACCTCTGTTCCAGTTCAACCCATAACTCATGCGCAGTCTCAACATGTACCACACTGTTTTTTATTTCAAATGTCATTGCATTTTGAAACCAAGTAACAACCATATCATTACATTCAAGCCAAGAATCAATCAAAGGATAATTGGGATCTATTGGCTTACAAAGAGTTCCATCGATGAAGGCCAATTTTCTCTTGATTCGAAGTGATCTTCGAACAGTTCGAGCCCAAGAATGATAGTTTTCTGCAGTGAGGAGGTGACTGGTAAGGAGGGTACCTGATCCATTATATGGAGTGAGGAGGTATGAATTAGCAGGGTCTTTTGGGTTGGGATTGGTTGTAGCATTATCATTGCTGGAAGAGGAGTTGTTGGGTTTTGGAGGCGGTGTGGTAGCCATTACTGCTCTAATATCATATTGAAATTCATAACAAAGTGTAGAAACTTAGAGAGAGAAGAGATAAAGAATAGAATCATTCTCATTCATTCCTTTCTTTTGTTTTACATACGCCTATATATACTAATTATAAAGAGTAGTGAGCAAGTAATTGCACACCAAACCTATCTATCTAAATGCTTTACACATAAGAGAAAATTTCCTAACTAACTGCTAGATTCCATATGCCTCAAGATCCTTTTAGTGAGCTCTGCGTGGATATGCTGAGCTGGAGAAGAATTGATCAGTGGAAGCATCAGTGGAAACTGAGTTGGAGGAAGCTGAGCTAGGGACTGCAACTGATCCAGCTGCATTCTCTGCAGATTTTAACAATTTGGAAAATATTTCAGTATTGGGAGTTTAGCGAGAACAGTTCCCTTCCTATTAGAGGAAGCAACAATGGTGGGACTTGATAAGGAGACGTTGTGGATAGTGGATCAGCTTACTCAAGGACAACAACAATTAGAAATGTTCTCAATTTTTGGAATGCCTGGAATTGGTAAGATAACTCTGGCTAAAAAAGTGTACAATGATCTTTCCATTACACACCACTTCAATGTTTTTGCTTTTATCTATGTTTCTAAACCAGGTCCACAAAAGCGATTTTAGCATTTTAAATCCTACTCTCCTGATCACGAATCAAATTTATAAAATAAGTCATAAAGAGCTAGGTGAAGTATTTTACTTAAAAGACCAGAGATATTTTCTTGTCATCGATAATGTATTTCAAACTATTTGGAGAGATCTTTTCCCGATGACAACAATGGAAGTAAGATTATGCTCACTACTCTGGACAGGGTGGTTGTTGCTTCATGTATTCAACTTCATAGCCCTCCCTAGTATCTGCGTCTTTTGACTCTAGATGAATTTATGCTTGACTGTCATGATGTGTGAACAAGGGCTGAAAGTTTGCTTCAATATCCATGTCTTCTAAGACAAGATGAAACTTGGCTTTTATTGCAAAAAAAGGTATTTGGGGATGAAATCTACCCACTAGAGTTATGGGAAATTGGAAAGAACATAGCCGCCAAATGTCATGGACTACTGCTCACAGTTGTAGTCATAGCAGTACTTCTTGCGAAGGAAGAGAAGACCCAATATTTATGGGAGCAAGTTGCCCAAAGTGTAAGTTTGTGCGTCGCTAAGATACTTATTTTTTCCTTCAAGTTAGACATCTCTCTAGAACTTGCATACATCAAAGATATTGAAAACTCTCTAGGGCTTGGTTATATCGAAAATAAAGATGACTATAAAGAAAGAGGCCAGGAAGCATTATGACAAGAAACAGTGCATAAGAATCCCATGAGTTGAAATGACACCGTATGGAAGTTTGTTAACAGCAATTACTCCCAATGTAGCAAAAGTCATTGCTAGTGAAAATTTGCCAGCATGAAGAATTTTGAATGAAAGGCACACCATTGGCACGAGTCAGTCAACATCTTGTATTCCTAATGTTGATAAGGAAATTGTGGTTGGCTTTGACCATGAAACAGAGATCATTAAAGAGCTACTTACAAGGCATAAAAAGCTAGAAGTTCTCTTAATCTTGAGAATGTCTGGACTAGGTAAGACAACTCTGGCCAGAAAAGTGTACAATGATCCTCTCATTGTATATCACTTCTATATTCAGAGTTGGGCCCATGTGTCTCAAATATATACAACGAGGAACTTGTTATTTGACATTCTACATTCAGCTTTTTAGCTAACAGATGAAATTTGTGAAATGGCTGACGAAAAATTAGGGGAACAGCTGCACAGATGCTTAAAGGGTCAGAGATATATGATCTTATTGGACGACATTTGGGACACTAGGGTCTGGCATGATTTGAAAAATTATTTTCCATATGACAATAATGGAAGTAGAATTATATTCACTAGTCAGATCACAACCATTGCTTTGTGTGTTAGATCCAATAGCTCTCATTATCTGGGTTTTTTAAATAAGGATGAAAGTTGGGAGTTGTTGCAACTGTAGAAAATTTGTGGAACAGAACTTGATAAATTTGATGAATGGGGACTCCCATGAATTAGGAAGACTAGGTAAAACAGTAGAAACTTACATTTTATCGGGAATTGGGTTGTCATAATTCAACCTTATATAATATTTGGTTGCAAAAAACACTCTATATTATATATAGTCTTATTTCAAATTCTTATCCAAATAATATACTATTTATCCAAATAATAAATTGTATCTGTACTATTAAGCTGACTATAATACCACATTTGGAGGTGGTATTATAGTCCAATTCAAGCGTATTAAATTATAAATTACTATTTTACCCAATAGATAAACAAAAACGTTAATAACTATATAAGATTGATGATTTTTTAGTCAATATATAATTGTTACTCTATTATCCCATTCTTAATCTAGGTCTTACAAAACACTGGATTACAATGTGTAATATTTTTGTCCCATATTTAATCATGTATTTTATTCACTTATATGAAATTAACCTGCATTGTCTAATACAATCAATTCTTTTACAAAACGACAACCAAACGAGTCGTTAAAATTTTAAAATAAAAATAACAACCAAACGAGTCCCTTTATCGCATGTTTGCCACAAATAATTTATTTGGACAGAAACTGTAACAGGAGTTAATCAGTCCAAAAGCATAAGGATATGCCCAGGACAAAAATACAAGTATAATTTCTTTAAAATAACAAACAATTGCCCACTATATCTCTGGTTTTAGGACAAAACCACCTCACTACCACATGTAATTGAAGCACTACATGGTCTAAACCAAATTTGGGGAGAAAATCAAACTTAATGCGGATTGGGCAATCAAAAAGGGCAAAGGGATTGGAATTGTTGCTCACAACCACGAGCCGAAACTTGTAAGAGCTTTTGCCATGTCCTTATTGCTAGGCACGACTTAGATCAGATTTAGATCACAGATGCAGATCAACAAAGGCTCAGTCACAATTTTAGTTGGGCCAATCCCACCATCCTATTAGACACAGTTTATTATTAACGAACTTGAGGCTCTCCATTTTAGGAAAGGGAATTCGTGGAATGCAGTCCGTTACGAGAAAGACACCGGCTTCACGAAACCTCCCTGCTCCCCGTTACAAGAATGACTCCTCAATTAGGGCTCTCTCAGAGTCGTTATGAAACTTTACTTGCCTATAAATTGTAAGTTCCGCTTACACATAGAGGACATCACTCATCTCTTAGCACTCTACGCAACTTGAGTAATAAAACTCTCTAGCCACCGTAATGTTTCTTTGTGGAGTAGGTCACTTAGACCAAACCACATAATCTGTGTGTTTTATTGTGTTAAGCATACCCCATCACATATTTCATTACCTAGTTGATTAATTTTGTATAAAGCACAAACTTTTGAAATTTGGCTTCTAAAAGTACAAGGGGTTATGTGGTTATATTTAAAATTATAAGGATTTATAGTGCAATAACCCAAACCATAAAGGAGTTAACTGGAAATTTTCTCCGCCCAACAGAAAGTTTGTGGATCAAAAGAGTTGCAGATGATGACTTGACTTACTAAACTAGCTTCTGCTACCATAGCTTCACACTTTCTGCAAAAAAAAAAAAAAAAATCAGTAGGACATGGCTCAAACTGCTTTTGATTTTCTTTTCGAGAACTTGAAGCTGCTACTTGCAGGTAAGGCCTACCTGTTTCCAGATCATAGGCAGCAGATCGAATCTCTATACAAGGAGCAAAAATTCATGTGGATCCTCGTCAAGGAATTAGTTGAGAAACGCTCTGAGCACAATGAAGTGAAAATTCTGGTGACAAAACTCGTTGATGTGGCACACAAGGCAGCCAATTTAGTCAAATTAATTTTGGATAAAATAGATGATACCGAGCAAAAGCTCATTAGTGTCAAAGAAGATCTTAAGATTATCAACACAATGGGACGGGAGATTTGCACCAAGGTGTACGGTATTGGAGTCCAGCAACTGCAAGAATGTGGTGGATGTTCATCTTCATCAAGAGCAGGCAGTGGCACTTTAGTAGTGGAGGATGAAACTGTGGTGGCGATCTCGCAATTTGGTAAGTCTTCCGAGATTGGAAGTTTAGCGATAAAAGAAACCGAGGAAGCAATGGTGGTGGGCTTTGATAGGGAGGCGGCTTGGTTGTTGGATCAGCTTACTGGACGACAAGAGCAGTTAGAAGTGATCTCAATTGTCGGCATGCCCGGAAGTGGTAAGACAACTCTGGCCAGAAAAGTGTACAATGATCCTTGTATTGCATCTCACTTCAATGTTGGTGCCTTTATCAGTGTTCCTAAACATGGCGATTTGTCGCTTGGAGTTTTAGATTCGTATCTTTTTATACATTCTTGGAAGGCCAGAGATATCTTGTTGTCGTCGATGGTATAAGGGATATTTGTGTCTGGAACTATTTAAGAGGATGTTTTCCAGATGACAACAATGGAAGTAAAATTATTCTAACTACTCAACATGAGGGTGTGGCTTTCGAAATTAAACCTCATTTGCTGCAGCGTCCTCTCACTCTCAAAGACAGTTGGGTTTTACTGAAAAAGAAGGTATTTGGGGAAGAACTCTGCCCTCCAGAATTACGGGAATTCGGAAGGAAAATAGCAGAAAAATGTCATGGACTACCTCTCACAATTGTTGTTATAGCAGGACTCCTTGCAAAGGAAGAAAAGACGCAATATTTTTGGGAGCATGTTGCCCAAAGTGTATTTTCTTACGTGGCTGCGGTACTTATTTTCTCCTTTAAGTTTGATTGGTCTCTAGAACTTGCTTACATTAACATTATTGAGGATTCTCTGGGGCTTGGTTATATCAGTGATGATATTAAAATGACTATAAAGAAAGAGGTCATGAAGCATTATACCAAAAAAATGTGTATCAGAATCCCAAAAGATGAAAGGACCCCCTGTGGGAGTTCATTAATAGTGAGAACACCCAATGAACCGAAAATCATGGCCAGTGGAAATTCGTCAATACAAAGAATTCTCAATACACAGCAAACAGGCATAAGGAGTCCTCCAACAGCTGGTATTCCTAATGTAGATAAGGAAATTGTGGTTGGATTTGATCAGGAAGCAGAGACCATTAAAGAGCGACTTATAGGCCAGAAAAAGTTAGAAGTTGTCTCCATTGTGGGCATGGCTGGACTAGGTAAGACAACTCTAGCTAGAAAAGTGTACGATGATCCTTTTACTGTATATCACTTCTATTTTCGAGGTTGGGCCTATGTGTCTCAATTGTACACAAAGAGGGATTTGTTACTTGACATTTTACGTTCTGCTTAGGGATGAAATTTAAGAAATGAGTGATGAAAAATTAGGTGAAGAGGTGCGCAGACGATTAAAGGGCAAGAGGTATCTAGTCGTGTTGGATGACATTTGGAATATTGATGCCTGGTATGATTTGGAAAAATCTTTTCCAGATGACAATAATGGAAGTAGAATTATGTTCACCAGTCGGAATGCAAATATTAGTCTGCGTGCTAAATCTAATGGCTCTCACCGTCTACGCTTCTTAACTCAAGATGAAAGTTGGGAACTGTTGCAACAAAAGACATATCAGAGAGTATATTGCCCTCCAGAGCTGGTGGAAATTGGAAAGCAAATGGCAGCAAATTGCCAGGGACTACCCCTTACCATAGTTGTAATAGCTGGGATTCTTGCAAAGACAGAGAAAACAGTAGACTGGTGGAACCAAGTTGCTGAGAGCGTAAGTTCATACACTTTTAGGGACCCAAATCAGTGCATGGATGCTCTAGCACTGAGTTACAACTACTTGCCTCGTCACTTAAAGACATGTTTTCTCTACTGTGGAGCATTCCCAGGAAACTATGACATCCCAGTGTGGAAGTTGGTGTGGTTATGGATGGCAGAGGGGTTTATACCACGAATTAGGCACAAGAGCATGGAAGACATAGCGCACGATTACTTGATGGACCTAATTGATAGAAGCCTGGTTTTAGTTGCCAAAAAAGGGTCTGATGGTGGAGTCAGAGCATGTTGTCTCCATGATCTGTTGCGCGATTTGTGCCTGAGAAAAGCTGATGAAGAGAATTTTATGTTGCAGATTAATGGGTACGAACAAGTTCTATCATTTTTAGATCTGGCAAAGAGACATCATCGCCTTGGCATCCATTCTCAAGTTTTTGATTTTATTTCTTTAGGGCCTCCTACCAAACATATCTGCTCTCTCTTATGCATTGGTCCTGAATCTGATACATTAACTGGGAGCCATGCATCACACATTTACCAGGCCTTAAGTAATGTTCGGATTTTGGATTTCTCATCCATCCCGATCCTCTGCTTTTCTGAGGAGATATTGCAGCTAGGTCATTTGAAGTATTTAGCTCTTCAGATTAGAGACGGTAGGTTACCGATATCAATATCCGACCTCTGCAAACTGGAAACTCTTATCATATCATCAAGGATGAATATTACCATACCCCAAAGTATTTGGAAGATGGTAAAGTTGAGGCATATGAAGAGCCTATGGTATTTTTTTTTTCTTATTGTCTCCCTTTGAGCATTTGAGACATGCTTTATTCCATTATTTGCTTCATGTCATCTAAACATTGCTTTGGAAATTGTTTGCATAATTTGCTTAGTAATTTTAAGTTTATGTCTCTCTCAGGCTGATGTCATCCAAGTGGATCATTGTGAATTTTTCAGCCCAACTGTATCGTATTGGTCATTTCTCCTGCTGATCAAGATATTTCAACTTCTGACGCTATAAAGCTTGCCAAAGAAGTTGGTCCTACAGGTATTGTGAAGTTAGTGCATTAATTTTACCATTGCACAAGCCTTGGTTTCTTTGTCATTCCAATGTGTTGTCTTTACGTTGGATTTCTTGTTTACTAGGCTGAAGAATCTTTACTAATTATATTTCTTTTCAGGTGAAGAACGTTGTGAGTGCTAATGAAACTTGATTTGATGGACAGGGGATATACAGGTTATCAACATCTTCTCTTCATCACAACATAGTTGTTCTCGTCTTTTGCTTGCTCGTCCTTTGGTTTTTATACATTATAACACTTATTCTCTGGTTATTACTTATGTATCCTCAATTTTACCACATTTAAGGTGCTTGAGGGAAGAACATACAAGTTCCAATATCACTGGGTTGGAAAGTTGGTATTGTGAACTGTTTCGAGTTGGTAACTACAAGAACCTTGAAATGATGGCTGTTCATCCAGAGGACTCTATCCCTGAATTTAGACGTTTGGTGCGTAAAATGGGCTCTTAGTTTCTTACAAATTTCTGTCTTATGTCATTTTTTCATCCGTAGATATTTGCTTATGGTTTTCTCCTTACATTATTGATTACAATGTTTTTCAGAAAATAATTGATTACAATGTGTTATAATCAATGTTTTCTCCTTGCACATTGCTTACAAAGAAGATTAGCATGGCTCCTACGCAAGGATGACATGCCGAGAAATGGAGAAATATTGGCCACATTCATAACATCATATTATCTGGATTCCATTGAAAAAGATTTCTATTGATTCAGTCTAGATTTTCATAGTGTCGTAAAAAAAATTCTGCAGGTGACCAGTGGGGATGGATATATAGCGTCTTTGATGATTAACTACCAGCTGTTAGAGAAAAGCTCCTGATGGATCATCAACGTTGTTCAAATACTGCAGAAAAAGAGGATACAGAGGCTGATGGTTATCGATCCCAGTGATGTACAGAAGGCTAATTGATGGATCTCTAGGCTTTTTTCAATGGCTCAACTGAAGCTTCTGTTAATGCTGTCATACTCTCAGTTCCTACTCTATATATCTGAATCTTACAGCTTTTATAATGGCCATATGTGGATTGCTTGAAGATTCCTGTTCCTGTACAAACTATGTTGGATCTTATTAGTTAATGTGTTTATTGAAACTTAGATAGACCCTTTTCCATCAACTTCAAGGTGATTTTCTCAGGTTTTGTACGCTCAACAAGGTTGTTTGATATGACAGATTCTTTATGTTTTTTTGGTGGTAAGGAATCGTCTCAATTACGCGCCTTTTGGATTCACGGCTACAATACAATTCTTGAATGTATGCATTCATATGTAATCCACTTGCATTCGTTGATTCTTCATAATTTTGTTTAATCAATTTTTTTAACATATTTTAAGCAGCTTTTCTTAAGATTCTGTCAAGGGGAATGCTGCTCTAGGAGTCCGAGGAAAAGTTTTCTACCAATGCTCTCATAGATGTGTTGACAGGTTCAGTTCCTTGGTCCTTATAACCATTCATGACCTTTCTGATCAAATCCACCTCCAAATTCATAATATGCATTTGGTGGCAATTTAAGGGGAGATGAAGTGTGCTTGGCAATTTTTTGATCTGCTCTCTCAAATAAGGCAGATTTTGGAAAGGATGCAGTTTCATTGCAGGACCAAACCTGTCTGCCTGTTCTGCGAACCAAGACTTGTTTGGTATTTGATGATGGTGGCTAATTTCCCAAGCTGTAGCAGTTTATACTGTACTGCTGTGCTGTACTGTACTGAACTGTTGTGCTGACTGTGTTGCTCTGCTGACGAAGGCCTTTGGAAGGAGGTAGGCTACTGTGCTGTGCTGTGCTTTTGATCAGCTTCTGCTGTGTTGAGTGTACTGCTAGGCTGCAATTTTGAGGGAGTAAATGCTGCTGAGCAGAGATGGTCAATCGAGTCATGTCCAGCATGTTTAGGTTGTGTTGTATTGTAATCTTGCCATTTCAGATTCATGTAATCCTTGAACCAGAAAAGGCAGAACTAGGATCTCACTTTCTCTTGACCAAATGAACATAGGTCCTATTTAAAAATTCATTTAATTTTACAACAATTCATAAATAGTTAATAAAAGAGCAACTTAGTGTATGACGTTCCTGCCACTACTTGGTATGAGGTGAGTCAAATGTATGCAATCTTGACTTTGTATGCCGAGGTTGCTTCTATGAGAGTGACCTATGGCACCCAATTTGCAACGCCTTACCATTGCCGCAAAGCCTATCTTCTCATGTAATACTAGATAAAGAAATTTAAAAGGTTAATAGTACTTTTAATCCTTAAAATATGCCCGTTTTATCAGTTTAGTTCTCATTATATTAATTTTATCAGTTTAGTCACTAAAGTTTTAATTTATGTTCCCTAATCAGACATTTCGTTAAGATTTTTGATTGAAGTGATCACGTGTCATTTTTTTAGACGGTATCATGTGACAAACACATGATCATTTCGGCAAAAACTTAACAGCTTATTTGTATAGGGACCATTTAAACACGAATTAAATATTTTAAAGATCAAATTGACAAAATTTACATGCTTTATGGACTAAAATTACTATTAACGCATAAAATAAAAACTTGCCTTTGCTTCTATTCTGAATTGTCTTCCAAATTGTTGCCTATATTCATGAGGAAGTATCTTACTTCCAAGTTCCAACCCTACCTGTTCTAATGGCAAAACTACGCTTATTTTAACTTTTTTTATGACTTCATTTGATTCTTGTTCCCAAAGTTTATTATCCGGTTTTCTGTCTTGAGTAAATCACAATTTATTCCGGAAAAGATTTTGAAAATTTTCACTTTTGCTCCTCAAATATTAAAGGTCTCGTATTAGACCATATTCAGTCTTAACTCAAATTTATACTCAAATTTAGGTCAATATTTGAGTAAAAAGTTTAATTTGATACAAAATGCTCCAATAGAGAAATTCAAATTTAAAGGAACACAAACCCAAATTTAAAGAAAGGTGAAATATGATCATTAGATTTTTAAAAGATAGTAAAATCTAATCATTGAAAATTTGAATAAATATTTGAATTTCCTTGATGTGAGTAAAAATTTGAGTCTCCCTTTATTTAGTATGAGTTTGAGTAAAACACTGGAATTTATTTTAACTCAAATTTAAATTTAAGTTAAGATTTAAATAAGGGTTAGAGATTCTCTTTACACCGTAAATTTCTTCAAATAGAAGTAATAGACTCCAATTAGTAGATGATGTCTCAAGAGCAAAAACAAAAAAAGCAAAAAAAAAAAAAAGATGATGTCTCATTTCCCCTCTAGTATGGGGAAAGTGAAACTAGTAAAACATGTTAGGGGGCAAAGTGGCAAGTTGATTATTAATAGATAGAAAACAAAATGCCATAATTTTTTCTTCATATATTTTTACTAGGGATAACTAGTGTCTGAAGGCACGGTTCAATGTGAATGATTTTGAGAGAGATGTTGGTGGCACTGAATGAATCTATTTGAGACCGTTAGATGAACTTATTGAAAACCTGTCCTGTTTTATGTTATGGATACAAACTCTTCTTCTTGTTAAATTCCCATATTGACAAGTTTATCTGCTGTGTAGTTGCCCTCCCTCAATGTGTGTAAAATTTTTCTATTGCAGGCTTTGGTGGGGCTCTTGCAGTTGTCTATAAGGTGTTTTTTTTTAGTGGCAAATATTCCCCTTGTAGCTCTAGAAGAAAGTTGTAAGCCTAGTTGGAGTTTATCTCCACTATGATCAAGGGCGGAGCTAAAAAAATTATTCAGGGTGGACACCTTAACTAAAAACTTTAATTTTATTCTAGCGATCGATAAAAGTAAAAGATTTTTGAATTTATTATATTATATTTGATACTAGTCATTGCCCATATCTGAAAGTACTATGTAACACATAAAAATCACAAGCAATTGCCTAGATTCAAAAAGATGGACCCGAATATTCATTCCAATGATCTGAAAAATATTATCGATCATATCCTCTATATTAATGGAACTACCATAAAAATATACAAAAAAAACTCCCAAAAACATCACCACATATACAAATACCTCAGAAAAAAATAAATACTAATGGAACGTAATAAATTTTACAATCTTTAAGCAATAAATAAAATCAATAAAATATTGCTCATCTATAAGACTCGTGAATTTATCACTACTGTCACCATTCAATCAATAACACAACATAATTATAAATTCAATCACCAAATTTTCAATCCACCCCATGTAATAAAAACCTTAAGCAAAAACGAACAAATACTAATATAACGTAATTAAATTCACTATTTTTTAAGCAATAAATAAAATTAATCAAATCTTTCTCATTTATAAAACTCATTAATTTCTAACCACCATCACCATTAAACCCTAATGACAACATAATTATAAATTCAGTCACCAAATGTCCAATCTCCCATATGTAAAATAAATACAAAAATACAATCACACACATTTCTTTTTTGGTTAACCCTCATAACTAACAATTTTTTTTTTTTAAATACAACAATTCAAACTTTTAAGATAAAATAGTAGTGAATAATAGTTTAATTAAAAAATAGTGTTAGAAAATCGTCAAAATACCTCATAATTCTTGTCAAGTGAAACTTTTAGAATGATGAAAACCCGCCCACACAATCCTAAAAGGCAATAAAAAAAATATCAAATTCCACAATACACAATCATTGCCCACCAATACTTGCACCCATATATAGCAAAATCCAAAAAATATAACAAATGGATAAAATATAATTATACCTAATTATCTGTTGAATTTGCAAGAAGGATAAAAACCCAACCACAACTCAATAACATAAATATCAAATTCTAAGCCCACACAATCCTCTTCCACCACACCCGCAACCACATATAAGGGAAGAATGAAAATTCATACAATCAAATAAATAGAGCAAACATATAAAAATCTACAAAAACAATCTATAATAAAAACCATTGCCAATGAAAATCCTAGAGGAATTTAGATACCTAATTTCAGATTAAACATAAAGGCACAAAGTTCAACAGTAATGAGTTCAAGCTAAGCAATGTCCAAAGCAATTATAAGTCTCTCTTCAATTGGGCCACTAGTACAAACCCAAACACAATAATAATTTTTAATTTTGTTATTGCTTCACACACAAACGACTCGAATGAAATCCTGTTCACAACAAAATGAATAGCTTAGACACAAATATTATATGTAAATGACATTAAAAAAAAAGTGAACATAATTATTCTTTACCATAAATAATGAGCCAATAGTCTTTGGCTTCTTCCTTCCAAGTAATTATGGAATCGCTTCAAAACAGAAAAAAGACAAAGAAGATTGCAGAACTCAAAATCACCAAATTTCAAAAAACAAAATAAAACACGTTAAAAATTAAAAGGGAGAGAGAAAGGTACGATTGGAGAGAGAGAGAGAGAAAGGTACCTGGGTGACATTTGTTGATTCAGTCATGGCAGAGGAGTGACCGGTGAGAGAGTGAGAGAGAAAGGTACCTGGGTGACATTTGTTGATTCAGTCATGGCAGAGGAGTGACCGGTGAGAGAGTGAGAGAGAAGGAGATAAGGGGCTTGAGTTGGGTCTTTATCTGCAGAGGAGAGAGAGAGAGAGTTTGGCTTGGGATGGAGTGCTTGGGGTGTCGTGTGTCCAGCTAAAATAGGCGGGATTTGGGTTTTAGATGAGATTGAAGAAGATTTGAGAGATTTCGGAGGAGAGAGAGGCGTGAGTCAGGAAATGTTGTTGGACGGGAAAACAAAATTCAGTACTCGCTATAGACCGTCGGATCAGTATTTATGAGATGATCTGAACCGTCTTTTATGTTGGGATTACATTGTCCGTTGGATGTGTTTATGTTTTGTCTCAAAACGATCTGGATTTCTCTTTGTTTCCAAAATTCAAACTCAGCTCTACTTTATTATATATATGGGTAGGGTAGGGTAGGATAGGAATACGAAAATTTTGTAAATATTCCAATGTAATGTTTCTACATTCCCATCTCCTTTTTATTAGCCAAACCTTTCCTGTCATATTTCAAATAAGTTTGCCTCCTTTTCTATAGCAACATTTCCATATAAATTCATTTTTTTCACTTTTTCTCTTTCCTAAACCACTTTTTTCATATAATTTGTAGATAAAGGCTAATGTACCATGTTCCATAGATTTGATCATCACCGTATCAAGAACAACGTATATCAATTTCATAGAATTTTGGACTATTAATTTTGAACCCAAAGTTTCATCATTTTTTTCTTCTTTCTCTCTTTTCTTCCTTCCTTTCCTTTTTTTTTTTTGCCCCATGGTTTACTTAATTGGAAAAGGCTATTTATATCCAAAGTGCCTTGGCCTCCAAGGGTGTGACCTCATGGTGGTGATGCAAGTATGGACATTTGTCCAATTCCTTGTCCAAAAATATTTTTTTAATCGAAACACATGTCAATTTTTTTTGTGTGGCCCTTTTTCTTTTCATGACAAGTGTCATTCTAGAAGTCTATAATACAACATCTTTCCATAATAGTTTTTTGGGGACTTGTATGTTGGATTCATTGGTGCTGGGCAGAATTAACAGGGTACTATCTTTTGGATTTTTCTTTACTGCTTGCACATTTAGGTTGGTGTACATGCACTTGTAATAAATCTTATAGATAAGTACTATAGATGCAGTATCTTTTACTAATCTTGTTATGGATCCATCTAGTTTTATCCTTAAGGTTAAAGCTAGTGGAGTATTTTTACAAGTTAGACTTAAGGTGAAGTCTGGGAAACAGTTGAAGTAAACTGGTCCATCATGAAGACCAGCTGCATTTTTTCCCATTGGTATTAATGGTTTTATTGCTACTTGAACTAGACCTAAATGGATAAAGTTAAATCCTTTAGACCTATGTTTCTTGAGAGTCTCCTTACTGAGGAGTTGGCAAGATTCTTCATCATTTTTTAAGGCATAAACCTGTTCAATGGTTTTTACCTGTAATTCAGAATTAAAGGCTTTAGAGAGTCAACTGGATTTGTAGATTTCCCTATGGGGGATTGTGGGGATGTTCCATCCATGTCAATCTACTTTAGTCTCATGATATTCTAGTTCTTCTTCATTTACTATATTCGGTATAGTGTTTAATGAAGATCTAGATGAGCTAGCCATAGAATTAGATCTGAATAATCTATTCATTGTTAAATCAAAGATTTTTCAATTTTACAAATTATAAGTAAATTTTATTCTTAAGCTACCTCCCTGTTCATACCCGTCTAGTAAAACCTCATCCATTGGTTTTTATCCCTTGACTACCTACACCGGGACTTACAAATGGGATGACACACAAGGACCTCTTGGTTTCAGGCTGGGTGACAAGACACAGGCAACTAAGAATAGAAATAACGAATGATTTACAGAATTGAAACAACAAAGATTTAGAATGAATCAGATGAAACAAATGTAACTCAATGGTTAACTATCCAGGCTCTGATACCAAAATAAAGAAAAGTGCGGAAGGCATGAAGAATCACAAGCTGTAGATATAAAGATGGATAATTATATTCACAAAATAAAAATTACAATACAAAAGATAGATTTCTTCTGTTTTTCCTTAGCTGAGGAAGACTGTGCTGTCTCTTGAGGTTTTTCTGAAACCTTGAGCGGAGGCATAGTTCTGACAGAGGGCAAAGTCGTCTTTGCTGGAGTTGCTGGGGGTAAGGTTACTGGCACCGCTACTGGGGTTGGAACCTTGACTGGGAACTCATTCTATACCTGTGCAATGACCTTTTCCTGTTGGAATCTTGGCCACCATTTAACAGAAAACTGTTGGGCAATAGCATTGCCATTGATTTCCCATGTCCATTTACAGATCCAGGGAACTTTGTACCTGCAAATAAATGTTAGCAAAATAGGAAACTGACTCTCATGCCTACTAGGTTTATAAGTGGAGGCAAAGAAAGTCATCTGATCACGAAGATCAGTAGGAAAAATTTCATCAATAGGGCCATGAACAAGCCACCACTGTATGAACCAGGAAGGAATCTGACTCTTGAAATCTTTATGGAACTGTATGAACCAGGAATGAGTTAATGACTCATCTTGGTAGAGGATAAGTTTAGACCATGCTTGAATGTAGTCATAGTAACTAAACTTGTTGTTATGTCCCTCTAGGTCTCTGAGCAAAGAAGGATGAGATCCCCATTCTTTGAGGGAGATAAACTTCAAGATATATAGAGAATGATAAATGACTTTACTCGGATTAATTTTATCAAATATGGGTTTGATAAAAATGGACTGAGTATAGTATAATATATCCTGATAGAAAGTAAAGGTTTTCTCAGGATCAGATGGAATAAAGGTCCATCCTGGTTCAAGGTAAGCGTTAACAATGTCAATGGGGTTGACAAGATGAGCATGGGCTGGTTCAATAGAGAATACATTACGGGGTGGTCTTTTTGGAATGTATTTTGCTTTTGGGCCTTTGGGGGCTGGTCCATAACGATAATATGGGTTGACTAACTGGTTAGGGATTTCAGAGGCTGTCAAAGTTTTTGGGCTTTGTTGGGCCATTTGAAGGAAAGTCTTTGGGTTAACAACAGCTGGTTGGGCCACTGGCCGACCAAGGGGTTGGAATCTGTTGGCAATTTCAATTGCAGTGCTTGGGCAAGACAATTGATATAGTTTTGGGCTAGGTAAGGCTAATTGACCTTTTTGTTTCTGCTTATCCTTCGCCGGGTTTTTAGAGGAAGTGCAAGGTTTCCTGTCCGCCATAAGGTTTCTGCAAGAATTCACGGGTTAGGAATTAGGGATGCAGTTATTACTTCCCTTAATATATTCTATATCAAAATCAAAAATACTTAAAATAGATTGCCATCTGGCGAAAATCTGCTTACTAGCAATGTTTTGAACATCTTTTTCTAAAACATATTTAGCAGATTTACAATCTACTCTAACTAGAAATTTTTGATTTAGTATATCATCCTGAAATTTAGAGATACACAGGACAATAGATAAAATCTCTTTTTTAATAGTACTATAATTTGCTTGTGCTTTGTTCCATATACCAGAATGGAATCTGACAATTTGTCCAGGAGAGTTAGAAGACTCTTTCTGAAGGAGAATACCACCATAGCCTATATCTGAGACATCGGTTTGGATGATTTTAAAGGAATCAACCGAAGGAATACCAAGACAGGACAAAGTTTTAATGAACTGTTTGACCTGTTTGACAATGGATGTATGCTCAGGAGTCCAAGGAGAAGGATTTTCTTTGAATCTGTCATACAGAGATTTAACGGTTTTCCTAAGATTCTGATAGAAGTCAGAAACATAATTTAGGGAACCTAAGAACCTTTGTAACTGGGTTTTATCAAGGATTTTATCAGGAAATTTATCTGCAAATTGGATAGATCTGCTGATGGGAACAATGGTAGACTGGTGGATATCATATCCAAGGAACCTTACTGAGGTTTGGAACAACTCAATCTTTTTAGCTGAGATGACTAGACCATTGTGTCTGAGTGTCTCAAGGAAAGCTTTAAGGTGTTTCCAGTGTTCGCCTATAGACCTGCTGAAGATGAGAATATCATCTATATAGACTATAGAACAATGACTTAATGAATTAAAAATTTCATTCATTATGTTCTGGAATTCTGATGGTGCATTTTTTAAACCAAAAGGCACTACAATCCATTCATAATGTCCAAATGGGGTTGTAAATGCAGTTTTATACCTGTCTTCTGGGGATATAATGATCTGCCAGAAGCCACTTTTCAAATCAAATTTCGAAAATATTACTGCATTGACAAGTCTTTTAATTAAATCCTGTTTATTTGGAATTGGGTATCTGATCCATTCCAAAACAGCATTTAATGGCTTATAGTTAATGACAAGTCTTGGTGTGCCTCTTTGTAATTCTGCATTTTTGATGACATAGAGAGCAGGGCAAGACCAAGGAGATTTGCTTTTCCTAATGATACCATTTTTGAGTAATTCAGAAATCTCTTTTTTGCAGATTTCCATTACTTCATGGTTCATTTGGATTGGTCTGGATTTAGTTGGGATATTTGTCTCACTAAATCCTTTTATGTAAGGAAGTTTGACCATGTGTTGTTTCCTGTGCCAGAAAGCTGTAGGAAGGTCAGAGCAAACTTCTATTTCCAGTTTCTTATTAAACTCTTCAATCTCTTTGATTAAGATTGGGTTGGTTAGTTGTTTTTCAATTCTTTTATAATTAATTTCTTCTTTGAGAAATTTCAGTTGATTAGTCTTCTGGTCAATCAACCTAACAAACTTAGAGATTGACTGATCTTTAAGTTGCTTTAGATGCTTGACTTCAGGTTTAGAGGTGAACCTAAAGTTTACAGAGTGACCAAATGGTTTCGTGGATACACCATCTGTATCGGTTGTAAATGGTACAACAGATGTATGAATGGTAATCCAAGGATGACTTCATCAGTCATATCTTGTATTAGGACAAATGATGTTTTAAAACAAACATTGTCTTGACAGATATGCACATTTGGTAACTTGTATTTTACATTCATTTTACTACCATTTGCAGAACTAAGTCTTTCGACAGTCTTCTGGTAGTACTTGGTTGGTATGATCCCTTCTTGGATACAGTTAACGTTTGCACCTGTATCTATGAGGGCAACAGTGTCAAGTTTAAAATCATTATCAATGATGATTCTTACCTGAGAATACCATTTTTGAAAACTGATTTTATTGACCAAATTTATCCTATTATCATCAGATTGTGAACACCCATCGTGGGATGGTAGCTTTGTTAAACCAGAAGTTTCCATAGTAGAGATGGAGGTTACGGGTATCCGTTGTAAATGTGTTCTCTGAAGATCTTCTGTTTCAGATTGTACTTGAGGCTGTTTTTCAGGATTAAAATCCTTTAGCTCAGGAACTGCAGTTTGTAAAAGACTCAAGTTTTCAGCAAAGATTCTGTCTTGTACTTTTAAGTCTTTTATTTCTTGCTTAATTTTATTAACTTCACTTTGAAGATCTTGTAAGGTGATTTCTTTCTTTTTCTCCTTACCAAATTTTTCCAAAGTTCTGTTAAAACTAATTAGCTGTTTCTCTGAAGATTGTTTGTTTTCTTTTTTGGAAAACAGATCTTTGAGATTTTTTATGTATTTTAGTTTTAACTCTGGATCTTCAATCTTACTGATAAGGTCAATAAGAATCTATTCCTCTTCATTGTCTTTTGTGATAACTCTAACTATCTTACAATTACAGTTATCTTTGCATCCTAACTTGATGTCAGGTTCACTGGGGCTGCTAGGGGCAGACTGGTCATCTGAAAAAGTCTCTTCACTTTCTGAGTGATCTGAGCTTTCTTCACTTTGGCTAAGGTTATTTAGCTTAAAGATTCTAAGAATTTCTTCCTCATCTTGCTGAGCTAAGTTTAACCTTTTAACCTGTTTTTTAACTGGGCAATCTGGGCTAATATGGCCTTTCTTTCCACAGTTATAACATTTAACATCTTTATTTTTTCTGTCTTTTTCATCAGACTTCTTCCCTGGGTTTTTCTTATAAGTTTTACACTTATTAGACTTCCTAGGTTTCTTGTAAAACTCTTCTTTCTGGAAGGGTGTTTTGCTTATTTTATGATAAGATTTGCTTTTGCTATAAGGCTTGTGTGATTTGTGGGACTTGTGTTTTCTGCTGGATAGTGCTACTGACTGGAGACCATATTGTTCACAGAAATCACCCATTTATATTTAGTCTTTTTCTTATCATTTTTCAGTTGTTTACTGATTTTCATATCAATACACATCCTAAGACATTCCTTTTGGATAGTATTAATAAGTTCTCCATATGTTAGTGAATCATACTCAATGATTCCTGTTTCCTTAGAAAGGGTTTCTCTAATCTTATGGGCAAAGAGATTAGGTAAACCATTCACAAATTTTTCCTTCCAGAATGATTTGTTACAGTCTGGACGGAGCATAACTCTGGAGACAAAAACATCTTTGTACCATCTAAAATCACTAAGTGTGAGGGACCTGAGGTTACAGAGCTGGTCATGAATCCTAGCTTCAATATTACTGGGTGTTCCTACAAAGTGTTTTATAATGGTGAAAATGAGGGTATTGAGGCCATCTGGTTTGGCCCTTCCAATTCTTTCATCAAAGATTGGTATACTTTCATCATCTAAGACTACAACATATTTAATGATGTCTCTTGATTCTTGAGTGAGATAATTGTCCCACCAATTTCTCAAGACTCATGTAAAACCAGAGGTGACAAGGTCAACTATTTCTGGTTCAGTTTGAGCAAGATTGCTGACATAGCTGTTCATCACCATAGACATGTGGTGAATTTTGTTAAGGATTTCTTGTTCACTTGTCTATGTTCCATTCATAGAGTTTGTTAGACTGAACAAAAAAATGGTTGCTAATGTTTTTTTCTTCAAACTAGAGGTCAGGTGGTGTTGATCTGGAGTACTAATTTTTGCTGACACCGGTTGGATTTACATTTGAAAAAGTCAACTTGTTAATTTGTTGTTTTTCAAAAGTTTCTTCTAGTTCTTTAATTTCAGGATCAGAAAAACTTTCTTTAGATTCAGAATCAGAAGTTTGGTTAATAACTGTTATCTGAGATGGTTCAGTTTTATCTTTGAGTTCCATCTTTTTAATTAGTTTTTCAATCTTCTGGATTTGAATACTATCTTTTCCTGATATTCATAATTTAGATCTATCTTCAGGTAGTTGGATTAGAGGTTTCTCTAATTTTTTACTTGAAGATGGTCTAATTTCATCAATTTTAGTTTCAATTTTATCTAACTGTTTACCTATTGTGATTAGGCTTTGGTTAGCAAAATTGACTTGTTCTACAATCTTCTTTTCAGATTCTAAAACGGGAATCTTGAAGGGAGATGCAGTGACTTCAGTGTTTTTATGACTGAAGGTGATGGCCTCTACTGGAGGGTAACTTGAGGATACTGTCTCATTGTCAGAAGTTTTTCATTTATGTTTTGTAACAACTTTTACTTCTTTATGACATGATTCAATGTAATCAAAGAATGCAATTTCAGATTCTATTTTATGAATTAATTTGACCCATCCTTTCATAATTTCAGTTCGTTGTTGGGAATTAAATCTTTGAAAATAATCTAGTTTCTTGGATTTATTTTCTTCAGATTCAATTTCTTTTATTAGCCTACGCATGTTGGGTATGAAGACTAAATTACTCTCTTTTAATCATTAAAAGTTGATGATTAACAGAGGCAATATCACTGGCTAAAGGAGAGGGGGTGAAGTCATCTTCTTCCTTATCTTCTTCAGGTTGTTGCTTACTCTGATGTGGAGTATAGCAGGGTTTACTGACTTGAGATGAGGAATTATCGATACTTTTTAGCTTAAGTCTTCTCTCAATTTCTTTAGTTAACTCGGTTAACTCTTTTTCTTTATCTCTTCTACTGGAATGAGATTCAGATTTTCTTCCTTTATTAATCCTAATTGGTTTATTAATTCAGCTAGGGATTGATGATAAACTAGATCTACTGGATCTAGCATTATCAAAGGAGATTCTTACAGATCAATCAGCTAGTTGTTGGATGTGTTCTACATTTGAGGTAGTGCTTTCACTATCCTTGTTAAAATTTTCATTTTCTACCACCCAATGGTCTGGTAATACAAAATCTTTCCATAATAGTCTTTTGGGGACTTGTATGTTGGATTCATTGGTGTTGGGCAGAATTAACAGGGTACTATCTTTTGGATTTTTCTTTACTGCTTGCACATTTAGGTTGGTGTACATGCACTTGTAATAAATCCTATAGATAAGTACTATAGATGCAGTATTTTTTACTAATCTTGTTATGGATCCATCTAGTTTTATCCTTAAGGTTAAAACTAGTGGAGTATTTTTACAAGTTAGACTTAAGGTGAAGTCTGGGAAACAGTTGAAGTAAACTGGTCCATCATGAAGACCAACTTCCATTATCCCTAGAAAGCCAGGTTCATAATCTATGAATCGAGCATCTCTAAGGGTTAATAGTACAGCTGCATTTTTTCCCATTGGTATTAATGGTTTTATTGCTACTTGAACTATACCTAAATGGATAAAGTTAAATCCTTTAGACCTATGTTTCTTGAGCGTCTCCTTACTGAGGAGTTGACAAAATTCTTCATCATTTTTTAAGGCATAAACCTGTTCAATGGTTTTTACTTGTAATTCAGAATTAAAGGATTTAGAAAGCCCACTGGATTTGTAGATTTCCCTATAGGGGACTGTGGGGATGTTCCATCCATGCCAATCTACTTTAGTCTCATGATATTCTAGTTCTTCTTCATTTATTATATTCGGTATAGTGTTTAATGAAGATCTAGATGAGCTAGCCATAGAATTAGATCTGAATAATCTATTCATTGTTAAATCAAAGATTTTTCAATTTTACAAATTATAAGTAAATTTTATTCTTAAGCTACCCCCCTATTCATACCCGTCTAGTAAAACCTCATCCATTGGTTTTTATCCCTTGACTGCCTACACCAGGACTTACAAATGGGATGACACACAAGGACCTCTTGGTTTCAGGCTGGGTGACAAGACACATGCAACTAAGAATAGAAATAACGAATGATTTATAGAATTGAAACAACAAAGATTTAGAATGAAGCAGATGAAACAAATGTAACTCAATGGTTAACTATCCAGGCCGTTAACTATCAGAATCTTAGGAAAACCGTTAAACCTCTGTATGACAGACTCAAATTAAATCCTTCTCCTTGGACTCTTGAGCATACATCCATTGTCAAACAGGTCAAACAGTTCATTAAAACTTTGCCTTGTCTTGGTATTCCTTCGGTTGATTCCTTTAAAATCATCCAAATCGATGCCTCAGATATAGGCTACGGTGGTATTCTCCTTCAGAAAGAGTCTCCTAACTCTCCTGAACAAATTGTCAGATTCCATTCTGGTATATGGAACATAGCACAAGCAAATTATAGTACTATTTAAAAAGAGATTTTATCTATTGTCCTGTGTATCTCTAAATTCCAGGATGATATACTAAATCAAAAATTTCTAGTTAGAGTAGATTGCAAATCTGTTAAATATGTTTTAGAAAAAGATGTTCAAAACATTGCTAGTAAGCAGATTTTCGCCAGATGGCAATCTATTTTAAGTATTTTTGATTTTGATATAGAATATATTAAGGGCAGTAATAACTACATCCCTGATTTCCTAACCCGTGAATTCTTGCAGAAACCTCATGGCTGACAGGAAACCTTACACTTCCTCTAAAAACCCGGCGAAGGATAAGCAGAAACAAAAAGGCCAATTAGCCTTACCTAGCCCAAAACTATATCAATTGTCTTGCCCAAGCACTGCAATTGAAATTGTCAACAGATTCCAACCCCTTGGTCGGCCAGTGGCCCAACCAACTGTTGTTAACCCAAAGACTTTCCTTCAAATGGCCCAACAAAGCCCAAAAGCTTTGACAGCCTCTGAAATCCCTGACCAGTTAGTCAACCCATATTACCGTTATGGACCAGCCCCCAAAGGCCCAAAAACAGAATGCCTTCACCCCGTAATGTATTCTGTATTGAACCAGCTCATGCTCACCTTGTCAACCCCATTGACATTGTTAACGCTTACCTTGAACCAGGATTGACCTTTATTCCATCTGATCTTGAGAAAACCTTTACTTTCTATCAGGATATATTATACTATACTCAGTCCATTTTTATCAAACCCATATTTGATAAAATTAATCCGAGTAAAGTCATTTATCGTTCTCTATATATCTTGAAGTTTATCTCCCTCAAAGAATGGGGATCTCATCCTTCTTTGCTCAGAGACCTAGAGGGACATAACAAGAAGTTTAGTTACTATGACTACATTCAAGCATGGTCTAAACTTATCCTCTACCAAGATGAGTCATTAACTCATTCCTGGTTCATATAGTTCCACAAAGATTTCAAGAGTCAGATTCCTTCCTGGTTCATACAGTGGTGGCTTGTTCATGGCCCTATTGATGAAATTTTTCCTGCTGATCTTCGTGATCAGATGACTTTCTTTGCCTCCACTTATAAACCTAGTAGGCATGAGAGTCAGTTTCCTATTTTGCTAACATTTATTTGCAGGTACAAAGTTCCCTAGATCTGTAAATGGACATGGGAAATCAATGGCAACGCTATTGCCCAACAGTTTTCTGTTAAATGGTGGCCAAGATTCCAACAGGAAAAGGTCATTGCACAGGTACAGAAGGAGTTCCCAGTCAAGGTTCCAACCCCAGTAGCGGTGCCAGTAACCTTACCCCCAGCAACTCCAGCAAAGACGACTTTGCCCTCTGTCAGAACTATGCCTCTTCTCAGTGTTTCAGAAAAACCTCAAGAGACAGCACATCCTTCCTCAGCTAAGGAAAAACAGAAGAAATCCTCCTCTACGGATTCCAGCAAGCAAGCCAAGAAGAAGTCCTTTGTGTTAATTGAACTAGCTCAGAAACTCCTCCAGCAAGCAGCCATCCAGAGTAGCAGCTCATCAACTTCGTCCCAAGGCTCCGTTAATGCATCCATGGACCCTTTCCAAGATGCCTAGGACCCGTATGCAGGTTATGATGACCTGGACGAAGCTGACCTCTCTACTCCTTGATCCTTACTTTTACTTGTGATAGTTTCAATCACTACTTTCTTCATTAAAGAAAGAAAAGCTATCTATCACATGTAACGATAAGGCATCATCCGGTAGAAACGGCTCTTTCCCCTAGAAAAGTAGTCGCCTAGCCATTATTGATCTGTTTTCCCACCGAAAGTAGATTCCTTCAAACAGTAGGGGACCCACACCTGCACAGAAGTCAAAAGTTACTTTGGTAAAAGAGACTTACCCTCACGTTTCCACCGAAAGCAGAAGTGAAATGTCTTTTGCCAGGGTTAAAGCAGCCATAGAAGACAAGAAGTAATCATTTCAGAGATTCCTTCAGAAATTCTTACGCCTATATAAGGACTTCAGTCTTCACTAGTAAACCGAGTTGTTTTACAACAGCTACTACAAGCCTATAAACACTCTCTCATACCCTCTCTCATATTTGTATCTCTGCTCTCATAATGATGCAAATGAGGAGTCTTAAGAGTTTTTACTTCTCTTGTTCCCACTAGCCCACTAGTGCTAGTGTTGTAAGTATCTATCTTTTGTATTGTAATTTTTATTTTGTGAATATAATTATCCATCTTTATATCTACAGCTTGTTGGGTTGGCTAGCAAGTCTTACCCTAGAGGGCGAGGAGAGACAGGAGTTGGGTCTACTTCAGGTTGTGTATGAGTACAAGGATGTTTTCCGGACACGTTATCGGGATTACCTCCACCTAGGGATGTAGACTTCGCCATAGAGTTACATCCAGATACTTCACTTATTTCTATGATTTTGCATAGAATGACACCTACTGAGTTGCAAGAACTCTAGGTCCTATAGCAAGAATTGTTGAACAAAGGGTTCCTTAGACCGAATGCTTCACCTTGGGACGCTTCTGTATAAATTACCAAATTATATAGGAGCCAGCTCCTATTCTGATTGTTCCGGATAGGGGACATAAGTACACAGTATATTGTGATGCCTCTAGGGATAGAATTACTTGTGTTCTTATTCGGGGATAAAGGTACAAGTTTCTAACCACAGCTTGGTATCACAGCTTGGTATCACAATTCATTTCATATGCATGTGTTGAATGTACACGTGTATGTGAATTACGGGGACGAAATTCTTTTAAGGGGGAAGAATGTAAAACCCGACAAATTTAAACTTTTTCTGAAAAAGGGCAAAATGATAATTTGTCACCCTTATCCGTATTTAAAATGCTCATGTTCTAGAGCTCGGATGGGGAAATGGAGTTTGCCATTGGATTCGTATCGCAAAATCCAATTACCCTACCAAATTTCGTCGAATTCCGAGGTAGTTGGATTTCTGCACGTCGTTCGAGGCGGTTGGGTGGCGAATGACCTCACAAAGGTCCCCAAATATAAATTTTATAAAATTTATGTATAATTGAACAAAAGTTCAAATAAAATTAATTTGAACTTAAACTGGTACGAAATAAATCGTTTTGGGGCGAAAAACGGACCCGAGAAAGGGGGGTGTGTGGTGCGATTAGAGCCAAGTATTTAAAATTATAAATAGGAGCTAAAATCATATTTTTAGCACAAATATCTTCATTTCAGCCCTCTTTGACCGGCCATAGAGAGAGAAGAGAGAAAAGAGAAGAAAAGTTTGTCTTCAAGGCTTATTTCTTCGATTCCCGGAGTTCCGTCGGTCGGAATTCGTCGAACCAAGAGTTAAAATTCATCTCCTCGACGAGGGCTACGGGTACGTAACAAAAACAAGATATTTCACCGAAGATCCAAAAGGGTGATCTTGGAGAAATCAAGTCTTGGAGGCTTTCTTTGGTGTTTTTGGGAATTCTATCATTCCCTTCACGCTACTAGAGGTAAGGTTCTTCCTACTTTGGTTCACTTCCCACCTAGCATGATCATAAGGGGTGGTTAAGTGTATGTTGATGTATATCACTTGTGTATTGTTAAGGAAAATGAAGAATTGAGTGTAGGAATAACTTAAGCTAAATTCTAGCTTGCAATTGATACATAGACTGTTTTTGTGCATTTTCATGGACTGCTTTTGTGCACTTTCATGGGCTGAATTTGTGCACTTTCATGGACTGTTTTTGTGCACCTTCATGGACTGAATTTGTGCACTTTCATAGACATTTTGTGTGGCTATTTATTGGGGCTGTTTTGTGTCCGTTTATGGACTGTTTAAGGGGCTGCTTAGTGGCGGAATTGTGGGCTGCTTAGTGGCTGATTTATGGGCTGTTTTATGGTTGTTTTAAGGGGCTGTTTATGGCTGTTTTATGAGCTATCTTATGGCTGTTTATTGGGGCTGCTTTATGGCCGTTTAGGGACTGTTTACGGGGCTGTTTAGTGGCTGAAATTGCGCACGGTTTTTAAGTTGTTTTGGATTGAAATTACGGACTATTTTTGGACTGATTTGGAGCTAAAATTGCGGACTGTTTTTAAGTTGTTTTGGATTGAAATTGCGGACTATTTTTGGACTGATTTGGAGCTGAAATTATGGACTGTTTTGGGTTGAATTTATGGACTGTGTTGGGCTTATTCCATTCTATGATGTTCATGTGAAAGGGGTTGATGTATGAGACCTTGTATATGACTCTTACCTATTGTTGGTGACTTGATTAAATGGGTGTTGGAAGTGGAGAGAATATATTCCATCTTGAAATAGTGGAGTAGAAATTACTTAGAATAAATTCTTGTGTTATATGATACTTGTAGGATTCTTCCTATTTGGGATTATTCCTAACCTAGGTGGTTTATATGAAATGTTTATATGGGATGAGTAGGGTGTTAGAGACTTAACACTTACTAAATGGTTATGAAAATGGCCTAGATCACTTCCTTGTTTAATTGGATGTAGGGATCCTCCTATTTGGGATTATTTCGGTAGAAATGACTTGGAACAAATTCTATCATGAGATTTGGTGTGGAAATTCTTTGTGAAACCACTTAGGACATGGTAGTGTGTAGGCACTCTAAATGTTAATATTGTGTCTTGTGAATAAAATGGATTGGTGACATGAATTATAGGATGACTTGTAGAGTTTTCCTTCCATTTGGGTTCCTCCTATTGTGTATAGTTATGGAATTAAGGAGAAAGGGTAGAGAATTGGCTTAGGCTATCTCTTAGCTTGAGAATGATGCATGATAGTTACTAGTGAATTTTCTTGTAATTTAGTGGAATTTGAGCATGATTTGTGTTCAACATGAAGGTTGGCTTGAAGGTGATTGATAAAACACCTTGAGTGATTGAAATCATGCGTTACATGACTATGTTTAGCATGTTGAATGTTGTGGTGAAATATGTTAATATGTTGCTAAGATATTAGTTTCATGATGTTTTATGGTAATTGTATGCTTAAGACATATATTGCCATGACATATGTTGATATGTGGTTTAAATTGTTCATAAGACATTCATTGCATCTTGAACATGTGGAAAGTGTGCAATGAGGCATTGCATTGCATGTGTATGGGAGCATCACATTCATGAACATAAGTCATGGGTGTGGGGGTGTGAGGTGCATGTTTAATCAAACACCTTGTTTGGTGGTTGATATGTGGACTTGGAAATGTGGATCGATGGTCACATGAAGTCGCATGATTGCATGAGAAAAACTTATGTCGGGTATAGCAAGCAGGGCTAGACTCTCCCTCGGGTGCAAAGCCCGGTCACATGATTCAGGCACTTTGCCGGCGGTGAAATTTCAGAAAAGTGATGGTGTTTACGGAACCGGAGGTTGAGATACCAAAATCCGTTGCCCAACAAGACACAAGATTTTGTTAATAAAAACATACTCTATCAATGAGTATCATCCCATAATGATCTGATTTATAAAACGCATGACTTTTATTCAAAGAGATCATTGGATGTTTTTCCGTCAATGATGGGTTCATTACATATTGGTACTGCATGGTGTCGTGTGAGTCGGGGAGGACTCGGGGAAATCTGCATGAGTGAGTCGCATCTCATTTCATGGCATAACATAGTAGAAGTCCAGCCCTTAATGCATGTTCTTTTAAGGAATAGTGGATGTGTGTGTAAATTGTTGCATGTACACTCTTCATGTGCATCTAGGGGAGGGGGGAGTAGCCTCTGTAGGAAATTCTCTACTGGGTGTTGGCTCACCCTATACGGGAAACATTTCAGGTATGGGACATGCGCTGGCGGATGGCTCTCATTCGAGGCCTCTGGGGCGAAGAAAGCCGACTTGTGGCTTTTATAACTCTTTTTGTAAACCTTTTGTAGCAAACTAGTTTTGGCATGTAACTTTTATGTAAAGAGTTGTAAGTTGAACTTATATTAACTATGCTTGATGCATAGGTGTGATGTGTTTATATGTTACACTTTTACACACCAATGTCACACTTCGTACATTAACATAGGAACCCCGGTTTTAGGGGCATCATAAGTATGCATAAATGGGCCCGGTGTGGTCATTATTTTATATTGGGTCTCAGATGGGTCATATGATTATATATTGCACAAGTTGGGTCTTGGGTAGAGCTTCCCGTACAAAAGAGACTCTGCCCGAATTTTTTTTAAATTAAGGATCCCGGTAAATGGGACATAATGGTGTGATATCGAGTTACACGATATCCACAGGCATACCGCGGGTTAATGGGTGATCAACGGACCCCCGAATTTTGGGGCGTCACAGCTTGGTATCAGAGCATAGGCTATAGATCTTATGTGGTCTTGTGGGAAATGAGTCTATCATTTTCCATTGCAAGGGAGAAAGAGGTTTAGAGCCCTAGGTAATACGAAAACCTAAGCTTGATGGGCATGGGTGTAGACCATTGCATGCATTGTGCATTTCTTGTTATGTGCTCTACCTGCTACATGTTATGTGCTACGTGTTATGTGAATTATATGCATGATGAATGTGCATGGTGAAAGGTATTCTAACCCTAGTGTTTAGAAAACATAACCTTGGATTCGGAAAAGGGATGAACGAGATAGTTCAAGGGTTAAAGGTCTACTAGTATATGACACATGTTCTACTAGGGGGACAATGAGAGAATTCTCAACATTTGTGTTTGATCCCTAACTTTGGGAGTTGTTGGTCTATTGTTATCTCATGTGTGTGTAGATGACAACTAGAGGAAGGGGATGTCGGGGTGGACGGAACAACAATCAACCACCACCGACCTTTGACCACCGGGCCTTTGCTGAGGCTATGGGTGCTACGGCTGCTACTATTGCACAGGCTAGTGCAGCAGCTGCTGCCATTGTGCAAGCCAGTGCAAAACTGAGCCAAGAGGCTCAAGCTGTCCAAAAGAGTTTAAGTACCATGAGTCACCAACGCTCAGGGAAAAAACAGAGGACAACTTACCAGGCGGGCCAGAGGACATGTTTCTATTGTCGACAACCGGGCCATAAGAAGGAGTGCCCCTTGAGGCAAACCTCACGAAATTTCGAGATGTTTCAATCTCAGTCATCTGTGGGACTCACCCAAGCACACTTTGTTACTCCCTGTCCCATTATGAATCAAGGAGATTTGTTCCAGCTACAGGGTGTTATCCAAGCTCCTACTCCTTCACGTGCGGAGACTCCACAATCAGGCTGGATGAGTCAGGATGTGGGCCAAGGTAAATCCTCCCAAGGTGGGAGAAAACGGAAGCCTTCCTACCAGGCAGGCCAAAGAACTTGTTACCATTGCCACCAACCGGGTCACATGAGGCGAGAATGTCCTCAGAGGCAAGGATCCCATAGCTATGGGGTATCTCCGTCCCAGTCATCGGTGGGACAGCCATAGACCTACCTTGTTCCTCCCTACCCCACTGTGGACCAGGGAAGCCAGTACCAGTTTCATGGTACATTTCTTATTTTCTGTTTATGGGTACACATGTCACTTGATTTGAATGTGCACATGTCACGTACCGGTAGCCTCTGTAGGAAATTCTCTACTGGGCGTTGGCTCACCCTATACGGGAAACATTTCAGGTATGGGACATGTGCTGGCGGATGGCTCTCATTCGAGGCCTCTGGGGCGAAGAAAGCCGACTTGCGGCTTTTATAACTCTTTTTGTAAACCTTTTGGAGCAAACTAGTTTTGGCATATAACTTTTATGTAAAGAGTTGTAAGTTGAACTTATATTAACAATGCTTGATGCATAGGTGTGATGTGTTTATATGTTACACTTTTACACACCAATGTCACACTTCGTACATTAACATAGGAACCCCGATTTTAGGGGCATCATAAGTATGCATAAATGAGCCCGGTGTGGTCATTATTTTATATTGGGCCTCGGATGGGTCATATGATTATATATTGCACAGGTTGGGTCTTGGGTAGAGCTTCCCGTACAAAGGAGACTCTGCCCGGATTTTTTTTAATTAAGGATCCCGGTAAATGGGACATAACGGTGTGATATCGAGTTACACGATATCCACAGGCATTCCGCGGGTTGATGGGTGATCAACGGACCCCCGGATTTTGGGGCGTCACAAAATATACATGTTTAATTATATCAGTCAAATCTGTAAGAAAAATAGTCAACACATTGAATTGAAGGTTTAAATTTGTAGATTTCCTTTTTTTTTTTTTTGGTCAGAAATTTGCAATAGATGAGAAACATATACAACTTCTGTACACAAATTACAAAATTAAAGTTGGAAAAAGTGATTGAATTAAGTTAGTCTAATAGCAATTTAATACTATGTTTAAATCAAGTTAGGGAGGATCAAGTAATGGAGCTCCGGTTGCATGACATGAATTAATGTTGCTCCAATGATACAATGCAAATAAAGCCACAAAAAAAAAATTAATTTCATGTGATTGATGATATAAAAATCATTCTTAGATGGCATTGAAAAAAGGGTCATTTGGAAGCCAGTACACTAAATTAGACATAATTGTAAAAAAATATACAGAACAAAATATTTTGGAAAAAAGTACACAGCTGAGATACAAAGACATAAATGCCCATTTTATAAAATTTCCTTTCCTAAAAACTGTAACAAGACATTTATCTTAAGCGCTGAAATTTAGAGTCATTTAATTCAAAATTTCTTATCTTTAATGCACCTTGATTCATGCGTATTTTTCTTTTGGAAAGTAGTTTAGTTTTCAAATTATATTTAGAGCAATGCTATTGGGACCTAATTTACTGACTTAATTTGTTGACCTAATTCACTATGATCTTTGGATTAACTGTGGACTCCATCAAACATTGGAATTTGATGTTAATCCAATGGTTCTAATGAAGCCACGTCATTAGGTCAGCAAATTATGTCAGATTTTTAGGTCCAAATAGCATTTTCCTTATATTTATACATTATATATTTACTACTATTATTTTTATAGGAGAACTTTAATATTCCGTTTATTTTAGGATATTTCACTTGGTTGAATTTCAAAATTTGTTAATATCCAAACTCTATAATAGTGTAACAAAAACAGTGTAAGAATACACTGTAATAAAGACAGTGTAATAATACATTGTAACAAAAACAGTGTTCAGTGGTTTTGTGCATGTGGTAACAAATTCAAAACAGAGATGGACTGTTTTGAATGAAATTATATGAAAATATATGTTTGACAAAATGTAATAGTACAATATTTTATGTAAATGTCTTGTTACACTGTTATGGAGTTCGAATATTAATATAATTTGAAAACAAAACCACTTTTCAAAAAAAAAAAAACGCATGAATCAAGGTGCATTAAATATAATTTGAAAACAAAATCACTTTCCAAAAAAAAAAAATGCATGAATCAAGGGAGGACATACAAATAAGGAATATTAAAGTTCTCCCATAAAACTAGGAGATGTTTAATGCACCACTTTCCAAAAAATTACGCATGGATCAAGGGAGAAAAAAAATGACACAAAAAAATCTAAAAATTTCAAATAATGTACTTGAATACAAATAAGTATCAAAATTAAGGACTTTTTTACTTTATATTTTTTTCTGTGTACTTTTTTACAATTAACTTCAATTTGGTGTACCTCCCTCCAATTTCTCCTTGAAAAAATAAGAAGAGAACCCTTGACTTAGTTTTGGATTTGATTAACTGCAAGATTGCTTTCTTATTTTTTAATTTTATGTCGTATACTCATATCTGATCCAAACTTTGGACAAAACATGGTATATATATTAGATAGGATCAGATAAAATGATACACCGTATGGATTGAATTGAAATGGATTGAATTGAAATCAATTATTCGGTATTATTGTTCAACCAAACGTCCCTTAAGTGGAGTACATAATGATTTTCCTTTATAATGGTTGAGATATTTAATAGTGTTACTGCAAAATCTGTTGGGATTGATGGATATATCCCAATCGACAGATAGTTTTCAGGCGATTGTTTATAAGGGGTTCAAATGCTTTATTTCAAGATTTCCTTGGATGAGAAACAATGAACAAACACACAATATAGAGAACTAATAAAAGAAGATTCTTTTATTAATTCAATCTAAGTGACTTCGGTTATAAGGAGATCGAATAAGAAACCTTGATTGCAATAATAAATGCCTCGTAAAACTAATCTAAAACTACTCCTAAAAAACCCCAGATCATGGATCTTATGAGGGTTTGAATGTATCCTTTATCTTCTCCACTACATACCCTTTTATAGCCACTGTCTTCAACGGTTACTAATTGGTAACTTTCACTTAGTTACTTTCTTCATTTTTAAATGTGGTTCTTCAAATTCTGTCGCGTGACATTTTCTTAATGCACTTGGGACGCCAAGTGTCAATACACTGAATATTCCTGAGATTTGATATTTTATGTCCAAACAATGCCCCCCCCCTAATTTAATTGGTGTGGTGGGCCTGATTTTTTGTTGGTCACCATTGATAGTGGTCTCTGATTTTCTATTTCCTTCTTCTACCATTTGATTTCTAATTACAGTAATTCATCTCCAATTAACTGGTCCTAACATTGGTGTCTGGACATTCATTAACACATGCATGACATTAACTAAGTCTTGTCTAATGCCAGAATTAGGATTATGTAGTACCTACTTCAAGTTTTGCACAGATTCTTGCATCTGTGAACTATCCTGGCCACTGGATTGACCATTTTCTAGATTTGCAGACTCCATAGGGTCAGTACTTAAACTTACTTCACGATTGCCACTGTTTGGCGTCATTTCCAAAGTTTTATTAGTGCTAAGCACAATTTCATCTTGTTTCCCTGTTTGAACTATTTTCTTGATTTAAGTTAGTAATGTTGTCCCACCGGATGTGCCAAAAGACTATTGCACCAAAATCTATTGGGATCGACGGATATATCCCAGTTGACAGATTATTTTCGGACGATTGTTTGTAATTAGTTCAAATGTGTTATTTTAGACCTTCCTCGGATGAGAAACAATGTACACACACAGAGTACATAAAACTAATAAAATAGGATTTCTTTATGAATTCAATTGAAGTGACTTCGGATATAGGGAGACTGAATAAACAATCTTAATTGTAGCAATAACTGCCTTCTAAAGGTAATCTAAAAGTACTCCTAAAAATGCCAATATTGTGGGTCTTTTGAGGTTTTGAGTGTATCATTTATCTTCTCTATTACATATCCTTTTATAGCCATTGTATTTGATGGTTTTGTTTCCATCGACGGTTACTGATTGGTAACTTTCAGTTAGTTACTTCCATCTTTTTCAAATATGGTGGTAGCTAATTATCTCTTGCTTTCTTCATATTCTACCACGTGGCATTTTCTTAATGCACCTAGGATGTCAAGTATCAATACACTGAATATTCCTGAGATTTAATATTTTATGTTCATTCAGATAAAGGGGTCTAATTAGGTTTTGATCATTTCAGTTGATAATTTAGGGATAAGTTAAAGTCAATAGTGAATTTTAAGGTGTAAGGTATAAGCATATCAATTATAGGAAAAATTATCAATAAGTATTATTTTTTCTTACAAACATCAATTAAGTTCTATCGTTTTTATTTTATATCAATAAATTCCTATTTTTAATATTTTATTTCAATTAAGTCCTAATTCCATTATATTCTAATTTTATCCTTAACCTTTATTTACAAAAACACTTTCATTCTTATTGTTGTGTATCAATTGTTATTTAACTTAATTTTATGTTTTTTTGAGAATGGATCAGTTGCCATCACCTTTTATATGAGCTAATTTACTTATTTGTTTCTATAAATAATGTTGAGCTTTTATTGAAACTACTGTTACATATACATGGATGCTCAATTTTTGTTTAGGTAATATTCTTCGCTTCAATCGCGATTCTAAAATTACAAAGCACTAGAGTTTTTGTCATGAAACTATTGTTCATCGAGAATATAAAGTCCAAAACCCTTTGTTGCATCTCATAATGACAATTATAAAAATTATTAGTAATTAGATTTTTCATAAAATTAGCAAGTACACAATAACATAATTTAAGACACAAGAAGTTAGGAGAATGTATGAATAGAAGATGACTAATGTTATTATATCTCCAATACTTACCTTAGGTGTCAATATTTGTCAAGAGAATGACTAGCCTCCTACTTGACTCCAGTTGTCTGTATGTCCATAACTGTTTAATGCTTAACAAATATGAGTAAATTAAAATTGAAAATGCATTAAGGATAAGATCACCCATAAAATTTTCAATTGCAAATGAGTCATTGAGTTGGCCATTTTTGGTTTCTCTTAATTTTGTTCATGTATGTGAATTCAAACTTCATTCTAAAAAGACATCCCGATGCACAAGAATCCAATTGCTCTAAGCAGTCTATGTCAAATATACGTAATCTTTTGTGAATTGAAAGAATGATATCAGGTTACAATAGAACTATCTTCTGATGTCTTTGCTGAAGGCTTTTGTGGGTTGGGGGGAGATAGTGGCAAAGCCATAGTGGGGGCAATGGGGGCAGTTGCCTCCACCGTGATACACCCATTAAAAAATTGTGAAACTTTAGAGGTACTTTAATATTTCAGATTATAAGTAGATAAAAATTAAACTTAGAATTCAATATTTGAAAATTTTCAAGCATGGAATATATATTGGATTAAATTATTTTAATTTAATTAGACTTGAAAATTTTATTTTTTGAATTAAATTGATTTTATATCTAATTTCGGTCTTAATAAAATTGTGATACACAAAATTTGTTTCCAAATATTTTATATTAATTTTGTTCTATTGTAATTATTTATTTTCCTTATAAATGGTTTCTTAAAGATAAGGATAAAATATTTTAAGTGGTGAAGTTGACGATGGTGGTGGTGACCAGAGCTTATTTTAAGCGGTGATGGTGACGGTGATAGTTGTGACCAGAGTTTATTTTAAGTGGTGGTAGTAATGATTAATAGTTGTCTTTTTAACGACGGTGGCGATTGGTAAGACTTTTTTTTTCTTGGGTATAGAGATAGCGATGACTTGTGCTTTTTTTTCTTTCCACTTTAATAGTTGTAGCGGTGGTCATCTTTCTTTTATTTGTGTGGTAATAGTGATTAACTTGACTTTGATTTTTCTTTTTTACAGTGACAATTGTTATCATCTATTTTTTTTCTTGTTGTGGCAGTGTGATCAATTAAATTTTGTTCTTGGCCTATGACATTTTTTGAAGTTATGTTTACACCATTACCAATTGAAACCTTCTTTTTGCTATTACAATTTTTTTCGATAGATTATTTTTTTTCAATTGCTAAATCTTTGATTTTTTTTTTTTTTGTTGATACGGGCAATTGGTACGTATTCTGTAACGCCCCCAAAACCACCCTGGACGGCATTACATACTAAAACCATTTACATGATGAGAGCACTAAGATAAATCATCCATAAATAAGACTTCATATCAATCATTCCTTAATTTAACAAAATTCGGGTAAAGTCTCCTTTGTTCGGGGAGCTCTACCCAAAACACAACCTGTGCAATTATACTACATCGACCACACTGGGTCCATTTATCCATAAACTATTTACAACATTATCCCAAAAGATTTTCATTCATCGTATGTAATACCCACAATAACATTCCAAAAGAATAAGCCAAGCCATGGCCACAATATCACCAGAATAAGCCCAACAATGGCATTTACATTTCCCAAAGAAAACATTAACTATGATAGCGCAGCGGAAATTACAAAAGAAATCTAGACTACACAGTGTTTCAAAAGAATATCCTAGTCTAGAACAAAAGTCAACGACATCTCTAGATGTCCCACTCGGGATCCAAGTATCCCTCTAGTGAAGCCTCTCCATGGCCCGGCTCGTTAGCACCTAGCTCATCCTCTGGCACAAATTCTGAAAAATGTTCAACTGTAGGGGGTGAGCACGAAGCTCTGTAGAACAATCCTCCCAAACCCAAACAAGGTTTAGAAAAGCATTTAAAACGGTCGGTCTCATTTCACAAATAACCTATATAACATTTGAAGTAAAACGAGGAAATTTAAACAGATCTCAAGTTTAGATAGCAACAGTAATTGAAATAGATAAATAAACACAATATACCATTGGTAATCCATTCTACCATAAACCGTTTCCAACAAGTTCTCGCGGAATCCCATACTTCCCGAAATTCTTGTCGAAACCATTTCTGGTACAATGCACGATAACCCACACTGTATGTCCGACACAACCCACGTTACTAATCCGTGATTATTAGTGATAGGAAAAGTTCATACCCACACGGCGTACAAAGGCGTCTACCCACTCCATGTGGTAGGAAAAGTTCATACCCGCGTGGCATATAAAGACGTCTACCCACTACATGGTACCCGGTCAATAGTAATCCATGTTCGTATCGTACAACTACGCAAGAGATAAAATACTAACAAATATCTCACATAACCAACAATACCATAAACCCCCAATTTTTCAAGCAAATTCCATAAAATCCACAAATCCATCATGAGACAATTTCAAATAAACAAAGAAGAAAAATACAAGAGATCATGCACAATAGCATTTCAATACTCAACACAAAGCACTATAGTTTTCAAAGCCAAATTTGAGTGAAGATAGAGAGAGAAATCCATGTTTCTCACAAACTAAGATTTTTATGGCTCTCCACCCATAACTTTTCTCAAAACATAATCAAGTTTGCAATAATACCAAGAGACAAGGAACCCATAGCAACAATTCCACAAGTCTCCTATTTACAAGCAATTTTCAAGAAAAATCTCCAATTCTCATAAGTGGTGGTACAAAGAGTAATACAAGAAAATGTACAAGAGATCATCATAAATACCATTTTGTTGTTCAATATGAAATACTAAAGTTTTGAAATCAAGAACAAAGGAGAAATCAAAAGAAAAACCCCTTTCTCTTGAAACCTAGGGTTTGAAGATGAGAAAAAAGAATTTAATGGTTATTCCACCATAGATTTGTTTAAAACATGATAATCTTTGCAAGAATGTCAAGAATCAAGTGTTTCATACCATATATATAAGAATGAGAGTGAAAACATACATATATAATAACCCTAACCTCAATGTAAGTGAATGGAAGAAAACCCCTACCTTGAAATCAAGAATTTCAAACCAAAGCCCAAGCTTTAGAGACTCTCTTTCTCCCTTTTCTTCTTCCCTTTATCTTCTCCTAGGGTTCTAAGAGGTTTTTGGTGAGAGTGGGATGGAAGAATGGGACAAATGGGGCTTAAAATGGTGTTTTAAAACACAAAAATCCCTATTTTTTTTACTGTTTCGGCAAACACTTTTTCTGTTTCAGACCAGTCTTCGTAGAATGGGCATAAATCTCTCATCCGAGCTCCCATTGAGATGATTCAAGATGCTATAGAATTCTAAGAAAGAGCTCTACAACTTTCATGTTTTGAGTTTTGAGAGATATTGACTGAATCAAGGTCGAAATTGCGCTTGAAGTTGCAGCCAGTGCACTATCCACGTGCACTGTTCACAGACTGTTTCATTCTTCTTTTTTTTTTTTTTTTCCCATTTTCAATCCATTCCTAAGCCAACCAAATCCATCCCAAACCTCTCCAACACATATTTCTACGCCAAACCTATTTAATACCAGTTCTAGGACCTAAAATTTCCTATTTTCACTTATAAAAAACTAAATTTCAACTATTATTTCCACTAACATTTTAAATCTCTACTTTTCCAATCTACCAAATTCAAACACACATCACTACACATATGAGAATACTACACAAGTACATTACTATATTAATATAACATGTGGGGTTTTACAATCCACCCCCCTTAAAGAAAGTTTCGTCATCGAAACTTACCTCAAGTAGCGAATATGTGCGGGTACTTCTCTCGCATTTCTAGCTCCGGTTCCCAAATAATTTCTTCCACTCCATGGTGTTGCCACAAAACCTTCACTAGTCGGATGACTTTGTTGCGGAGCACCTTCTCTTTGGCGTCGAGAATCTTCACCGGTTGTTCTTCATAGGTTGCACCGTCTTGAATTTCAATATCTTCCAAGTCCACGACCGGCGTTGCATCTGATTGACACTTCCTCAACATCGACACATGGAACACGTCATGTACCCCAAACAACTGAGCTGGTAACCGCAGCGGATACGCCGCTTTGCCCACAACTTTGATCACTTCAAATGGTCCGGTATATCTTGGCACTAACTTTTCCTTCTTGCCGAATCTAAATACCCCTTTCTTGGGTGACACTTTGAGGAACACGTTGTCTCCCACTTTGAATTCCAAGGGTCTTCGTCTTTGATCCGCATAGCTTTTCTGTCGACTTTGTGCCGTGCGTAGCCTCTCTCGGATGAGTTGAAATTTTTCGGTCGTTTCTCGAACAATCTCCGGTCCAAACAAACTACATTCGCCGGCTTCCAACCAACACGTCGGGGATCTACACGGTCTTCCATACAATGCTTCATACGGTGCCATCCCAATGCTTGCCTGATAGCTGTTATTATACGCAAACTCCACCAACGGCAAATGATCACTCTAGCTTCCTTTGAAGTCCAACGCACAAGCACGTAACATGTCCTCCACAATCTGTATCACCCTCTCGGATTGGCCATCCGTTTGGGGATGAAAAGCTGTGCTAAAATGTAACTCTGTCCCCATAGCTTGTTGTAGACTTTGCCAGAATCGCGCCATAAATCGAGAATCACGATCCGACACGATAGAAAGCGGAACTCCATGCAATCGCACAATCTCACGGATATACAGCTGGCTCAAAGTCTCGAATGTGTCCGTGGTCTTCATACCCAAAAAGTGAGCGGACTTGGTGAGTCTATCCACAATAACCCATACTGCATTATGCCCACGCGACGTCCGTGGTAAACCCGACATGAAATCCATGGTGATGTGATCCCACTTCCACTCTGGGATAGGCAAAGACTGTAGTAATCCTCCTGGCTTTTGATGTTCGATCTTCACCTGCTGGCACACCGCACATCGTGCTATGAATCTTGCCACATCCTTCTTCATTCCCTTCCACCAATATTGTTGCTTCATGTCCCTATACATTTTTGTGCTACCCGGGTGGATAGCAAACTTAGAGCGATGACACTCTCCAAGTACCTCCTCCTTTAGGAACGAATCATCGGGAACACATAGCTTCTCCCCATATCTCAATTCTCCATTTCTCAAAGACCAACCTTCAATTGCTTCCCCATTTTCCAATTTAGCTCGAATGGACTCTAGGTCAGGATCTAAGCGTTGTAACTCTATCACCTTACGTTGGAGGGTAGGTTGGGCTACAAGGTTGAATAGGCATGATCGAGACCTATCTTCTCCAACCCATATATCATAGTCTCCAAGGGCAACCCTCCACTTCCATTTACTTGCAAGAACATTGAGTGCACCCCAAGACTTTCGGCTAAGTGCATCGGCGACTACATTGGCTTTCCCCGGATGGTAATTGAGCGTGAAATCGTAGTCTTCTAAATACTCAATCCACCTTCTTTGGCGGAGATTCAAATCCTTCTGCGTGAAGATATATTTGAGGCTCTTATGGTCAGAAAACACTGGGAATTTCTCTCCATACAAATAACACCTCCACAACTTAAGAGCAAAAACCATAGCGGCTAACTCCAAGTCGTGAGTGGGATAGTTCTGCTCATGAGTTTTGAGTTGCCTCAAGCCATAAGCAACTACCTTTCCTCCTTGCATTAGAACACATCCCAAACCTCGTAGCGAAGCATCTGTGTACACATCATATCTTTCCCCACTGCTCGGAATAATGAGGACAGGAGCCGTCGTCAACTTCTCCTTCAAGGTGCGAAAGGCTAGCTCACACGCTTGAGTCCACACGAATTTTTCTCCCTTCTTTGTAAGGCAAGTCATCGGCATCACAAGCTTTGAGAACCCTTCTACGAACCTCCGGTAGTATCCTGCTAAACCCAAGAAGCTACGTATCTCGGTCACATTTTTCGGTGGTTCCCATTTCATCATGGCCTCAATTTTTGCGGGATCAACAGCTACTCCTTGCTCGGACACAACATGGCCAAGGAACTTCACTTCCTTCATCCAAAACTCACATTTGTTCATTTTCGCATATAATTTATGTTCTCTCAATGTTTGTAGCACAATAGAGAGATGACGAGCATGTTCCTCCTGAGTCTGTGAGTAAATCAATATGTCATCAATAAACACAATGACAAATTGATCGAGGTAAGGCCGAAAGACTCTGTGCATCAAATCCATGAAGGCTGCGGGGGCATTAGTCAATCCGAACGGCATCATCGTATACTCGAAATGACCATACCGGGTACGGAAAGCAGTCTTAGGAATATCCTCCTCCTTAATCCGCAGCTGATGATACCCTGTGCGAAGATCAATCTTGGAGTAATACTTCGAACCCTTCAACTGATCAAATAAGTCATCAATTCTCGGCAACGGATACTTATTCTTCACGATAACCCGATTCAACCTCCGGTAATCCGTGCACAACCGTAATGTCTCATCCGTCTTCTTCACAAAGAGGACCGGGGCTCCCCAAGGTGAGGTGCTCAAACGTATAAACCCTATGGCCAACAAATGATCCAATTGCTTCCTTAACTTCTTCAACTCCAAAGGTGTCATTCGATAGGGAGCAATTGATATGTGTTCGGTTCCCGGATAGAGATCAATCTTGAACTCAATCTCCCTGTGTGGAGGTAACCCGGGTAGTTCGTCTGGGAAGACATCCGAAAAATCTGACACTATCAACACCACATCCTCATGGGATTTATCCCGATCGTCTCCCATCAAACTAGCTAAAAAATTCAAATGGCTTCCCGCCTTCGCTTTCAAGAATCTATTACCCGTAGTAGGAAATGGATGGGAAAAAATTCGGTCATTGATGAAACTGAAAACTACCCCTCCTGGTAACTGAAATGTAATCCGCTTGCGGAAACAATCCATGACCGCCCGAAAAGCGGATAACAAGTCCATCCCGAATATCACATCATATCCCTTCATATCTCGAGCAACTAAATCCACAATCAATTCGTGCTCCCCAATACGAAGCACGCAACCCTTGCAGACCCGGTTGGTACCCAACTATTCTCCCGTAGGCAAGTCCACATTCAATGCATGTTCTAGCTTCTCGAATTTTAATCCTAAATTATGAGTATATAAAGTACATATAAACGAATGTGTAGCACCAGGATCAAATAAGATTCGGGCCCAAGAATTGTAGAGAATGACGATACCTTCAACTACTGCATTGGAGGCATCTTCCTCCGTTTGGGTCAAAGCAAAAACCCTTCCTTGATTTGCGCCGCCGGGGGCTTGAGCTTGTAACGGTCTCTGCTGTGTTGACCTTTGTAGAGGTGGCTTATTTGTTGGTAATTATCCGGTTGCTTGATTGGTCCTTGGTGGAAACGATGGGCATTGACTTTTGTAGTGCCCAACCTCTCCACATGCAAAGCAGTGACGGGGGTCTGTGGCTGTCCTCCCCTGTACACCTCCTGCTCCTCGAGCTATCGGCGGTCTATGTCCCCCTGCCTGGTTTGGGCGACGGTATGGTGTCAGCCTCTGTGCTCCACTGCCGCTAGCACCCATCCTGATCGGACCTCCCCTCATAAGGCTCTGTCGCCACTGAGTATCCTCCATGTCTCTCTCCACAAGTGCGGCTCTATCAATCAGATCCCCATACTCCCTGATCTTGAGAGCCACCAACTTCTCCCAGATGACCGGCCTCAGTCCCTGCTCGAAGCGCTTGGCCCTGTCGACCTCAGTAGGTATAAATCCCGTAGCATAACGGGAGAGCTCGTAGAACCTCCTCTCGTACTCTGCCACCGTCATGCTGCTCTGTCGTAGAGCAAGAAAATCGGCCTTCATTCTATCTCTGACTGATTTGGGGAAGTACTTGTCTTGGAAGATTTGGTCGAACTCCTCCCAAATGAGTGCATCGGTGTTCCGCCTTCTCTTTACGGATTCCCACCAATGGTCGGCCTCTCCTTCAAACAAGTAGGTCACCAAGCCAACCCTTAAGTCCTCGGAAACTCCCATGCCGTCACAAATCTTCTTCACTTGGCGGATCCATCTATCCGCGTCCAAAGGATTGGAGCTCCCTTGGAAATTGGGTGGGCGTTGCCTCAGAAATTCTCGAAGAACTACCATCCTTCGATCTTCGTTTCCATTGCCCGGTACTTGAGCGAGAGGATGAGCTCCACCATTATGGTTGTTGTTTCCATTTTGGTTTTGTACCAAAGTGGTGAGCTCCCTCAAGCATTGATAGATGCCTTGCATGGCATCGGGAGGTGGTGGTGGTGGATTTGCTTGGCCTCCATGACCACGACCACGTCCACGTCCTCGTCCCCGTGTACCGTTTTTTCTTGGGTATAGAGGTAGCGATGACTTGTGCTTTTTTTCTTTCTACTTTAATAGTTGTAGCAGTGGTCATCTTTCTTTTATTTGTGTGGTAATGGTGATTAACTTGACTTTGATTTTTCTTTTTTACAGTGACAATTGTTATCATCTATTTTTTTTCTTGTTGTGGCTGTGTGATCAATTAAATTTTGTTCTTGGTCTATGACATTTTTTGAAGTTATGTTTACAACATTACCAATTGAAACCTTTTTTTTGCTATTACAATTTTTTTCGATAGATTATTTTTTTTCAATTGCTAAAACTTTGATTTTTTTTTTTGTTGATACGGGCAATTGGTACGTATGCCATACAAGAACTTTCTTATATATAATATTTTTTGGGGCAAATTCCGTTAAACCTCCTTATGGTTTGGGTTGTAGCGTTTTAGGGGTTGTTTGGTTGTAGTATTAAAGGGTGAATTATAAAGTCATAACAAATTAAGATTCCTTAATCCAACCATATACAATATTTGGTTGCAAAAAATACTTCGTATTATATATAGTCTTATTTCAAATTTTTATCCAAATAATACACTGTGGGCTCGTTTGGTTGCCGTATTAAAAATGGATGGATTAGATAAAATAATACAGTCTAATACAATACATATGGATTAAAGATAAGATTAAATATGGTATTAGAATAATACGTAATTTTATCTAGTGTTTGGCAGTACACAATATAAGCGTTGGATAGTAGTTATTTAATCTAATCGGTTGTTTGGGTAGAAAATTATTTCATCGTATTAATGTTAAATTAACAAAAATACCCTCAATCAGTGTTTGTTACATTGATGACAACTTGATTTTATCACTTGGGGGGTTATAATAGTAAATATGTAAAATAATACGTTTGAGTTGGATTATAATACCACCTATCTTGGTGGTATTAAAAGACCTCCATAATACAGGACTATCGTATAAAAAATATACGATAAATATACGTTTTTGAAATTAATACGAAATCAAATTTGCTTACCAAATAAAGTATTAGACCCGATTAAATAAAAAATAGTACAATCCAATATTTAATCCCCCCATAATACGTCTACCAAACGAGCCATGTGCGCATGTTTGTTTGGGGGATTAAATGGTACTATAGGGTGGGATAGAAGGAAATAGTACCTGGGGTCCACCTATTACCTTATTTGTTTGACATTTTACACGTAGTACTATTTTTCGGGTCGTAATATCGACTCGGTTTGCACAGTGTCCGTTAAACCTTGTACATGGTATTAATGAATACCACCTATACGGTGGTATTATCTTCCTAGTATAAATGAAAGGACGGTACAAGAGAAAAAAATGACACAAATGCCCTCATGTATAGTATCCCCATATAAAAGCCAACTTTCTACCAACAAACCCTAGTCACTCGCCTCTCTGAACGCTAAAACCCTATCCACTAGCCTCTCTCAATGATGCTGAAAGCCTGAAACCATAGTCAGTCACCTCCCTCAACGATGCTCAAACCCTACCCACTATGAACGATGGTGAAACTCTAGCCACTCGCCTCTCTCAACGCTGCTGAAACCCTAGCCACTGTCAACGCTAGTATCTCCCTATCCACTCTGAACACTGGTATCTCTCTAGCCACTTTCAACGCTGCTGAACCCCTTTTTCTGCAAACCGCACATAGGTACGTTCTTATGAATCTTCTCAAATTTGTCGTCAACGTCGATTACGCTAACGCTATAAGACGGGGAGACGATTGTTGACGATCTAGTCTATGTCGACCTCTGTCAGAAAGATTGGTTGCGATCTGGTATTTTGCACTTCTAAATACTCAATCGCAGGTGAAATACACCCCCAGAATGTCCGAAATTTTCAAATGGTATTTTTTTTTAACCATTTGTTTTTGGAAAGTGAAATACAAGGCCAAAATATTTTTTTCCCTTGTTTTAGTCGTTGGACCTATTCAATTTTTGGGTTGTTTGTTTTCTTATTTGTTGCGGAATGTTGCCCCTATCCATATTTTAGCCCTTATAATGCCCATAATGTTTGTCTGATTTTATTTTGAGTCCAACGGTTATGATTTTTTTATATTTTAACAAAAAATATGTATTCTTTGTTGTGTGATGATATCTAATGCATGTTTATTCCTGTAATATGTTTTGTTTTGGTAATTTAAAGCGCTCCATAACAAGCGCTGTTTGTTGGGTGTGGATGTTTACTGCAATTTGTGTGAGTGGCAGTTGTTATGGATGAAGAAAATCATCTCAGTGTGCCATTGGTGGTTATTTTGGATAGTGTCCTCTCTGATATGGTTATGATATGCTCATGTCTGATTGCTGTGATTGCAAATTTGCTGGAGTTTCATGAAATTCAAAACAACAATAGGATCCCAAGCTCAGTCACGCGAACGCTACTGCAAATAGAGCATCTTAATAGATTGATAGGTGAAAGCGATATAACATGCTATAATCAACTTAGGATGGACCGACGGTGTTTTTCTATATTGTGCACACTAGTTGAATAGGTTGGTGGGCTCAGTCGTACAAGGAATGTTAGCATTAAAGATATGGTAGCTATGTTCTTGAGCATTATTAGTCATGATCATAAGAATAGACTAGTAAAATTCAATTTCATTAGATCCGGTGAGACGGTTAACAAGTATTTCAATGCAGTGTTGTTGGCGGTTTTACGTCGTGTTTGTTGGAAGACAAGTTGGAGTCTATACGACATGGCAAGAATGTCATGTGCAAGTGAATAGGTACCCAAGCGCGTTGTACAAGTCTTATGACTCATACATCGAGGCTGAAAACGCATTGCGCACGTACATTGCGAATGAAGATGTCGTCAGAGATGTCCAACATGAATGTGAAGTGGCTGTCTATCAGAATCAACCTCTGGATAATCTTCGTGTAGAAAATGCAATGGACATTCCTCTAGCAGCCCCGGCTGTTGCTAGGCGCGATGAGGAGGGCGAAGGAGACCGTAATGTCGATACGTATCTCATGTATGTTGTGATGTTTGTTTTGGGTATGGTACTAACCCATATTCTTTACTTTTTTCTGGGTAGACTTTCTTGAACTATGTTTGTATTTTGCTTGGCACCTTTTGGACAATCTTTGAGGTTAGTGTTTGGTGCTCTATTTAGATGTATGTTGTAATGTTACCTCCTATGTTTTGACATTAATTGGGGAATGTATGAATATGATGTACATTATGAATGGATTTCTATTGTAATTGATTTTTGTGTTATGATATGATTGTTTTGTTTAATAAATTTGTATAAACTGGTGGTGTGTCAATGGTTTGTGCATTTGGTTTGCACAATATTATATAGAAAATGTCAGTTCCTCGAATTAGTGCTGCGGAAAGTGATGTCTTGATGGCTTTGTTGCTTCGAAACAAACAACGGGGCATAGTGTCTAAACAAGGCAGCATGACAGCCCAACACTTCAGGGATTTGTTAAGACGGATGAAAAGAGGCTACCTGCATTTAGCATGGATCATATTGACCTTTGTGAAGATTATCTTTTTCTTGAAGAAACAATACTTCACTATCAAGTCTATGTTGAAGATGAGGATGTTTGCTTGGGACTCGGCTGCCTTGTGTGTCGTCGATGGGCCGACCGCTGGAGCACGTGACTACCTAGTGGTAAGTGTTTAATTCAAAACTATATTAATGAATATCATCTTATATCTCTTTGTTTTATTTGTTTTCACATTTTCTTGAATTTTTGATGTGTTTAAAAGTGATTAACTTGCAGGCAAACAAGTTTGCTAGAATCTGGTGCATTGATCCATGTCCTTTGTTCGAAAAATGATGGAGGTTTTCGACAACGTGTCCTCGGAAGAGCTGATTGAAAGTGTGGGCTCCTGTTCGAATGGTGATCCAGTAGAAGACATAGAGGTTATCGATGTTTCTGATTAAGCATGATCCCTATCAGGTTATGACAGTATGTAAAATATGATTTCCACATGTCATTTTGGTTTTTGGGTATGAATGCGTCTGGTAGTAGTTGTAAATCACGACTAGCATGGTCTAACTTGGTTGTTGTTGATAATGTTCGATGGTATTATCTTTTGGGAATGTTGGTGTTTATATTATGTATGTAAAAAAGTTTATGGTGGATGTTTTAAACTTGCTTGTGGAGCCAGTTGTATTCATATTTGGTGGCAGTTGATGTGTTTCCACTGGTATCTTATATTTGGTGGCAATTGATGTGCTTGAGGTTATATATGTTGATGTGTTGTGCATGCAGTTTGTTTTTTGTATAGGGAATGACAGTGTTGTGTGTGTTGTGCTTGAACTAATATCCAGACATTGTTCCAATGGGACTGTTTGTTTGAGGCCAAGTTAAGGCTGGACATATTCTTGCTAAATATTAACCAGTCATCGTTGTTGCAATTGGTTGATTTTTGTGTGTGTGTGTGTGTGTGTGTGTGTGTGTGTGTTACCTGGGAGATAATCGCAACAATGCATACCTGACTTTAGGTCATACTAGTATTTGTAACTGTCTACAGCTGGACCGCCATTGTTGCTATTGCACTGGCCACCTTGATATGAGCCTTATTATCTCTGGTAATGTATACAGAAAACATCATTTGTTTGGATTTTTATACGTATCACAAATCATGTTAACCATTCACATTTGTGTTGTGTTCAAATGGTAGTTTGTTGTGGTTCCATTAGCTAGAAAAAGCCTTGATATTGTCAGAAGTCTCCAGGCCATGAAGAAGAAGAATTCTACTGATCAACAGTGCATTGAAATACATGATACAACACATAGCGCTAAAGCCAATAATGGTGAAGAAGAGTTTGAGGAATTTCATGCAGAGGACAGTTCTTGATATTGTGTACGAAGAATATGAGAGGAGCTTGGCTTCTACAGAAGCGATTGTAGATAATTTATTGTAATGAGAGAAGCGATTGCATTTAGGTTGAAAATAATTTATTGTACAATTCCAAAGCTTTTATGTAATGAACTCTTATGTCATGATTCAGCATAATCCCACTTCAGAGTAATAAGGATTTGTGTTCAGTCTTGTGCTGTTTTCGCGAAGTAGATCCTAGAGATGATAATTCCTTTTCCTCTAAAAAAAAATAAGGTTTTTGGTATTATTCATGCACAGGTGGTTGTACTGACAAACAAGGGTATGAATTACTTTGGATTATCAGGTTACAATTGTCTTTTTACATTGAATAGTTCATCTAACACACCTTTTTTGTGTAGGTATCACACAATTTTTTTTTGTAAAAAACAAACAAGGGGAAAGATGGGATAAAAGTTTAAGACCAAGTATAGTATCCCATTGGGTAGGAGTGGAATGGATATCATTTCAAATACCACCCATAATTAATCCCCCAAACAAACATGTTCTGTATTCGTACTATTAAGCCGATTATAATACCACCTCCCAAGGTGGTATTATAGTCCAATTCAAGTGTATTAAGTTGTAAATTTACTATTTTACCAAATAGATAAACAAAAATATTAATAACTATACAAGATTAATGATTTTTTAGTCAATATGTAATTGTTACTCTATTATTCCATTCTTAATCCAGTGTCTTACCAGACACTAGATTACAATGTGTAATATTTTTTTTCCCATATTTAATCATGTATTTTATTCACCTATACATAATTAACCTATATTGCTTAATACAATCCATTCTTTTACAAAACGACAACCAAATGAGTCCTTAAAATTTTAAAATAAAAATAACCACATAATTACTTATGCTTTTGGATTAATTAACTCCTGTTACAATTTCTGCCCAAATAAATTATTTGTGGCAAACATGCGATAAAGGGGCCATTGGGCATGAAAAAAGGATATGCCCAGGACAAAAATACAAGTATAATTTCTTTAAAATAACAAACAATTGCCCACTATATCTCTAGTTGTAGGACAAAACAATCTCATTACCACATGTAATTGAAACACTACATGGTCTAAACCAGATTTGGGGAGGAAATCAAACTTAGTGCGGATTGGGCAATCAAAAAGGACAAAGGGATTGGAATTGTTGCTCATAACCACGAGCCTAAACTTGTAAGAGCTTTTGGGCATGTCCCTATTGCTGGCCCGACCTAAATCAAACCCAGATTACAGATGCAGATCAATAAAGACTTAGTCATAATTTTAGTTGGGTCAATCACACCGTCAAGGGCTGGCCCAACCTATAGGCCACTAAAGCCATTGCCTAGGGCCCCCAAATTGGAAGAAAATTTTGGGGCCCCAAAATAAAATTTTATACAGTGGTATGCAATTTAGATGTTAGAATATAATTTAAATACTCAATACATTTTAACAATTAAATTAACAGGGAGTGCTAACTTTAAATAAAATATATTATTTATCCAATGTATTTAGACCTCAAATCAAGTACAAGTACTATTATCGTAAAATTTTTAGAACCTCTTTAAAAAAAAATTAGGGTCCTAGAGTTCAACCTAATATCACCCGATGTTTATATTATATGTATTATCACTTTGCAGTCTTGTTATTAAAATCAATTGTCTACCGTATAATAGGTATGCATAATGATTTTATATTTCTATAACTTAAATTTAAGGCTATTTTTTGATCAATTTGTTTATAATGAATAAAATAAATATAAAATAGAATGAGTAGAAGTAACACATTATTTGAAACTAATCAACCATAGTTGTCTTACTAGTTAAACTAATTTTCAATTATGTTTTTCTTTATCTTCAACAAATAACATGTATCATTTGCATTTAATCTCCGAATTTGACTGCGGTTAACGCAATTTTTATTTGTAAAATTTAAATTTTAATTAGTATGTTGTATCTCAAAAAAAAAAGACAAAACAAATAATTTTTAAATAAACATATTTTAATATTTTGATAACTGATGATGCACAAATTGGTTTTCGTGCACCACAGTCAAGTAAATAATATAAAAATGCAGTAAACAAACAATCAATGCGAAAAATGGTAAATAAAGGAGTAAAACAGAGATTTATAGTGGTTCGGCCTTGGCCTACGTCCACTTTCAATGGCAACGATGGCCTTTTGTCTTATTTATAGATGAACAATCGTCACCGGAGCTACAGAGCTTTGAGGAAGAGGGAGAGAGCTAGAGAGCAATAGGGGATGAGGTATTTTTTGGGAGGCCTTCTCTAGATGTGAAGAAGGCTTACTATTTATAGAGTTAGGGTTTGGAGGTGAGGCGGTGACTTGAGCAAGAGTTTTCCTATTTTGGTAATTTCCCAATATAGTAGGGTTTGTCCGTACTTGTGCTCCAACACCTTCGGAGGAGAGCCTCCAACTGAATCGGGCTTAGGCTTGATGGATCTCTACATGTCTGGGCTTCAACTGAGCTTGGGCCTTTTCACATAGATTAGACTATTTTGGGGCTTGACCCATCATTTGCCCCCCATGACCAGAGCCTCTGACTTTTTCTTTAGGAGGAAAGGGTCGAAAGGGCATTTACTTTGTCTTCCTCTGAGTGAGTTGGATTTTTCTTACTTGTCGCGGTGTTTTTTATCACCGGGTTCACTAGATTTCTTGATATTTGATAAATTATATATATATGTATACATATATATACACATACATATATATATATATATATGTGTGTTTATTTGCATGGCCCACCTTTGTTGACTTCTTCCACCCCATTTTTTTTGTCTTTTTCTTTGCTTTTTGGTCCAGCTTGGACATATGTATACACATACATATATATATATGTGTTTATTTCCATGGCTCACATTTGTTGACTTCTTCCATCCCATTTTTTTTTTCTTTTTCTTTGCTTTTTGGTCCAGCTTGGACGCCATTCCCCTCTCTTTCTTTTCTTTTCTTTTTCTTTGATTTTTGGTCTTTTTCTTTGCTTTTTGGTCCAGCCTGGACGCCATTCCCCTCTCTTTCTTTTCTTTTCTTTTTCTTTGCTTTTTTGGTCCAACGTGGACGCCATTCCCCTCTCTTTCTTTTCTTTTCTTTTTCTTTACTTTTTGGTCCAGCCTGGACGCCATGCCCCTCTCTTTCTTTTCTTTTCTTTTTCTTTGCTTTTTGGTCCAGCCTGGACGCCATTCCCCTCTCTCTTTTTTCTTTTTCTCCAACCTGTACTGGGCACCAACCTGCACTGGACGCCTTCCTTTTCATAACTCTAGTGCATACTTCAAGCTTTTTTCATTTTTGGTAGGATTTCTTAAGAGAGCCCTTGAGTCTTGATTTGGGCCTTTCCCTCTTTGAAAACCCTAGGTAATAAATATGATCTTCTTCCTTGTTTTACCTATTCCACATAGAGTCTTTTTTGGAATGAGAGAGGTGAAACTTTTCTTTGAGATTTTGAAGACCCAAGACTAGAGATTCTTGGGTTTAAGCACTACCCACCTTCTTCAACTTATTCAAGAGTACTTCCTTGAACATCTTGAAGACTTGTGTTTTGGGTTGTGAGTTTGAGCATAAAAGAGAAGAAAACCCATACTGCCGAATCTCCTGTGTAAACAAGTTTTCCAAGCTTTCTTTGGGACTCCCATGGATCAAGGTAAAGAGGTGAGATCTAAGGAGTTGCGACCCAAGCCATAGGCGTTGAGGCACCCACTTCTGCTGGTCAAGGATCGGGCGTTGAGGCCCAGGCGCTGGGCGCTTCAGGTGCTGCCGCCATGGGTGGGCGCCAGCAGTTTGTGGAGGAGGCAATGGAGGTTGTTTTAGCCGCTGGTTTGGGTGCCTCGGGCGCTGCTGCCATGGGCGCGCTCCAGCAGCTAGTGGAAGACACAGTGGACGCCGCTTTAGGCGTTGGTTTTGGCGAGTTGGGCGCCACTTTAGGCGTCGAAAGGGTCGGCAATCTGGGCGCCTCTTCTGGCGCTAAACTGGGTGGTCCAAGTGCCAGTCGCTTGATGGAGTCAAGGGGCGAGCTGAGCGGATTGGGCGCCAATTCAAGCGCTGAAGTGGGCGTCATTGCAAGCACTGAAGTGGGCAGATTGGGCGCCATCTTAGGTGCTGGCGTTGGCATCTTGGGCGCCACCTCAGGCGCTGGTGTAGGCATCTTGGGTGCCACCTTAGGCGCTGGTTTGGGCGGTTCCAACGAGCAGGTGGGTGCCAAGAGTGTTTTCCTAGACAGCTTGGGTGCCAAGGCCGATTTGGGTGCTCCCGTAGTCACCGCTCCAGCTGATTTGAGCACAGACTCCATAGCGGATGATTTGACCCTTACAGGTGATACTCCTCGTCCTGACTTTTCTGGTAATCCTTTCTCGGATTATTTCCACCTATCACATTCCTCCGGTTGTGCTGTGTCGTCGGGCGGAAAAGGGTGAGACTGCTACCGATGACTCCTCTGGCGACATTGTTGTTTATGAGGAGATGCTCGAGGTTGGGCTCAGGTTCCCAATGCCTCCTTCTGTTTGTGGCATCTTGAGTTACTTTTCCTTAGCGCCTGGGCGGCTGACTCCCAATGGTTGGAGGGTTTTGCTGGCCTTTCTGAAATTGTGGAGGAAGGTGCATCATGAGGACACCTCTCCTAGTGAATTTTATGGGGCTTATTACCCAAGTGAGACTCGTTCTGCTAATCGGGGGTGGTACTATTTTAGTCCTAAAGGAGGCCAGCTGATTAGTGGGTTGCCCTCCCACTGCCATAGTTGGAAGTCTCGTTTCTTTTTCGTTGGTGGAGAGTGGGCTTCAGATGTCGACAGGGCATTGGTGCCATCAGGATGGGTTGCTCCGAAGAAAGTTGGTAAGCTCCATACACTCATACTTCCCTAATCATACTCCTTGTAGGTTATACGCTCACCACATCCTTTGCAGGTTCTCCCACACTCTCCAATGAACAAGAGTGCAAGATGGAGGCTGTGCCAGCTTATCCTACAAGAGACTTTAAAGCTCTCATGCTCGGAGATGGTGGGGCCACTGCTTCCCCTTCAGTTCGAGCTAAGGCCTCTACTCCTTCTTCGAGGTCCAACAACTCTGCTTCTAAGAGGAAGGGTGAGTTGATTCTTTTGCACCTTCTTATCTGATTCGGTATTTCTGGTCTGACTTTTTATACTGTTTTCAGCAATTTATAAGAGAGTGGTTGGATCTCGCATCTCTGGTAGGAGCCCTCCTTCTTCAAAGGTGGCGAGGGTGGGAGATGCTTCTCGAAAGATTCCTCCAATGTTGTCTCCAGAGGCGAGCCCTCCTCAGGTGACCCCACCAGTTATGCCTCCTCGGTTGGTGGCTCCCTCAGTTACGTCCACTATCCCAGAGACTTCCTTGTCGGGCACGCCTCCCGTTCTTTTGTCTCTTCCTCACGCGGGAATTTCCACAGAGGCACCATTTTGGTCTCGTCCCATGCTTGGCAATCCGATAATAATCAGAGAGAGACTTGGGAGGTTCGTGTTTCCACCCGAGGTTAACTAGATTAATACTTTGAGCACTGAGAAGATTGTCAACATGCACTTAGAAGGTCTAGCTCAGGTAAGGGCTTTCTATTCCCTTTTCTCCAGTCCTTTCTTACGTCTTTCCTTGTTCCGCTCAATTCCATTTCTTTCAGGTTTCGACTACATCTCTCTGCTTATCTTCAAGAGCCTCTGCCCACAACAAACTTAGGGAGGTTCATGTCGTCCTTCAAGAGGATTTTCTTGCTGTTCAGAGGAGAATTGCTGAGCTCGAGGCTGCTGGCAGGGCTTTGAAGGATGCTGCTCAGGGAAGGGTTGCTGAGCTCGAAGTTGCTAGCGGGGCTTCCAAGGATGAGCTTGTGTTGGCTCAAGAGACGGCGTCCAGACTTGAATCTGAGCTTCAACATCCCGCGAGAGGGAGGCACTCAGAGAGGCGGAGCTCGTTGTGGCCCATAAGAAGGTGTCCGGATTTGAGTCTGAGATTTTGGCGTCCCGTGAGAGGGATGCGCTCAGAGAAGGTGAGCTAGTTGAGGCCCGCGAGAGGGTAACTAGGCTTGGGACTGAGCTTCTGGCAACCCATAGGGAGGGCGTGCTCAGGAAGGTTGAGCTTTCAGTGACCCGTGGGAAAGTCATGCTCTTGGAGGCAGAGTTGAAGGCGGCTCATGAGAGAGCTTCGCAGGCTGAAGAGAAGGCTGCCATAGCTGAAAGGGACTTAGCGAATGGCCTTGCAGACGCCTTCATTGATGGTTATGATGAGCTCCGAGGGAGGATCTCTGTCGCCTTTCCTGATATCAATATCTCAGGTTTCCTGCCTACTAGGGCGTCTGATGAAGACGAAGGGGGTTCTGGGGAGGATGAAGATGATGCTGAAGGTGATGATGAGGAGGTGGATGACGACCATGAGAACAGTTAGAGTGTTAGGGACTTTTTGATGATTTTTGTTTTTAAGAAAGGCAGTCTATAGCCTTGTTTTTGTACTCCTTTGAAATTAAATGAAAGAATGCATTTGGAGTAAAATGTAGAGTTTTATTCATTCATTGCAATACTGGGTGGTAACCCCAAAAGTACACTGAATGTTGGGCAATAACCCCCAAAAAAGGTAGAAAATAAAACCAAGTCCCCACTGTCTATCACTTTTAACCCTCTCAGGGTGTCATTGGTAGTACCTCTTCAAATGTTCAACATTCCACGGATGGAGTAAGGCCTTTCCTTCAAAGTTCTGGATCTTGTAGGTGCCCGGCCTCACTACCTCTGTTATGAGGTAAGGTCCTTCCCAATTTGGTCCCAGTTTCCCCTCGCGTGCATCCTTTGTGGCGAGAATCACTTTTTTGAGGACCAGGTCCCCTGGTTGGAAAGAGCAAGGCTTCACCCTCGAATTGTAATACTTCGCCGTGCGTCTTTTGTACTCTGCGTTGCGAACTGTAACCATCCCCCTTACCTCCTCCACTAAGTCGAGGTTGATGCGGAGTCCTTCTTCGTTGGTGGCGGGGTCGTGGTGTTGGACCCTTAGAGAATGCACCCCGATCTCCACAGGGATGACTGCCTCAGCCCCAAAGGTGAGAGAAAATGGGGTTTCCCCAGTTGGAGCCCTTGGAGTGGTTCTGTAGGCCCATAGTACACCTGGGAGCTCATCAACCCAAAGACCATTCGCTCTTTCGAGCCTTGTCTTTAGGTTGCGTAGCACTGTTCTCACCATGACTTCCGCTTGTCCATTTGCTTGTGGATGTGCTGGGCTAGAATGGGGTTATTTTATCTGAAGGTCGGAGCAGAAAGAGTTGAGGAGCTTATTGTCGAACTGCTTGGCGTTGTCACTAACAATGGCATGGGGTATCCCAAAGCGACAGACAAGATTCTTCCAGATAAAGTCTTTTACCTTCCCGTCTGTTATTTTTGCTATGGATTCGGCCTCTGCCCACTTGGTGAAGTAGTCAATTGCTACCACTACAAATTTGCATTGTCCTCTGCTGAGAGGTAGGGGTCCTAGGATGTCGATGCCCCATTTGGAGAAAGGCCACAGACTTGTGATGACCGTGAGTTCTTCTGGCGGCAGCCTAGACACAGTGGCAAAGCGCTGGCACTTGTCACACTTCTTAGTGAACTCCTGGGCGTCCCTCACCATGGTAGGCCAAAAGTAGCCCTGTCTGAGCGTCTTGTTGGCAAGGGAGCGTCCTCCAGAGTGATTCCCACAAATTCCTTCATGGATTTCCCTCAAGGTGTAGTCAGCTTCCTCAGGTGAAAGGCACCGTAGCAAAGGCAATGAGTAGCCTTTCTTGTATAGGACGTTTTGTAAGATAGTGAATTTGGAGGCTCTCATCCTAGTCTTTCTGGCCTCGAGGGGATTGTCTGGTAATGTTCCCTCTTGAAGGTATGCCCTTATCGGGGTCATCCAGTTTGACTCAGTGGACGCACAGTTGATGTTGGTGACCCCCACGTCCAGCTTGCTTGGTTCAAACTGATGACCGATGAATGATGGTTCTGGAGGTGCTTCAGAAGATGAGGCGAGCCTGGCGAGAGCGTCTGCCGCCATGTTGTCTTCCCTTAGGACGTGGTAGATTTGGAAGTACTGGAACTTAGCGGTCAAAGCTTTTACTATGGCGAGGTACTCTTGCATCTTGGTATCCTTTGCCTCAAATTCTCCCTTCACTTGATTGACTATCAGCTGAGAGTCACTATAAGAAAGAAGGTGTTGGGCTTCCATTTCTATTGCCAACCTTAGGCCAGAGAAAAGGGCTTCGTATTCTGCCTCATTGTTGGAGACAAAGAAATGAAGCTTTACTGCATACTTTAAGAGGGTTCAGTCCGGACTAATTAGAATAAGGCCTGCTCCTCCTCCTCCACTGGTCGAGGAGCCATCAACGCAGAGTCTCCATAGTGGTGGAGAGGAGTGCATGGAAACTCCAACTTCAGAGAGGGTGCCAACTCCTGAGGGGGGATGGGTGCCAACTCCTGAGGGGGTCTGGGCACCATCCCTCGCTCCTGAGGGGGTCTGGGCACCTTCCCTCGCTCCTGAGGGGGTCTGGGCACCTTCCTTCGCTCCTGAGGAGGTCTGGGCGTCATCCCTCGCTCCTGAGGGGGTCTGGGCAGGCGAGGTGAAAAGCCCGTTGCTTTCCTTTCCTACTGGAGTGAAGTCAGCAATAAAATCCACTACTGCTTGTGCTTTGATGGCCGCCCTTAGCTGGTATTGAATGTCAAATTCGCCAAGTTCCACTGCCCATTTAAGGAGCCTTCCGGATACGTCCGGCTTTCCCAAGACCCTTTTTAGAGGTTGGTCTGTAATGACAACAATGATGTGGCTTTGAAAGTAGTGTCGTAGGTGCCTTGCCGCTGAGATTAATGCGAGTGCTAGTTTCTCAAGTATAGAATATCTGACTTCTGCCCCCCTGTATGCTCTGCTCACATAGTAGATAGGTTTTTGCACTCCATCACTGTTTTTGACAAGAACTGAGCTCACTGCTGATGAGGAGGCAGACAAGTATAAATGCAGGGTTTCTCCTGGAGCGGCATGTGAAAGGAGGGGTGGTGTAGCTAAGTAGGCCTTGAGCCTTTGGAAAGCTTCCTCTGCCTCCTGTCCCCCACTCGAAGGCTTTTCGGAGAATCTTGAAGAATGGGAGACATTTGTCTGCAGATTTGGAGACGAACCTATTGAGTGCTGCGATTCTCCCATTGAGGCGTTGAAGCTCCTTAGTTGAGGAGAGGGACTTCATGTCAAGGATAGCCTTGATCTTATCGGGGTTTGCCTCGATTCCCCTTTGATTGACCATGAAGCCTAAAAATTTTCCTGACCCCACGCCAAAGGCGCACTTCTCAGGATTGAGCTTCATGTGGTAGGACTTCAGGACATTGAAGGTTTTCTAGAGGTGATTGATGTGGTCAATTGCTACGAGACTTTTCACCAACATATCATCCACGTATACCTCCATCGTTCGCCCAATTTGAGACTCGAACATCTTGTTCACCAACCGTTGGTAGGTTGCTCCTGCGTTTTTTAGTCCAAAGGGCATGACCCTGTAGCAGTAGGTCCCCTTTGGAGTAATGAATGATGTCTTCTCCTGGTCCGGAGGGTACATGCTAATCTGGTTATACCCAGAATATGCATCCAGGAAAGTGAGCAACTCATGCCCCGCGGTTGCGTCAATGAGGAGATCGATCCGTGGTAACGGGTAGCTGTCTTTTGGGCACGCCTTGTTAAGTTCTGAGAAATCAACACAAAGGCGCCACTTCCCATTAGTCTTAGTGACCATCACCTCATTGGAGAGCCATTCAGGGTATGCTACTTCTCTGATTGTCCCGTTGTCTACTAGCTTCCCCACCTCTTTGTCCATAGCTTAGGCCCTTTCAGTGGAGGTGCCCCTTAACTTTTGGCGAATAGGCTTGTGGCATGGGTCAACATTGAGTCAGTGTGTGATCACTTCTGGATCGATGCCCTCAAGGTCTGCATGTGACCATGCAAAGACGTCCATGTTACTTTTCAAAAAATCTATCAGCGGGCCAACCAGACCTTCAGAGAGGGAAGAGCCAACGTATACTCTTCTGTCTAGATGACCTTCATCCAGAACCACGGGGGTGAGCTCCTCCACCGGTTCTCCTCTTTCTATAGTAGAGTCATCCCTCGGGTCCAGGATTTCGACGTGCAAAGCTTCCTGCGGCTTCCTGGTCTTCATGGAGGAGACATAGCATTCCCTAGCTGCTACCTGGTCTCCTCTGACCTCTCTAACTCCGTTAGGGGTTGGAAATCGGAGGAGGAGGTGGTAGGTGGAGGGCACGACTCTTAATGTGTTGAGAGTAGGTCGCCCTAATATGATGTTATAAGCTGATGGACAGTCTATCACCAGAAAGTTGACCATGACTGAGGAGCTTCGGGGCGCTGCTCCGGGTGTGACTGGTAGGGTGATGGACCCTAGGGGGTACACCTTCTCCCCCGAAAACCCAATGAGGGGAGATCTGCTGGACTGTAGTCTCTCCCTGCCCAGGTTGAGCTTGTCAAAAGCTTCTGCAAATAGGATATCGGCAGAGCTGCCGCTGTCCACTAGGATTCTGCGCACCTGAAAATTAACAACCGTCATGGTGAGCACCAGGGGGTCGTCATGGGGGTGCTGAATCCCTTCCAGGTCTTTATCTGAGAAAGATATAACCTCGCTGGTGCCTTGTCTGGGTACTTTGGATGGGCGCCCTTCGTCAAGGTGCCTTGACTTCCTGGCGTGGGCCTTCATGGCAGAGAGGGACTCTCCCCCTCCTGCTAATCCTCTCGAGATAGTGTGGATTTCCCCGAAGGGATGTTGATCCTCCTGGTTATGGGGTGGCAGTGGCGCCTGTCCTCTACCTCCAACATACTGGCGTAGGTGGCCACGTTAAATGAAATCCTCAATTTGCCTTTTGAGGTCATAGCAGTCGTCGGTGTCGTGCCCGTGGTCGCGGTGGAAGCGGCAATACTTGTTAGGATTTCTGCGATTTGGAGGAGACTTCATCTTTCCTGGCCACTTTACTGCGGGGTCATCCTGGATCTGGAATAGGATGTGCCCGACAGCGGCATTGAGGGGCGTGAAGGCTTGTCTGTCCCTCTGAGGGGCTAGACCTAACCGGTCTTTGACGGGAACCCTCTTTGTTCTGCTGTGCTTGTTATTAGCCTCCTTCTTGTCGTCCATCTCTCTTTCCTTCCTCTTGTCCCCAGATCTGGAGGACTCAACTCGCCTGGCCCTCGTGACGTCCTCAGCGTTTATGTACTTCTGGGCTTTTGCTAGCAGCTCTGACATTGTCTTTGGTGGGCGCTTCATTACTGAGAAGAGGAAGCTTGATGAGCGGAGGCCTCCCAAGAAGGCAGTCATCGTCACTTTGTCGTCAGGTTCATCAACCTGAAGTACCTCCTCGTTAAAACGAGTGAGGTAGCTCCTCAGGCTCTCTTCACGGTCCTGCTTTATACTGAGCAGGTGGGTGACTGGCTTCTGGTGGCGACGCCCTCCAATGAAATGCAACACGAATGACCTGCTCAGCTCAGCAAATGAGGCAATGGATGCCGGGGAGAGCTTAACAAACCATTGTCGGGCGGATCCCTTCAATGTGGTTGGGAACGCCCTACACATGATTTCGTCTGGGACGTTGTGCAACTGCATTAGAGTTTTGTAGGTGTCGAGATGATCTAGTGGGTTTTTCACTTTTGTTCCATCAAAGACCTCAACAGAGGGCATTTTGAACTTTTGGGGCAGAGGGTAGTTTGCCACGTCAGGCTTGAAAGGCGTGTCAGTTCGCCGCACAAGATAGTCCACTGTTTCTGGTCCTTGCGCCTTCATGGCATTGAATACGTCACCTAGCTGATTTTGCACTTCCTTGATTTTCTTATCCCATAGGTTGGGAGCTCCTCTGGGGTGGTCATGAAAGTGACTTCCATGCTCCACGCTTTGATTTTCGCCCTCGTCCTCTTGGAGAGGAGGATCCTCACCATGGGAAGCAGGAGGAGGGGGTGGAGGTCCTTCATGGTGAGCCTCCCTGTGTAGAGCCTCCCTATTTATGGCGCCCAGGGGGACTCCAAAGGGGGCGCCCAGCCCTACGGGGGCGCCTAGATGCGGAGCAGCAGGGCGTGGAGCTCCTTGATCCCAAGGACGTGGGACTCCTCCAAGCTGTGCTCCGCCAAGTTGTGCTCCTCGTCCGACGAGCATAAGTTGTAGCATCTGCTGGTTTTGGGCCACCAGCTGCTGCATGGTCTCCAACATTTGTTGAGGATTTGGAGCTGGAGTATTCGGCACATGGTTGACAGGCGGAGGAACCTCCTCCTCTCGTGGAGGATTGTCTTCATGCTGGTTAATGGATCTGGTAGTGATCGCCATTGTTTCAGTAAAAATGGATTGTGTTTAGGAATGAGAATTCTGTCGATTCCCACAGACGGCGCCAAACTGATGATGCACAAATTGGTTTTCGTGCACCACAGTCAAGTAAATAATATAAAAATGCAGTAAACAAACAATCAATGCGAAAAATGGTAAATAAAGGAGTAAAACAGAGATTTATAGTGGTTCGGCCTTGGCCTACGTCCACTTTCAATGGCAACGATGGCCTTTTGTCTTATTTATAGATGAACAATCGTCACTGGAACTACAGAGCTTTGAGGGAGAGGGAGAGAGCTAGAGAGCAATAGGGGATGAGGTATTTTTTGGGAGACCTTCTCTAGATGTGAAGAAGGCTTACTATTTATAGAGTTAGGGTTTGGAGGTGAGGCGGTGACTTGAGCAAGAGTTTTTCTATTTTGGTAATTTCCAAATATAGTAGGGTTTGTCCGTACTTGTGCTCCAACACCTTCGGAGGAGAGCCTCCAGCTGAATCGGGCTTAGGCTTGATGGATGTCTACATGTCTGGGCTTCAACTGAGCTTGGGCCTTTTCACATAGATTAGACTATTTTGGGGCTTGACCCATCAATAACTATTTAATACTAATATTATTATTGAATAAATATTACTAGGGCCTCACATAACATTTTTGCCTAAGGCCCCTAGTTGGGTTGTGTCGCCCCTGACACCGTCCTATTAGACAGTTTTTTACTAACGCACTTGAGGATCTCCATTTTAGGAAAGAGAATTCGTAGAATGTAGTTTGTTACGGGAATGACGCCGGCCTCACGGAACCTCCCCGTTCCTCGTTTCAAGAGTGACGCTTCAATTAGAGCTCCCTTAGAGTCGTTATGAAATTTTACTTACCTATAAATTATAAGCCTCGCCTACACATAAGAGACATCACTCATCTCTTAGCACTCTACGCACCTTGAGTAATAAAACTCTCTAGCCACCGTAATCATTCTTTGTGGAGTAGGTCACATAGACTAAACCACGTAATATGTGTGTTTTATTGTGTTAAGCATACCCCATCACATATTTCATTACCTAGTTGATTAATTTTGTATAAAGCACAAACTTTTGAAATTTGGCTTCTAAACGTAAAAGGGGTTATGTGGTTATATTAAAATTATAAGGATTTATAGTGCAATAACCCAAACCATAAGGGAGTTAACCGGAAATTTTCTCCACCCAACAGAAAGTTTGTGGATCAAAAGAGTTGCAGAGGATGACTTGACTTACTAAACTAGCTTCTGCTACCATAGCTTCACACTTTCTGCAAAAAAAAAAAAAAAAAAAATCAGAAGGACATGGCTCAAACTGCTTTTGATTTTCTTTTCGAGAACTTGAAGCTGCTACTTGCAGGTAAGGCCTACCTGTTTCCAGATCATAGGCAGCAGATCGAATCTCTATACAAGGAGCAAAAATTCATGTGGATCCTCGTCAAGGAATTAGTTGAGAAACGCTCTGAGCACAATGAAGTGAAAATTCTGGTGACAAAACTCGTTGATGTGGCAGACAAGGCAGCCAATTTAGTCAAATTAATTTTGGATAAAATAGATGATACCGAGCAAAAGCTCATTAGTGTCAAAGAAGATCTTAAGATTATCAACACAATGGCACGGGAGATTTGCACCAAGGTGTACGGTATTGGAGTCCAGCAACTGCAAGAATGTGGTGGATGTTCATCTTCATCAAGAGCAGGCAGTGGCACTTTAGTAGTGGAGGATGAAACTGTGGTGGTGATCTCGCAATTTGGTAAGTCTTCCGAGATTGGAAGTTTAGCGATAAAAGATACCGAGGAAGCAATGGTGGTGGGCTTTGATAGGGAGGCGGCGAGGTTGGTGGATCGGCTTACTGGAGGACAAAAGCAGTTAGAAGTGATCTTAATTGTCGGCATGCGCGGAAGTGGTAAGACAACTCTGGCCAGAAAAGTGTACAATGATCCTTGTATTGCATCTCACTTCAATGTTGGTGCCTTTATCAGTGTTCCTAAACATGGCGATTTGTCGCTTGGAGTTTTAGATTCGTATCTTTTTATCACTGATCAAATTCGTAAAATGAATCATGATATCTTGGAAGGCCAGAGATATCTTGTTGTCGTCGATGGTATAAGGGATATTTGTGTCTGGAACTATTTAAGGAGATGTTTTCCAGATGACAACAATGGAAGTAAAATTATTCTAACTACTCAACATGAGGGTGTGGCTTTCGACAATTGGCTACCGCCTCGTCTCACTCTCGATGAAAGTAGGGTTTTACTGGAAAAGAAGGTATTTGGGGAAGAAAGCTGCCCTCCAGAATTACTGAAATTCGGAAGCAAAATAGCAGAAAAATGTCATGGACTACCTCTCACAATTGTTGTTATAGCAGGACTCCTTGCAAAGGAAGAAAAGACGCAATATTTTTGGGAGCATGTTGCCCAAAGTGTATTTGCTTACATGGCTGCGGTACTTATTTTCTCCTTTAAGTTTGATACTTCTCTAGAACTTGCTTACATTAACATTATTGAGAATTCTCTGGGGCTTGGTTATATCAGTGATGATATTAAAATGACTATAAAGAAAGAGGTCATGAAGCATTATACCAAAAAAATGTGTATCAGAATCCCACAAGAAGAAAGGACCCCCTGTGGGAGTTCATTAATAGTGAGAACACCAAATGAACCGAAAATCATGGCCAGTGGAAATTCGTCAATACAAAGAATTCTCAATACAGAGCAAACAGGCAGAAGGAGTCCTCCAACAGCTGGTATTCCTAATGTAGATAAGGAAATTGTGGTTGGATTTGATCAGGAAGTAGAGACCATTAAAGAGCGACTTATAGGCCAGAAAAAGTTAGAAGTTGTCTCCATTGTGGGCATGGCTGGACTAGGTAAGACAACTCTAGCAAGAAAAGTGTACGATGATCCTTTTACTGAATATCACTTCTATATTCGAGGTTGGGCCTATGTGTCTCAGGTGTACACAAAGAGGGATTTGTTACTTGACATTTTACATTCTGCTTTTCAGCTTAGGGATGAAATTTGTGAAATGAGTGATGCAAAATTAGGTGAAGAGGTGCGCAGACGCTTAAAGGGTAAGAGGTATCTTGTTGTGTTGGATGACATTTGGAATATTGATGCCTGGTATGATTTGGAAAGATCTTTTCCAGATGACAATAATGGAAGTAGAATTATGTTCACCAGTCGGAAAGCAAATATTACTCTGCGTGCTAAATCTAATGGCTCTCACCGTCTACGCTTCTTAACTCCAGACGAAAGTTGGGAACTGTTGCAACAAAAGATATATCAGAGAGTATATTGCCCTCCAGAGCTGGTGGAAATTGGAAAGCAAATGGCAGCAAATTGCCAGGGACTACCCCTTACCATAGTTGTAATAGCTGGAATTCTTGCAAAGACAGAGAAAACAGTAGACTGGTGGAACCAAGTTGCTGACAGAGTAAATTCATACGCTCTTAGGGACCCAAATCAGTGCATGGCTGCTCTAACACTGAGTTACAACTACATGCCTCATCACTTAAAGGCATGTTTTCTCTACTGTGGAGCATTCCCAGGAAACTATGACATCCCAGTGTGGAAGTTGGTGTGGTTATGGATAGCCGAGGGGTTTATACCACGAATTAGGCACAAGAGCATGGAAGACACAGCGGTCGATTACTTGATGGACCTAATTGATAGAAATCTGGTTTTAGTTGCCAAAAAAAATTCCAGTGGTGATGTCGCAGTATGTCATCTCCATGATCTGTTGCACGATTTATGCTTGAGAAAAGCTGATGAAGAGAATTTTCTGCTACCGATTAACGGGTATGAACAAGTTCTTTCTTTTTCAGGTCTAGCAAAGAGACGTTGCTTGTGCATCCATTCAAAAGTTTTTCATCATATTCCTTTTGAGCCTCCAACAGAAAACTTGTGTTCTCTCTTATGCTTTGGTCCTGAATCAGATACATTATCTGGGAAGCATGCGTCAAACATTTTTCAGACCTTAAGTCATCTTAGGGTTATGAATTTCTCATCCATTCCTGTCACACACTTTTCTGAGGAGATATTACAACTTGTTCATTTGAAGTACTTAGCACTTCAGATTAGGGATGGTAGTCTTCCAGCATCAATATCCAACCTGGAGAACCTGGAAGTCCTTATTATATCATCAAGGGTCAATGTAACCGTGCCAAAAAATATATGGAAGATGTGGAAGCTGAAACATCTGCTTATTACATCAAGAGAAAATAATTTCGAGAAGCCATTGATTACTGATGATTATCCGTCCTCATTGAATGACCTCCAAACCATCTCACAAGTATGTCTTGCTAGTTCATGCCCAGACATCTTGAGAAGGACTCCTAGTCTTAGAAAGCTAGGATTTTGTGGACCTATGATGTCGGAGTCCAGTAATGTAACATTCCCTGATCTACCCTTCCTAAGCCACCTGGTCACATTAAAGTTTCTAGACACGAATGCCCAGGTCCACATGTCTCGCAATTTGAAATGGGAAAAGTCTCCTCCAAATCTCAAAAGGCTAACTTTATCGAACACTGATCTAAAGTGGGAGGATATGAAAATCCTAGGGGAGCTACCGAACTTGGAGGTTCTCAAATTAAAATTTCATGCCTGCATAGGAGAGAAGTGGAGAACTACTGATGGGGGATTTCGTCGACTCAAAGTCTTGAGAATTTTCCACTCGAATATTGCACAATGGGAAGCCTCTTGTACTCACTTTCCAAGCCTTCAGCGATTGATGCTGCGAGGATGTTCTCAACTCCAGGAAATCCCTTTTGAATTAGGGGATATTTTCACACTGGAGATTATTGAGCTGATTGATTGTAGCTCCTCTGCTATAAACTCTGCAAGACAAATTGAGGAAGAGCAACAGAGCAAGGCAAATGATTTGCTGCATATCCGTATTAGCCCTCCAGATTGGGAGCTTCCTACATATTCTTGACACTGCTAAGCACTGCCGAGTGCTGGCACGACAAAAATTGAAGAGCTTGGGGTATTTTTTTCTAGTTATCTCCTTTTGAATAATAAAACATGTTCTCTCCTTTCATCTACTCCATGGGCATCTAAATCATTGCTTTGGAAATTGTTTGCATAATGTAATGTGTAATTGCACGTTTATGTCCCACTAATACTGCGGTCATGTAATGGGTCATCCTGAAATTTTGCCCCAATTTCCTAGTAGTGGCCATTTCTCCTGCTAATCAAGATACCGCCACTTAGTTTTACCATGGCAAGGCATTGGTTTATTACTTTCTTTGTTCTTCAGATGTGTTGTTTTGAGTTGGATTCCTTGTTTATGAGGCGGAAGTTTTTTTCTAATTAGATTTTGTATTTCCTAGTCAAAAAACATTTGGAATGCTAGCGAAACTAGATCTAATGGACCAAGGAACAAATGCACTAGGACAGAAATTGTTCTGTCTTTTGATCTTTACACATTGTAACACCTATTCTCTAGTGTTTTCTTATTTTATCCTCAATTTTATTATGTTTAAGGTACTAGATGGAAGAATATACAAGCTAGAAGGTCACAGTGTTGGAGTCCTTGTGAATCACTTCAATTTGAGATCAACAACAATCTTGAAATGATGGCTGCTCGTTCAGAGTAGCTGGATTGTTTTGACTCCTGAATAGCATAAAATGGGATCAGACTACGGTTGGTCAAGAAGATTATAATGTAAGTGTTAACCCTGTCTCATTCTCTTTCACACACACATATGCTCACATTTTGGTCATTTGGTGCTAATACGTGTTTTTTGCCCTTTTACAGACTTCCAATTTGCAACTTGAGTTCTTGGGGTACTACCTAGCAGAGTTGAGTTTATTAGATTATTGCTGTATAAGATTCTTACCTTCGATACTGGCTGCATCTGTTATATACCTTTCAAGGTTCACACTCCGACCTAAGTTGCATCCTTGGGTAGGTACTTGGGTTTTAATTATTCTCTGTTGCTACCATATGCTAAATACATGGAAGATGGTAGCTAAATTTTACATCCTATAACAGAGTTCATCACTGCAACAATATTCGGGGTATAAACCAGTTGATTTAAAGGACTGTGTCTGTCTTATACATGAGTTGCAATTGTGTAAAAGAGGAAGCTCTTTGGTGGCAGTGAGAGAGAAATACAAGCAGCATAAGGTATAAGTTATTCAAAATTTGATGATCTCTAAGTGCTAATTTTACTGTGAAAGTTAGTATCTGATTGAATTTCATGCCATTTATGGAACAGTTCAAATGCGTGTCAACCCTGCCAGAGATACCACACTCATTTTTTGAAGATGCTAAAGAATAACACGACACTTAAGAGTTTATGATTTGCAATTTTTGGGGAATTAGTGAAGATTCTCCATGTGGATAAAGCTTGGAAACAAGATGCATAACTCTGTATTCTTACACCGGAAAATTGGCGTGTTCCACTGGCTAGTCCTGCTTGATGGAGAGATTTTCTAACTGATTTGATTTGCTTGGGCTGCTGGTTTTCTAAACTGATTTTGTGCTTGGATATGCACATACAGAACAAGAATGGCGCTGCTACTGGATGTTGTTACTGAGATGAGAACGGCAATTGTTTCCTCGTATGTCTAAAATTCTTATAGTATTGCACAATTGCTTGGTACCATGGCTTTAGATGATGTGACTCAATAAGTTCTTTGAATTCTAAATCAACTGAGTATAAGCTTGTATATCGCTTTTGAAGATTTTTCTTCAAATTTTTTTTTTTTTTTTTAATTTCTGCAAAATCAAGACCATTTTTGAAGTTCCCCAATCAGAGACCTTACAATGGCCAACTTCTTGCTTTGCCAATTGTCATGCAGCCAACTCTAGGTGATATCCGCAATGAATTACGTCCTTGACAAATTAAATGTTTAATCGATTGCATCATAACAAAAAAAATGACAACGACAAATAAAAAGAGGCATAAAAATAGTAACAAATTGAACATTGAATAGATATCAACAAAGAGCCTACCTTTGTCTAATGTTTTTCTTCCTCTTCCTTACATTTTTTATTAAGATGTTTTCTGGGAAGCAATTGATTATAATGTTCTAGGACTGCCCTCACATTGAAATTTCTTTTTTCCACAGTTGGAGACTGGTGTCAGGCAGCAAATGTCCAACATTATTGCATTAATAAGTAAGACAACTAATTGTTTTAGCAACTGGAAGGTTCCATGGATGGAGTTGTAATTATTGAGACCCACATGTAATCATTTGTGGTTTATTAATGAGATTGTTTGTTGCTCTGTTTCAATTAATACCCGTATTTTATTTGTAGGCATCACGGTACACGAGTTTGGAAATGTGGCACGCATTTGACAGTATATTTAAGGACCACCTGGATGGAGGGTAATGCTAATTTTTCTGTTTATAGCATTTATTAGAAGCTTTTAACATGTAAAATTCTACATATACCATGTGTTATTCAATGATGAGAAAATTAATGATCAATTCCTATGAATTCCCTGTGAAACATATAAGAAAGATATGATGTTTGTGGTTTGGGCAAAAAATAGTTGTTGAAGTTGATGATCTTTGTGCAATTTAGCTAGGATGATTCATTTTAGAGTCATGCCAACTAATCGAGTACAAGTGGTCTATTTCATTTGTTTTCCCCTTTGTTCATCAGTAATTGAAAACAAAACCACTGTATATTCTTGAGTGTAGTGGCATTCATAAGATTTAGTGATTAGTCTCAAAAACATATGGTTTTGAAGTTTTGTTCACCTCTTATATGAATATCACGATAGACTGTGCTGAATATCCTGGCAATGTAAATTTACTAAAGCTTAGTATCCATAAGATAAAAGTTTCTCATTCCGTAACTCTCCACCAGATGTCAAACAAGAAATCCTAGGAAAATAGAAATCCAAAAGAAAAGTAAATTGTTTTCAAGTTTTGTCAACAAACACTTGTAGAAAGTGATGCTATTACTGCAAGACTAAGTCACAGGATTTCATGAAGTATTGAACATGCCATCTATATGTTGGAATGGGTCATGAAAATGTAAGAAGCTATCCCACATTGTTCGCCAAAGCCTTTTAACATATGTTGCTAGACCTAAATGGATCACACAATAAGTTATGCACTTGAATCTCACTACCTTACCAATAGCATGCAATTTGTTCACATGATTAGTTTATTCTTGAGAAGGAACATATGAGGAGGGTAATGTGTAAAGGATACATGTGAGTGGGATGAGTAATTTCTATGAAGTTCCCTGATATTTTAGTCATCAACCATTACATCTATCAGGTTCCATTACTAATCACACCTTCTCATCAAAATGTATTCTTCTCAATAATAAATATGCCGGGAGTTTTTCATGTAGACTTTGATCCCACCTTTTACCTAAAATCGTCAAACACATTTGTTGTACTTGTTAAGAGAATTTAATTAAGAAAAAGGGACTTTTCTTTTGATATGGTCACCTTACACTCCTCCATAACCTCAAGATATGACTTCACGACTACTGGATCCGTGATGACAATGTCATCGCCCAATAGAGCATAATCAAAGAACTTCACCCCAAGGCGTACCCTCCATGCTGCATACCACACCAGCATATGATGCGTGTTGTTTCCACATTCTAGAAATATAGCATTTTCTGTCACTACAAATCTAATTACTCTTTAGGAAAATATAGTGCTATTCAAAGACAAGCGAGATGAAAGTATGCCATTCAGAAACCTACACGCAACCATAGGCTACAGGCCATTGCAAATTATTGCTTAGCCATCAGGTTAGCATCACAATGGAATAGTTATGACAGTAGTTAAACCAAAGTTTCTATGTTTTAGAAAGGTATCATCCTTCTCTTATTTCATGGTCATAATTAATTTGCGCAAACACTTCCATTGCAAAAATGCTCAGTTTTTCCCATCAGTGTGGGCTGCTAGAGAGAAACTGGAAACATAGCTAACGTCGGAATAATTTGCATAAATGCTTGCTTTTATACTTGAATCCCTGTTCTCAAGTTAGGAAACTGAAGAATTTTGCTATTGCACCAAGCCATAAAATTGAAAATGATGGGGAGGTGGATAGGGTGAACATCAAAAGGCCATCAACTAGCGTTCGTGTTTTATTTGTGGGAGCAAGGAAAGATAATCTTACTACTGAGATCCTAACTCTAGTATTGTTTGTATAAAGTGACTACCTTTAGGCTCTCTTGATGGTACTTTATCAGTAGTCCAATAAATTTAAGTGAAAATTGTCCATAAGTCTATTTCGGTGACCTACTTTGTCAATTAGTCCAAGTAGAGACTTTTTTTAGTCAGTAAATTCAGTTCAGCTAACCCTTTTTGCCCTCTAGTCCAAACTAATTATGTCATTTTTTATTTACTACGAGAATGCCCCCATTTAGTACAATTGACGCCTCTCAATCTCTACGCAATTCTTTACATCAATCTTGGGTTTACTTTCTCTCTCTAAAATCTTGAAACCCTAGATTTTGTCTTATAATGTGGTCTTGGTTGGCCAGATCAGCGTCTATGATGGAACCTTTGTCTGGGACGGATTGGTTCTACAGGGAGATCTCAATAAGATCTCCGTCAGAGTTCTGTTCCAATTTTTCGGTAAAGGTGTGTCATCCATGCCGCTTGGACATCACTTACAAAAAGGTGTGTCATCTAATTTTTCGGAAAAGTGTGTGTCATCCAGAGTTCTTGATTGGTTTCTGAGAAATATGAAAACATACAATAGTAGATGTTTTAAATTTTTTATTATTTGTTGTTTGGAATATTATAAAACCAAATCTGTAGTTTATTATCCCAAAAATCACTAATTTGGTGTAGCTAGATGAAATTATTGTTTTATGACTTTAACTATTATAGTGTTGCTTGGTTACTAAGAATATGTAGGAAACTTAACGAAAATTTTTATATCTAATTTCAGATATTCTATTGTTTGTGAATATGTTCAATGAGTTAATCCTCATAACTAACTAATCAGGTTTTGAACTACATGATTAGGGTGGGGGAAATAGAGAGAAAATTGCGCAGGGCATGGATGGTTAGTGAGTAAATTCTAAACAAAGCTTGAGACTCACTAGAAATGCGGTGTCCGCTTTTGTCACATTATTTCAAGTCTTGAATCCATAATTGAGCTTGTTGAGGATAATTGCTCTTTGCAAGTCCTAAATTAACATTCTTTGCAAGTCTTGAATTAACATAGTTCTTGATTTATGGGCTCTAAGACTTCTGATGAAACAGTGAGACTTGAATGTTGGGTTATTGGTTTCCTACATTTCTTGCTAAAATGTTCAGATTTGGTTTCCTACATTTTTTTTGTTAAAATTTAAATTTAATTAGACTTGAACAATTCATTTGTGTTGAATTAAAATGGTCCTATATCTAATTTCGGTCTTAATAAACTTGTGATACATTGAATTTTTTTTCAAATTTTTTATATTCATTTTGTTCTATTTTAATTATTTATTGTCCTTATTAATGGTTTTTTAAAGATAATGATAAAATATTTAATTTGTTGTCCATATATACGTGACCCTTTTCTTGTCGCCTCTTTTTATATATCATGAGATATATAAATTACACTTTCAATTGATGTTCCTTCAATGAAACCATACTGATAAAAAAAGTGTTAAGAACTAATATTTTGTAAAAGAGATAATAGTATTAATTAATTTAATTTATTAATAAATTTTAAATTGCCTCCATTGTGAAAAACTTCTGGCTCCGCCCTTGGGGAGAGAGAGAGAAATACCTGGATGGAGCAAGGATCAAAATGAAAGTTCTTGGAGTAGCAGTAGTCATATACAAGTATTGATAAAAAGGACCTTGGAAGAATGAAGGGTCAGAAAAAAGCACTGGGATTTCTTTTGGCAAAAAATGATTGTTTAGATTTCTTATGGCATGAGTTTTTCAAGGCTTCCAATGTATTGAATGAGATGTATTGCCTATAATGGATTTCACATCTATCATTGCTATTTTGTGACTTAGGAAGGCTGCAATGTCAGCAAAAAGCCATGCCATTTTTTTTTTATCAAAAAATCTTTTTAGACAGTTTCATTGTTGCTGATGATTTTTGTCATGGGCATTTTAGGAAGTACCTTCGGGCAACATACGAATGGCAGGAGAAAGATATTGCTCTAGTGTTGACCATATGGACAAGTACTCATAGACTGTGTTACAATAATTTTCTTTGATTTATTTGATAAGCTATGCAATATGCAGTAAGTTTTGATGAGTTGTCACTATATTTGAAGTGGCAAGAATTACATAATGTGGGGTCCAAAGTTGAGTTATAGCCTTCAAGGAAAGAGGAAACTACAAATAATGGGAAAGAAGGATTTCAAGCACCATCAAGTGAGGAAGCACCTTCAAATGCCAGTGCTGCTGCTAAGCAATATATAGAAAAGCATTATAAGAGCAAATGAATAACCTGCAGTGCGGTATGACCTCTATGTTCCCTTTGATTATAACATGTAAAGTTTGTTCAATAGGTCACATCTAGATGATATATCTTGCAATGAATTATTATTTGTTATAGGTGTTACCTAGATTGAATTGCTTGTGCCTTCAGGTGTGGCGACAATGGCAGTGGTGACCGGAGCTTTTTTTAAGTAGTGGTGGGAGTGATTTGTAGTTGTCATGTGTTGTTCAATGTTGATAAACTTAATGGTTATTTCTTACTAGTTTTCTATAAAACTTATCACATAGTAGATAGTGGTACTTGGAGTTGCGAAATGATCAAATGATGTGGTTTGGAAATGATACTAATCTATATCGGTAGAACTTTAAATATGTTATGCTACTGGGAAAGGACCTGTTGTTTGTAGTTTGGCAAGAAATAGTGGATGATCCTTGAGCAATTTAGCTAGGATCATTCACAGGGGCGTGGGGGCTGCTGCCCCCACTGCAATTTTAAAAAATTTTGGGGAGTAATTTGAAATTTTCAAAATTTTAGAATATGATAGAAATTGCCCCACTGAAGAGTTTTTAAACTTAAGGGTAGTCATGTATTTGCTAAAACTATTGGGGTTCCTTTAGACTTTAGGAAAAATATAAAATTACTTTTAGACCATCTCCAATCTTTCCTTTTTTTTTAAAAAAAAAGGTATAAAATTCTTAAAAACCTTTTCTAATGCTAGACCCATGCCCATACCAAATGAAGGGAAACCTTTTTTTAAACTCAGATTAAGGGAGACCTTTTTTAAGCTCAAATCGTTAATGGTGAGATTAGACTCTCCTTTAAAGATCCAATGGTCATATTTTACCCTCTTTTAAATTTGAATTTGTCCTTCTTTAAATTTGGGTTTCTCTTACTTTAAAAAAAGGTTTGTCCATTGGAGAGGTCTATACCAAATCAAGTTTTTTATCCTTTTTTTACTCAAATTTGGGGAAGAGTTTGGGTCTCCATCGGAGACGCACTTACGTCAGAGTCATGTATTTTGTCAGTCTCCTTTTTGGACTATTCATCTGACTTTTTGACACTGGCCAAAACTTCATTTATTGAAGCATCATCCTTTCAATTCTAAGGGGTCTGTATTTGGAATTTACATGTTAAATTGAATTGGCTTGGGAATTGCAATTTGTTAAATTTAATTGAATTTCTGTATTTAGGACTTACATGTGTGAGAGATGATTAAACTGTTTCTCTATCTATGTTTGATTGCTAGATTTATTGTATATTTAATTTTTTAAAATTATCTAAATTATTTATGGTAAAAATTGGTCAATTTTGCTAAAATCTTTTGATTGACTGGGGTTAAATAATGGATACAAAGTTTGTGTTTGACTAAATAAATTAACTTTTAAATCATCAAAGAATAAATTTCATAATAGAAAATACAAATGAAAAATTTTCATATAATGAGTTTTCTTTTGTTGGTTGCTTTTGTATATCGCTTAAAAATATGGGTCGTATCTTTAATTGACATTTTTTTTAAGAAACCATACTTTTGTGAAAACAATACTAACATTTGGAGTTTTAGTATTTTTATGTTTAAGGTTGTCCCCACTAGAAAAGTTGTTTGGCTCTGCCCTGATGATTCATGTTAGAGTTATGCTATTTACATTGCCCAATGATTGTGTTTTCCTCTTGAGTGTACTGGCTTTCATAAGTATAGTGATTACAGTTAAAGAAGCAAGATGTTACTCATCATACTTTGCCTCTTATATAGTGATTGACTGTTATCATAGCAATGTAAAAGTTCAAAAGCTAATTATGCATAAGATTTCTTATTCCATCTCCCTCCACTCCTGTGGCCCCAAAAAAGAAGAGAAATCCGAAATAAAGATATATTTTGTTCTGTGCATCCACTGGTGTACCGTTGCAGCAAATAATGTCATTGCTGCAAGAGGAAGTCACAAGAATTCAAAAATAATGCACAAATCATCTACATCTTAAAAGTAGAGAGGAGTCAATTAACATATATTTTGTTCCTGTACTTGAACCTCATGACCTTACCAATAGATTGTAGTCTATTCACATGGGTAGTCTACTCTTAAGAGGCAACAAGTGAGGAGGGGTCTTGAAATATTTTGTCCATTTCTCTCTAATATCTCACGCTTTTGAAGCAGGATGTTATTGATAAAGGATGCTTGTGAATGGGATGAGTAATGAAACTTGTCTAGTCACCAACCAGTATGTCTATCAGGTTCCACAGCTAATCATGCCTTGTCTGCCCTATTTATCCTCCTCAGTAATATGTGCAAGAAATTTCTTTTCAGATAGGTTTTGATCCATTCATGAAACCAACCTTTTGTTTAAAATCATCAGTCACACGAGTGTACTTATTCAAAGATACTAAATAAGCTCTCCATTATTCCGTTGGTCAGTGTAATCTATCTATTTACTTCTTCAAAAAATGTAGTACCCTTTTGGGGAGAAGTAGGATGAAAGTATGCCAGTAAAAACCCACATGCAAGCATAGGTACAAGATCATTACATGTTATAGCCATCAGGTTTGCAACACAATGGAATAACTATGGCACTAGTTAACCAAAATTAGTATGCTTTAGAAGGGTATCATCCTTCTCTTTATTTGATGGTCATTATTAATTTGGACAATCACTCCCAAATGCAAAGTGCTGTGTGTAGGTTGCAAGGAATAGATTAGATACATACCTAACTGTTGGAATAATTTGCATATATAATGTTTCGCTCTTAGACTAAAATCCTCATTCTCTAGCTTCGGAACTGAAACATTTTGCTATTGTACCAAGCCACTATAATGAAGATGACGAGGACCAATAGTCCCTCTAATGTGGGAATTGGGATGCAAGGAATGATGAATTTATTACGGTTCCTAACCTCTAGTATTATTGAACGAAGTGCTGCCTTAGAGTCCAACTTGTTATGTCAATCGTCCTTCTATCTCTATGCCTTTTAAATTTAAGCATAAATACGATACTTGGCTGTTTTAATTAACAATTTGTCTGACAAATGGTTTAACACCTAAAAGTAACAATTCATTTGAGAACCCACCCCCTGTTTTCTACTTAAATGTGTGGTAGGGTTTAATATTAAACTAGAAGGAATGAATCCCAAAGGTGAGTATTTTTCCTCACAACACATCCACAAAGAAAGAGAAAGAAAGCACTGGGTTTTAGATTTCCCCTGTTTATGGGAGTATGGGTCAGTTCAAATAAAACTTTTTTCTTCCTCAAATTCCTGTGTTTAGCCTAAAAAGACTACAAGGCAACTTCCATTTTCAATAATACCTTTTCCATCCCTGCTACCTTCTCTTTATTCTAATTTAAAATGCTTATTTTTTACTCAACAGAGCTTAAAAGTTCAGCCAAATTTCGGCCTAGGGTGTGGCATATCAATGACTAGGGATAACTCGTGGCTGAAGGTACGGTGCAATGTAAGTGAGAAGTGATGAATTTGGTAGAGAAATTTAATGTGAATGGTTTTAAGAAGGATGTTGGTGTCTATTGGATGAGTCTAGGCTTATTGAATCCTGTCCTGTTTTATATTATAGATTATAGATTTGGTACATTGTGATGTGAACTTGTTGGAGAAATATTTTCCAGATTCACATCATTATGTGATCTGTTTGCTATTGAAAAATTTCTCCTGATTCAGATTAAAATTTCAATTTCCTACTTTGACTGTTTTGTAGAGAAGGTTATAAGTTCATGAATTTCTTTTATCAGGTGACCAGGTGAAAATTGGATATTTTGTCTTTGACAGTCAACTAGTAGTTGCTTCTGCTTTAAAAAAAGGCCCCCATTGAATCATGATCTTTGTTATATAATTCCAGAAAAGACGTTGCAGATGCAGATGGTAAGCAACCCACTTTGGTTGCGCCTCAACAAGGGTACAGAAGGCTAATTGATGGATCTCTATTTTTTCTTCCCAGCCAAAGCATCTGTTGATACTGCAATCTTATTAGCTCCTGCCTCCTGCCTCATGTAATTGAATTTCACAGCTTTTACATTGGCAATAAGTGGATTTCTTGAATACTGGAGTTTTTGTACAAACTATGTTGGATCTTATGTTGAGTGTTTTTTCAAATATTATTGTAAATGTGCATTTATGGAAGTCTTGTACCCCGGAGACGTTAGAGAAGTCTAGACATTTACCATTCCTCACCCTTGTATATTTGCAGTTAAGATATTGGGAAGAAGTAAATTTACAGCAGATATTTTCGTTCGTATCTTCAATGTGATTCAGGAACTGTTTATTGTAGGGAAGCAAACTCCACTTTTTGCTACTCATGTCTACTTCCGGCAAATTGAGGGCTCTGAGCAATGGAACAAGGAGCTCTTTTTGCAGAAAATCTTAGATTCTATAAGCAGTGCATTCCATGGTAATGCCTATTCTTATGTTTGGTTGGCAGGAATTAAAATTCATTCCCATCCCTAAGGAATAGCTAATCCCATAATTTGTGGGAAAAGGCATTACCAAATCAAACATGGTATTTCCCATTTCATTCCCATGCGTAACACTCTATATCCACTGGATAAAAAACCCGACACTCTTTTCCCTTCCCGATCGTCGGCTCCCGTCGTTGCTCAGCTGGATCACTTCATCTCCTCCCCTGATCTCTCTCTCTTCTTCTGCCTCAGATCTTCTCTTCTTTCTCACTGACGCCCATGGCACTCCACCCCTCTTCATCCCCTCCCATATTTTCTCATATCTCTATGAAGCAAGGGTGGTGCCCAGGACCAGCCTATACTAGCTCATACGAACAATCTCAGGTAATTTGTTGCTAAGTAATTTTCAGATCCAACATCAAGTTTCTAGGGTTTGGGGTCTTTTTGCTTTTTCAAATGTGAGTCAGTCTCTTGGAAGTCCTCTGTTTTAATTTTTCAGATCTTTTTTTGCTTTTCTAATTCGAGATATAGAATTAGCTCTTTATGTAGATGACACCACCCACACCTGTAATTGGAGAATCATGACTCATAAGTGCACTAGTTTTTGAGACCCAGTGGAACTGCTTCATAATGCAGACCAAGTGTTTGTCAAAATGCCGAAGAAAAAAAAGAAGAGGAGAAAATTGCCTTCTTTTGCATTCATAACTGGTTATTGAGTTGGCCTTTGATTTGTTCAAATCCAAGGCTAGCTGGTTATTGATTTGCCCTCCGATTTCTTGGTGCGGTGGCAGTGACATATTCAATGTGGCGGGCTGAAACTGATGTAGATTAGTGAGTGAAAGCCATATTTGTGCTTCTTTTCTTTTTATCAATAATTGCTGAAACTGATGTAGATTGTCTTGTAATTGCTGGAGTTTTACATTTTTTTACCGAAGAGTTGATTACCTAAAGTATGTATACTTCACGCTTCTAATGCTTGCATATTATAATTTTTTGGAATTATATTTTGCCAACTCTTTGTAGATGATTTATTCACTGTCCATCATCACATTGATTCTCTTTGATGTTCGATGTACTTTTCTTCTGAATATTTTGATTTTGCTATTACCAACAGTGGTGAGTAAGAAATTTAGTAGCTCCATAGGGGGTGGCGGTGAATTACAAACTGTACCTTCGGTTTTCATGTTTAATTTGTACATGCATGTCTTTGTGTATCTGGCTCCTTGTCTAATTATTTCTCCATTTTATTTTTAATCATATATCCTTTGTAATAGTTCTCATTATTTGTTCCATTTTCACATGGTTTGCCTCCATTCAGTACTCTGGTATCGACAGTGCTTCAAAGCTTTGGAATATCATTGTTTAACTAGAACTATACATTGTTGTGTCTGACTATTTCCTACATTATTTGACCTTGGAAGATTGTGGGTCTTCTGGCTTCCTTGCATTGTGAGGCTCATATGATATGCTTGTACTATTAAAGATTGGATTTTCTGCAATTTGTATAACGAGTAGTTGTGTGAAGCCCCAAATACAAAGTGAGACCAATACCGTTTGTTCCTTGAGCGGCATGCGTAGCCGAGGTATTTATGATAGCTACCTACCACTGTTAAGATGGAGTTTTGAATGATCTGAAGGAAAGTGTGGATGCATGATCATAGAGAAAAAAAATTTGGGGGCTAGTACATGATTCGGTATTATATTTGGAAAGTTAGAGCGAATGTAATTCTTTTAAATTGTATGGCAACTATAAGTGACAAAGCTAGTAGTGCATTATAGATTTTGTTTTTGTTATTATGGATGTTCATGTAAATCAAATTATTGTATTTTTGCTATAGGGTGTAGATGTTTGCACCAACTACTCCCTCAAGCTTAGCGGTTGACTACTGTGGCTTGAACTGGAGAGTATGTCCTTAAAGGGACAATAGTGATTAGTCCTTAGGGGATGTGGGAAAATATTGAACTTGAGATTTTTGGGTTATCAAAGGTTAGGCTCAACCACTGAACCACCATTAAGGGTTGATCAATTTATTTTGTTAATTTCATATTTGAGAGTTTAATTTATACGTCAATTTCTATTTATTAAAATTTAGAGTGGAATAAATTTATGATTTTTTCAGGCATTTTGTTTTTTGGTTTGATTTTATGTATTGTACATTCTATTGGATTTGTAGGTGATTTAACAAAAAGAATTTAACTTTTTTTTAAAAAAAAAAATATCGTTTTTCCTAAAGCAATACTTCCTTGTAAAAGTTAGTCTTATACTAAACAAATTATTTTTACTTGAGAAAATATTTTTCTTTCATTTATTTCTTGACATTTTTGGCAACGAACTAAAATAGGAGTGTGGGGATTATATATTTTTATTTTGTTTGACAAGTTTTAAAATTAATAGCTATACACTTATTGTAAGGAAGTATGTTACACGAATTAAGTTAAAAAATTATAGTTAAAAAAATTATTTTGTTTAAATTTCATTTCATTTGAGTAAAAAAATATTTTAAATTTCATTCCAATAAGTATTAACTTATTTAAACGTTGGAATGAAATATGATTCCATTACAAGACTTAATTCCAAGTAATTGTCAAACATTAGAATGGTAATACATATTTCATTACATTGCTAAGTTAATTCCATTCTTACGTTCATTTCGTTCCCACTCAAAAGTACTATTGTGAACCAAAACATAACATAAGACTTTTACGAGGTGCGCGTAAGTTGGTCCGTACTATTCTAACTGTTAAACCAAAAGAAAAAAACTTTTAAACAGTGAGAGGACTTGGCGAAAATTTTAAAATCTTGTAAGTACAAAAGTGTCATTCACCCACAAAAAATAAAAAAAGGCCGGCCACCCTACGTGGTCAAGAAATATTAACATTGATTGAATTGTTTATGGGTGAATTGTATTTTACACCATAAAAGATTTAAAATTTTTTGTTTTGGACTCTCGAAGATTAATTTTCTGCGTTACATGTTCAATGTATTAAAAGTGTTGTAATGTGGTACTTCTGTTACTCATTCAATCAATGTCAATTGGTTGATTTTTCACGAAATGAAAAACAAAAGCTAACGGAAGAGTCTCGTTACAACACAGTTAATAGATTAAAGATGAAATGTAAAAAAACTAATTTTTGAGGATATAAAATAAAAATTCTTAAATCGTGTAGGATACAAATGAGATTCTCTCATTGTTTGTTTATTTATTAAAATATCAAAATCAGAGGCACTTATTTTCTCCGCCCAACATAGACCTCCATTATGTAGAGTTGCATAAGTTTCCATGACTCATCATTATCTCTAATTTGCTTCCACAGTTATTACAAAACCTCACATCGATGGATTTATTTTCTTTTCATTCACGATTGTCCATTGATGAAACTGATTTTGAGTCACTCTTGTGGACGGATGTAACTGCTTCTGATTCACAAATGCCGAAGAATGAAACTACATTTGATTCACCATTGCCGATGGATGAAACTGCTTTTGGTTCACTATTGTCGAGCTTGTTCAGGGCCTCCCGGCCATTTTTATCCCACCGCCGTACGAGGGCAGTTCTGGACTATCGGATCGTATTCTTATCTATATTCAACGTGCTAAAACTTATGAGGACCGTCTTCAACGAATTGGTTAACAAATTCCCTGATAGTTATGAAATTAAAATTCTTCAGGAAAAATTTATGATGCGAATGGTATGACGGGACGAGTTAGACCACTGGTTAATAAAGTCTGTGATACTGAGGAAGAGGAAATGCTCGCCAGTCTCAAAGAAGATCTTAAGGCTATCATCACAATGGCGTCGGAGATGTGGGCCAAAATGTATGATATTGAAGTCCCGCAATTGCACTTACCGAAAAAGAAAGAAAGAAGTCTTGCAAGAGCAGATACTGTGGTGAGCTTGCACTTTGGAAAGTCTTACAGCATTGGAAGTTCCGCGAAAAATGATCCCTTCATGGCAGAGGAAGAAACGACGGTGGGCTTTGGTGAAGATGCGGCGAGGATAGTGCAGAGGCTTATAGAAGGACAAGATGGGTTACAAGTATTGTCAATTGTCGGCGAGCCTAGAATTGGCAAGACAACACTGGCCGGAAAAGTGTACAATGATCCTTACATTACACATCACTTCAATGTTCGTGCATGTATTAATCTTTCTGAACCTGACCCATCGTTGGATTTGCTGCCTAGCACTTCCAATTCCGCCATCCTGATCACTGATCGAATTTGTAGAATGAGTCACAAAGAGTTATGTGAAGAACTTTACGGGTTCTTAAAAGGCCAGAGATATCTTCTTATCATTGAGGATATGTGGAACGTCTGTGTCTGGGACTATTTGAAGAGATGTTTTCCAGATGACAACAATGGAAGTAAAATTATACTTACTACTCGGCACAAAGATGTGGCTTTGTATATTGAACCTCATAGCCCTCCTCATTTTGTTCGTCCTTTGACTCCAAATGAAAGTTGGGTTTTATTGCATAAAAAGGTATTTGGGGATGAAAGTTGCCCTCAGGAATTATGGGATATAGGAATGGAAATAGCAGCAAAATGCGATGGACTATATCTCACAATTGTAGTTATAGCAAGACTTCTTGCAAAGGAAGAGAAGACCCAATATTTATGGAAGCACGTTGCCCAAAGTATACGTTCAAAAATGGCTAAGACATATGCTTCTTTCCTGGAGTCTCGTTTCCCTCAAAACCTTGCTTTCATCGATGATACTGATATCTTCCTAGGGCATGGTTGTATCACTGAGCATCTTAATATGACTATGAGTAAAGAGCTCAAAAAGCATTCTGACATGAAAATGTGCAACAGAATCGGAAAGGCTGAAAACATAGGTTTGTCAATTGTGAGTACTCCCAATTTAGCGAAAATCATGTCCAGGGGAATTGCGTCAGCACCAAGGCTTTTGAATGCAGGGCAAACATTCAAAAAGAGTCCACCAACAGCTAATATTCCTACCATGGATGAGGAAATTGTGGTTGGCTTTGATGATGAAGCAGAGACCATTAAGGAGCGACTTATCGGAAGGAAAAAGCTAGAAGTTGTCTCGATTGTGGGAATGCCTGGACTAGGTAAGACAACTCTAGCCAAAAAAGTTTACGATGATCCTTTCACTGTATATCACTTTTATGTTCGGGGGTGGGTCTATGTGTCTCAAGTATATACAAAGAGGGATTTGCTCCTTGGCATTTTGCATTCTACTTTTCAGCTTAGAGATGAAATTTGTGAAATGAGTGATGAAAAATTAGGAGATGAGCTACGCAAACGCTTAAAAGGTAAGAGGTATCTGGTCGTGTTGGATGACATTTGGGATATTGGGGTCTGGTATGATTTGGCAAAAGTTTTTCCAGATGACAATAATGGAAGTAGAATTATGTTCACCAGTCGGATTACAAATATTGTTTTCCGTGCTAAATTTAGTAGCTCTCATCATCCGCGTTGTTTAACTCAAGATGAAAGTTGGGAACTGTTGCAACAAAAGATATTTAAGGGAGTATACTGTCCTCTAGAGCTGGTGGAAACTGGAAAGCGGATTGCAACCAATTGTGTGGGACTACCGCTTACAATAGTTATAATAGCTGGACTTCTTGCAAAGACAGAGACAACGCTAGACTGGTGGAACCAAGTTGCCGACAGTGTCAGTTCATACGTTGCTAGAGACCCAAATCAGTGCATGGATGCACTGGCACTAAGTTACAACCACTTGCCACATCACTTAAAAGTATGCTTCCTCTATTGTGGAGCATTCCCCAAAAATTATGATATCCCAGTATGGAAGTTGGTCTGGTTATGGATAGCAGAGGGATTTATACCACAAATTGGACAAAAGGGCAAGGAAGACACAGCGCATGATTACTTGATGGACCTAATTGATAGAAGTCTTGTTTTAGTTGCCAAAAAGGGGTCTGATGGTAGAGTCAAAGCATGTCGTCTACATGATCTGTTGCGCGATTTGTGCTTGAGAAAAGCTGATGAAGAGAATTTTATGCAGCAAATTAATGAGTATGAACAAATCATTTCCTTTTCAGATCTGAAAAAGAGACATCAACGCCTGTGCATCCAATCTAGAGTTTTTCATTATGTTCCTTTAGAGCCTCATATTGTACAAATTCGTTCTCTCTTGTGCTTTGGTCCCGAATCTGACACACTACCTGAGAATCATGCATCGCACACTTATCATACTCTAAGTCATCTTAGGGTACTGGATTTCTCAGGCATTCCTATCATATGCTTTTCTAAGGAAATATTGCAATTGAGTCATTTGAAGTATTTGGCGCTTCAGATTAGAGATGGGAGGGTACCGACATCTATATCCAACCTTTGTAACCTAGAAAGCCTTATCATATCATCGAGGATGAATATTACGATGCCACAAACCTTTTGGAAGATGGTAAAGTTGAGGCATGTACTTCTTACGTCAGGAGAAAATTATATTGAAAATCCTTGGTTCGAAGTGTCATCCACTACTGGCGACTATCCCTCTTTGAATAACCTCCAAACCATGTCACAAGTGTGTCTTGCTAGTTGTTGTCTGGATGTTTGGGAAAGGACTCCTAATCTTAGAAAGTTGGGTTTTTGTGGGCCCATAATGTCTGAGTACGGTTACGTAACATTCCCTAATCTATATTTTCTAAACCATCTTGGTACATTAAAGTTTCGGGACACGAGCACCCATATCCGCATGTCACGCAATTTGCGATGGGAAAAGTTTCCCCCAAACCTTAGAAGGCTCACTTTATCAAATACTGATCTAAAGTGGAAGGATATGAAAATCCTTGGGTTGTTGCCAAACTTGGAGGTTCTCAAGTTAAAATTTCATGCCTGCATGGGAAACGAGTGGAAAACAACTAATGGGGGATTTCAGCGACTTAGAGTGTTGAAAATTTTCCACTCGAATATTGAAAAATGGGAAACCACTAGTACTCACTTTCCAAGCCTTCGACAATTGATGCTAATAGGGTGTTCTCAACTCAAGGAAATCCCTTCTGAAGTAGGGGATATACTCACACTAGAGATTATTGAGTTGGTTGATTGTAGCTCCTCTGCTATAAAATCAGTAAGACGAATTGAGGAAGTGCAACAAGGCGAGGGAAACGATGGTCTGCAAATACGTATCATCCCTCCGGATTGGGAGCTCACTGCATATTCTTGACACTATGCTGAGCATGGGTGAATGCTGCCATGACTAAATTGAGGAACCTATGGTATTATGTTTCTTCTTGTCTCCTTTACAGCGATAATACATGTGTTAACCTTATCTGCTTCATGGTCTTCTAAATCATTGCTTTGAAATTGTTTACATAATCTGATTGGTAATTGCATGCTTATCTCTAACTTATATTGAGGTCATCTAATGGATAATTCTTAATATGTGCCCAATAGCATCATGTTGGCCATTTCCCATTCTATTCCAGATATTTCCAATTTTGACGTTGTAAACCTTGCTAGAGAAATTGGTCCTGAGGTATTGTGAAGTTGGTGTGGTAGTTTACAACTGCACAAGCCTCTATTTCTTTCATTGGGATTTCTTGTTTACTAGGAAGAAGATTTTTACTAATTATTGTTGGTATTTTCATGTGTAAGAACATTCGAAATGCTAACTAAAATTAGTCTGGTGGACAGGGGAACGAATGCACTAGATGTGCTGATTCAGTAATTAAAATTTCTCAAACAAATATGCCATAATGCCATTCATGTAATTGTAATAATGGAATACCAAAATCTTCATCACAACATAGTTCTCGTCTTTTGTTTTTTTCCCGAGTATGTTTCTTGTCTTCTGGTTTTTTTACCCTGAAACACTTGTTTTTTAGTGCTTTCCTCATTTATCCTCCAACTTATCATGTTTAAGGCACTTGATGGCACAACATACAAGCTTCAATATCACTGGTTTGAATTTTTCAACTGTTCCAAGTTGATAACAGCAAGGATGTTGACGTTATAATTGTTCATTAATAGGATTAGTACTTGGAGACTACCTCCTAGATATTGCTCATGGTTGCTCTGTTTCCATTACTAATTGCAACGTTTTTATAAAAACCTTACATCGAGTTAGTTTTCTTCCCGCTGGTATAAATTAGCACTTGGAGACTGGTAACACATTTAACAGAAAAAACAAATGATGATCTTAATGCAGAGATTGAACATATTGCTAGGCCTATTTCCATGGATGGAGCGGTTAATTGGACTCATATAAAAATTTATTCTTAGTTATAAATGAGAGAGATTGTATCATTCTTTTAACTAATAGTAGTATTTTTCCTGTATGTACAGACACACCTGTACACAAATTTGGAAATGGATAATGACTTTTTTTCAGTTGAAAATGTGTAATGTCATGGTGTTTTTAAATGTTGATAAAATTAACGATTATTTCTCACTAGTGCTCTATAAAACTATTTAGTAATTACATGGTTGATACTGGTACTTGGAATTTCCAAATGAGAAAATGAAGTTTTGAACCGATATTATTCTATAGTGGCAAAACTTTAAATATGTTATGCTACTGGGAGAAAACCTGTTGTTTGTAGGTTGGCAAGGAATACTTGTTTATCATTCACTTTAGGGTCATCCTAATTTATCTAGTAAAAATGGTCTATTTCAATTTTCCCCCTTTGTTCGTTAGCATACCAAAGATGAAAAAAAAATTGTATAATTTTGAGTAAGTGGCTTTCATAAGAATAGTGATTACAGCTAAAGAAGTAGGATGTTGTTCATCATGCTTTGCCTTTTAAATGATAATTGAGAAACATTCTTATCGCACCTAAGGTTTTTCACATATATTGCTAAACCATCTGTAAAAGTCAAGAAGGGTGAGTTAATAAGTTTTCACAATTTGCAAGTTCCTGTACTTGAATCTCATCGGCTTACCTCTAGATTGTATTTTGTTGGCAGGGGCAGTCTACTATTCAGAGGCAACCAGTGAGGAGGTCTTGAAATATTTTGTACAGTCCTCTCTAATAGCTCATGCTTTTAAAGCAGGATGTTATTAATAAAGGATACTTGTGAATGGGATGAGTAATGAAGCTTTTCTAGTCACCAACCATTATGTCTATCAGGTTCCACAACTAATCATGCTTTTTCTTCCATATTTATCCTCTTCAGCAATATTTATGCAAGGAATTTCTTTTCAGATAGGGTTTGATCTATGCTTGAAACCAACCTTTGTCTAAAATCATCAATCACACTACTGTACTTATTCAAGATGTGATATAAAACTCTCCATTACGTCAATATTCATTGTAATCTAGTTACTTCTTAGAAAAATGCAGTAATCTTTGGGGTGGACCAGGATAAAAGTATGCCATTAAGCCATCAAGTTTGCAACACAATGTGGCACTAGTTAACCAAATTTTGTATGTTTTAGAAGGATATCATCCTTCTCTTTATTTGATGGTCATTGTTAATCTGGACAATCAATTCTGACTACAAAATGTTGTGTGTAGGCCCTGTATGTGCCAGGGATAGATTAGAAACATACCTACTTGTTGCAATAATTTGCATGACGTGGTGTAAAACCTCGCTCTCTAGCTTGGGAAATGAAACATTTTGCAACTGCACCAAGCAATTAAGTTGAAAATGACGAGGACAAATAGGAGAACCTCAAATGGCCATGAATAAGAAAAATTGAAACTTCCGAGGACCAATGGTCCCTTTAATGTGGGATGCAAGGAGTGATAATTTTATTATAGATCCTTACCTCTAGTATTATTGAACAAAGTGCTGTCTTTAGATTCTAACTTGCGTTCTCAATCGTGCTTCTATCTCTATGCCTTGTAAATTTAAGTACACTTCTTTGTCTAGGCTGCTTTCATTAACAATTTGTCTAAAACAAATGGTTTAACAAAGTAGCAATTCATTTTAGAATCCATACCCTGTTTTTTACTTAACAAGAATTGAAGGCTTTGTGTGGTGGGGGTTAATATTTGACCACAAGAAATGAATCCCAAAGGCAAGTGATTTTTCCTCAAAACACATATCATCAAAAGAGAGAGAAAGAAGGCATTGGGTTTTAGATTTTGTCTATTTATGGAAGTATTGGTTAGTTGAAATAGCACTTTTTTCTTCCTCAATTCCATTCCTTTGTGTTTGCCAACAAAGACTAAAAAGCAATTTCCATTTCCAAGAATACCTTTTCAGTTCCATCCTACCTTCTCTTTATCCTAATTTGAAATGCCTTTTACCAAATGGAGCTTAAATGTCCAACCTAGTTTCAGCCCTTGGTGTGGCATATCTTCTTTAATGTCCATGTTGATACATGTCACAAAACTTGTTAGTACGTAAAGGGAAATTATTACAATGCATACTAATTAATTCGAATACTGGTTGATCCAAATGTTTAGTTCCTTCCTCAGCCCCCAATTTTCATTATAGCGGTTCAAGTGCTTCATCAAATTCACAACTGAATCACACTTTGACCTTATGCGTTGGTATATTGTGAAGTTGTTGGCGAAATGCTGATCACATAGATAATGTCATTTGACCTGGATGCCAACAGAAAGATATCTCTTGATTCAGATTACATTTAAATTATTTCTAAAGATTGGTTATAAATTTCTTCTTCAGGTAGAGATCGGATGTATTGTGTCTTTTGAGAATCAAGT